>CAUYUJ010009446.1:346041-378541 GCA_963575745.1 Prorocentrum cordatum | reverse complement strand
CATTCCGACATGCGCGCGCGACGACGCGCGCATGTTCACTTCGCCTCGCTTTTTGCAAGAGATTCATGACACCTGATAACTTTTGATAAGCTAGTGCGCGCGTGATTTTTATTTGCAGGGGATGGCGGGGGGGGGGTCGATACTGGCTGGGCTGGGATGGTATGAGTTCGTATTTAGGATGGACGATGGCGCAAGCTCATATGTAAATTGCAACACGAAAAAGTGGACCGATAAAGCCGGGGGGTTTTAATTATTTACAAAGGGTCTATGCAATATTGGTTGTGCAATCCATTCTGTGTTATGCAATGTCGGACGTGCAGTCTAGGTGGCGGGCGCAATCTGTGTTGCGCAATCCGCGTGGCACAAGGTGTGTGCTACGAGCTGCGTGGAACACTCGAAGTGGCGCAACATATGTGGTACACTCCACCCTGCCGAACTTGAAATCGCGCAATCAACACACAAGCCCGCTCCCAACTTGGTTTGCAAAATCCATGCGACGGCGATTGCGATGAGTGCTTGGCGTTGGCTGGTGTATCTCTGCGGCCGCGCTGGCCCGCGAATGCTCGCGCACGCAGCGACCAGCTAGTGCGGCGCGACCGACGCGGCCGCGGTGGCGCTGACCGCTGGGCACTTCCAGCGGGCTCTTCAGTGCGAGTCGGCGACGTGGGCGGGCGCGGTATCATGGCGGCGCCGACAGCAGAGACACGACCATGAGAATAACGATGATGGTGGCGATGGTGGCTATGACGACGGCAAAACCAATGACGGCGTCAATGTTGATCACGCCCGCCGGTAGAAACGACGATGTCTCCGCGTCGGCGGTGAAGGTTTTGGAAGGAGTTAGACACGCGTGCGCGGCCGACGCGCGCGAGTGGCCGGCGCGGTACGATTTGACACGGATCGTGCCCCCCAACACGTGCGCAAGGGCGCTCGGATGAGTTCGACACGCGGCGCGAGAGGCCCGTTTGGCAGAATGTGGTGGCAATATTTTTAAAAAAAAAAAACGATCGGTTTCTTAAGAATTCGCCAGAGCGCGCGCGCGGGCATGTTTTGAAAACTGATGTTGTAAAACAGTATGTTTCTATCTCGGAACACTCGTTTTTGAAATCCTGGCGAAACCAATAACGCGGTGCGCGCGCAACGACGCGCGCGCGTGCACCTCGCCCCGTTTGTTGCAAGGGATTATTGCGAAAGGCGCGCGCAAGGCGCTCGAGCGATGTCGACATGTGCGCGCGAGAGGCCCGTTCGGCAGCATGTTATGAACATGTTGAAAACAAGCTCTGTTGTATATATATATATACATATATATGTATACACTGATTAAAAAATCGCAAGAGCGCGGGCGCAGGCTCTTTTTGAGAACCGCGTTGTGAAACCATGTGTTTGCATTTGTTTTCGGGGCACTCGGTTTTGAAATCCTTACGCAACCTAAGGCTGTTGGAAGTGTCCGGCATGCGCGTCCAACGACGCGCGCGCACTTCGCACCGCCTGTTGCATGGGATTATCAAACGCTGTTTTTGATAAGCGAGCACGCGCGCGGAATATTTTTTGCACGGGGTTGGACGGGAAGGGGGGCGGGGGGGGGCGACCTTCTGCCTGCCTGGGATGGTATGAATTCACCCCCCGAAAGAAACGCATGAGTGCCCCAAGAGGCGATTTTAAGGGCTGTCCTCGTCCTCGTTGTCCTCCTCCTCCTCCTCCTCCTCCTCCTCCTCGTCCTCGTCCTCCTCTTCGCCAGAATCGTCGTCCTTGTCCTTTTCCTCCTCTTCCTCGTCGTCATGATCGCCGTCGTCGTTTCCTCCTCCTCCTCTTCTTCCTCCTCCTCCTTCCCTCGCCCCCAAGCGGGTCTCATGGATGGCCCGAAGAGGCCCTCCAAGGCCAACCCATTGCTTCAAGAGATCTCTTTCACCCTGGTTGGCTGCTCTGTCTCACTACATGTGTCTCTTCGTCCCTTCATGGGCAGAGCAGGGTTTCCGAATGGGCAGGGTTTCCCGTCGACTCTCATGGGCAGGGTTTCCGAATGGGCCACTGGGGATGCGCGAAGCGTGAATGATCCTACTATCCCAAGGGTTAGCGCTAAGACTGGGGGGGGGGGGCCTACTTCTTTTTTTTTCCGGGGGATGTACCAGCGCAATGCAGTAGATGTGGTGCGAGCTACCTGCTGGGCCATAGATGTAGCGCAATATATGGCAAAATATGCGGACCAACCTGTGTGGTGCACTCGTTCTTGTGCAATATATGTTGTACACTCTACACTGTGCAATATATGTGTTGTAATCTATGTGGTGCAGTAACTGTGGTGCAATCCTTGTTGCCGCGACGAGGCGGCGACGGGGCGGCGACGGCGGCAGCATAGCCGCCAGAGCGACAGACAGGCCCAGACGAAGGGCGGCGACGAGGCGGCGACGGGGCGGCAACGGCGGCAACATTGAGCCGCCAGAGCGACAGACAGGCCCAGTTCCTGAGAGCAGAAGTAAAACCCCTAAGTGCAAGAGTTGTTTGGAAATGGCGAGGCAGTCTCAAGCGAAACGCCTTGCCCGCCCTACCAGCACGCCCGAGGGTGAAGCAGGAACGAGCTGGCTATAAGGAGAAGGAATTGGAGCGGCTCCTCCTGGAGGGGCGAGGAGCGGAGGGTGGAGAGGGGGAGCAGGAGCAGGAATCTCTAGGGCAGGAGCTACTGCTGCCGCAGGCACACGACAAGCCCGACAAGAGGTAAAGAGAGATAGAGAGAAGGAGGGAGAAGGGAAGGGAGGATGAGAGGAGCGCGCGCACGGGGCATGACCCTGCCACACCTACTACCTCACTCTTCAATCCCCCGCTTCCTCCTCTCGATGTTTCTGGTGCTGGTCCTTCTCCTCGTCGTTCTCGCCATCCTCCTGCATCACATCCTCTCCACGTCCTGATGCCATAGTAGTGGGTATCCCCCCACCAGGTGCCACCAGGCCGCCAAGCTGGCAGCTAGCTGCCCCATCTGGGTGTTCCCACTGCATCCGCCATAAGGAACACAACATCAAATGTGCCCCCGCGTGGGCGCGGCTGCGGCGCATGTTCCGCTCGCCGAATCGCCTGCCAGCGGCAACGGCAGCGGGGCCGCCCGAGAGCGGGCGGACCGCTGTCCTCGCCCAGGCGCCGCACAATTTGCGAGTGAGCGCGGCAATGCTGTTTCGGCACGGCGCATTGTGTTTCGCCACGCGCATCGAGAAGCTGATCGCCTGCGAGAAGGCGAACTCATGTTCTCACAACGCCACCGCGCAGAGACATGTCGAAGGTCCGCTCCCGCCCGTGCGCGGCCCTCTCGTGCTTCGCCAGGTCGTCGGAAGCGCGGCGGCGCGTGAGCGCCTTCCGTTCCTGAGGTGGGGGCGCGTTCCAGTCCCACCATCGAGCAATGCCACCAATCATTCTTGTGGCATGGGAAGCGTGGGTGGGAATGGGCGGTGTTCGCTGACCCACTCGACCTGGCTAAATTGATGTTCCTCCTCCTCCTCCTCCTCCTCATCATCCGCCTCATATTCATAGTACCTCTCCCGTTCATCCTCCTCCTCCTCCAAATCATCGTCCCTGCCCTCCTTGTTCTCCTCCATTTCCCCGCCTTTCCACATTTTAATGTGTCATTATTAATATCTCATCTTCTTCCTTAGTCTCCCCCTGCTACCCCACATGCCTCGTCCGCCGCCGCCTCCTCCTCATCCGCTGTTCCCCCGCACGCCCCCTTGTATCCTCTTCCTCCGCGTCTCCTCCTCATCTTGTTCTGTCCCCTCCTACCTGCTTCTCCTCTCATCCACCGCCTCCTCCTGCTCCCACTTGAAACAAGTAGGGTGGACGAGGTCACCCAACAACACCAACACCCCATGTGGTTCTTTCAGGCCCTTAGCTGTCACGTTGTATGTGTCGGTGTTTGTTCCCGTGCACACCGATGGCAACGACCTACTCTCTGCACCCCCCCTCTGAAACTATATCGCCTGGCTCCCAAACTCAAATTGAAACCGCTCACGCTGGGGTGCCGTGAGATTCCAGCCCCTCCCACCTCCGAAACTTGGCAAAATAGGCAATTCACTCACAATGGCAAAGAGAAGTATAGGGGCGCATCCGCGTGGTCCCTCCACGCACCTATCCCTGTATGGCACACGCGTGTATCCCCTGCCTCACGTGCGCCCCCACCATGTGGCCACACCCGCATGGTCAGCCACCCGTGTGGCAACCACGTGTGGTCATCCCTTGTTGCGCTCCGTGTGGTCCCATGTGGGGACCCACAACGGCAGCACCACGACGGCCAGGCACATCCAAGGCTGACGTAATCCCGCTTGGGCCCCGTCAAATTGACAATAGCTTTTCGACAATAGCTTAGCGCTGCCAGAGCTGCGGCTACCGATACAGTGTTTACCGAACCCTACGTACTAGTGCGCGGAACCCTTCGTGTGTACCCCTCTGAGTGGGGTTCTATGTGTAGTCCTGGGTGTGGAGCCCTAGGTTTGTGGAATCCTGCGTGTGTGGAGCTCTATGTGTGGATCCCTATGCGAGGAACATCATATATGATTTCGAGTCGAGGGTTCATAGCCCCCCCCCCAAGGTGGGATGGGCCCCAGGGTTCACAGCCCCCCCAGATGGGATGGGGGGGAGGACGACGGCAATGCCGACGAAGACGACGACGCCGCGACGCCGACGGAAGACGACGATGACGACGACGACGACGACGACGACGACGACGGAAAACGACGACGGCGGCGACGAACCACCTCACACCCACAGAGGGGGGGGAGGCACCAGCACCCACCACCACGCCACGTCCACAAGGCCAAGACCACAAGAATTCGCCAGGCCCTTCGACCTGAATCTCGGAAAGCTCTCGGCGAACGCAGCAGAACGTCCACCCTCCACCACGCCACGCCCACAGGCCCGCGACCGCAGGGGGGTAGCGATCTCATTCGCGAGGCCTTCGTGAGGCTCACAGGCGTAGCCATCCAGCGGGGGGGGATCGATCCCAGTAGCATCAGGGGGAGGGGCAACCATGGATCAGATGTGGCATCCGACTTGCGAACCCCCACATGTGGAACCCTATGTGGTGAAGCCTATGTGTGCGGAGCCCTTCGTATTGTATCCAACGTGTAGAAACCAATGCGTGGAACCCGGCATGTGCGAGCCCCTTGTGTGCGGAGCGCCATAAGTATCTGCGTGGAAACACATTTGTGGAACCCTGTGTATGTGGAACCCACTGTGTGGAACACCGTGTGTGGAACCTCGTGTGTGGAACACTTCGTGGCGAACGCGGTGGCGGCAACCGCCCAAACCAGACGAATCGCCAACTGACCACCGCTGAAAATTAATGCAAACATCCGCGGAGCCCGCTAATCTACCCACCAATAACCGCCTGGGCAGACCAGTTCAGACCGTTAAACACACTTGGGAATCAATGAGCGGAGCACTGTCTGGGCAAATAACCGCAGCAACAGGGCAAAACAGAGAAGACCCTTAGAGCACACGTGGGAATCCCTGAGCGGAGCGCTCTGGGGAAATACGATGGATTATCGTTCCGAAGGCCATGATGCTTTGCAATATGCACTGAAACTGAAAATTCCTTCCCCTTACGCATCTCCCTCCTCCTCCTCCTCCTCGCCTCATAATATTCCTAATGCTCCTCTTCTTTAGCACGCCACACGCACGCGACCATCTTTTGATCTGCGCATCTTCCACGATCGCGGATGCGCAAGCAACGCATCATAACGAGACATACATGCATGCGCGATACGCTCCGCACAGGCTCTAAGCCTCGGCGTGATTTGGACGTGGGGCTGTTCAGAGGACTCGGGGTTTTGTTCCCGTTGCCGATGCAGATTGCTCGATGAGAACAATAAAGCCCGAAGAGCACCGCAAACGAAATCCCACCAGCCCTCTGGGTGACAGGTGGTCTAACGATATCTTTCTTTCCTCTTCCACAGCCCCTTCTTCCCCTTCGGGGAAGGGTTTACCCCTTCCCCTACCCCCTACCCTGGACCTGGACGGGGGGGGCGCGAGGTGTCAGAGGGTCCTTTTTCGCCCAAGATGGCTCCAAGAGAGCCTCAGAGAGCCCAATATAGCCTCCAATACCACTCAAGATAGCCGAACATGGGTCGAGATAGCTAACAACATGCCTCCAAGAGGCCCCAAGAGGGCCACAAGACGGTTCCAGGTGTTTCTGGCGACCCCTCAGGACCTCCCCGAGAAGCCACAACCTTTCAAAAAGCGCAAGACAATCACTGATGTTTGCCTTCTCGCCTTTTCGCTTCAGGTGCGCTTTGAGGTCGCAAGATGGCCTTAAGGTAGCCCAAGAGAGCTCCAAGACGGGCCCAAGAGGCCCCCAATACTGCCCCAAGAGCGCCCAAGATCGCCCCAAGAGGGCCCCAAGAGCGCCCCGATAGGCTATTTCGATGACCCCGGATGGGGGAGGCAAATCGAGGACTCCCCCTCCTTTGGTCGATAGTCTCCGGGATGGCCCCCAAGAGGGCCCCAAGAGAGCCCCAAGAGAGCCCCAAGAGGGCCCCATGAGGGCCCCAAGGCGCTCCAAAAGAGACCCAAGAGGATCCCTAGACCCCCCAAAGATGCCCCAAAGTGCCCCAAGAGGCCCCCCCCAGAATCCCCCAATACAGCCCCGTAGCTCCAAGAAGGCCTCCAATGCTCCAAGATAGCCTCCGATATGGCTCAACACCCTCCTTCCTCTCCTCACTATATGTGTCCCTTCGCCCCTTTTCCCGTCAACTCTCATGGGCAAGGCTCCTGAATGGGCTGGTGGAGATTCGCGAAGCGTAAACAATTACCTTTGACAGGGCCCAACACAAACGTTCGAGAATTCGCTAGGAACTGCCTGGCAATAAGCCTGTAGGCCTGTTGGGTAACGTAAGATGTCTGGCAACGCCGTGATGTGCATGGCGCCCTGTGCCTCTCAAGATGGCCAAGTCTGCAGCGAGGACCAACTCCCTCCCAATACAGCAGGCATATACGATACGAAATCTGTCTATAAGAAATCCAGTGGCATATCCTTTGTCGACTGTGAGCTTCGTAAGGTGCCCAAGAGATCTGCAGGTCCACTGGGATGTAAGCAAACATCGTGAGACATCCGTTGGCAGGACAACTTCTTGTTTGGCGCGCCAGCTTTGCCATCAGGACTATTACAGAACGGGGACAGGCATCACCTCACCATTTCTCAACTCCGACTCTGACAACATGCGATCGGAAGAGCAGCAGCCTCCGTGAGATCTCCCTTGAACCTGCGAGTCGGCGGCTACTTAGGCAATGAGGTTCACGGTCTATCTCCCACAACACTTCGGGGTGTTCAGGGCGGAGCGGGCAGCTTGAGCAATACTATGCACAAGATTATGAATTCGGAGGCATAAAAAAATTCCAGCTGCTCATGCAACTGTTCCCCCAAAAGGAGCACGCACGCTCTGTCGCTTCTTACACTGAGGCTTCGCCAAGATGCGCGCATACACCTTCGACCTGCCCACTCCATCTCGCCCTCCTCTTTTCCCCCTGCCCTTTCTTGTCCCCCCACGTCCTCGCCCTCCCCCCTTTTTCTACTCATCACTTCTCCGTTCCCCCCTCCGCTCCTCTCTGCCCCCTCCTCCTCCTCCTCCTCCTCCTCCTCCTCCTCCTCCTCCTCCTCCTCATCCTCATCATCATCATCATCATCATCATCATCCTTCTCCTCCTCCTTCCCCCTCCCCTTTCCCCCTCCCCCTCCTCCGCCTCCTCCTCCTTCTCCTCCTCCTCCTACTCCTCATTCTTCTTCTCCTACCTCCTACCCCTACCCCTTCATCCCTTCATCCCTCTCTCCCTCCTCCTCCTCCTCCTCCTCCTCCTCCTCCTCCTCCTCCTCCTCCCCCTTCGTCCATTCCCCTTCTACTTCTCCTCCTCCTGCTCCACCTCCTCCTCCTTCTCCTCCTCCTCCTGCCTCGTCCTGCCTCCTCCTGTCGTCTCCTGACTTCTCCTGCCATCTGCCCATCCTCCCGTCGCTTCCACCTCAAACCTCTCTCCTTGCTTCTCTTCTCGTCCTCCCCCTCCTCACGCGGTCCCGCCTCACCCGCCCCGGTGTCTGTCTGGCGCCAGGCAGCCAGGGAGGGCCACTTAAGGCCTCCCTGGGCGGCGGGTCAGCTGCCGCGCGCGGGCCGCCACAGATGGCAGGCCGAAGCCCAACGGCCGTGCCGACAAAGCGGACTTCCAGGTCCTGAGGCGCATGGCCACGAATCCCCGGGGCAAGACCAGAGAGTCGGGTGTTGCCAGGCGTGCCCGTGGCCCAGGATTTCCAAAGAGGCCCACGCGGCCTCCAGAGCAGAGCACGCCTCACGAGGCCCAGGGGGCCCCAGGGGGTCAAACATTGAGCGAAGAGCTGGGGGCACCTTGGGCCAGGGGCGCCTTTAGCAACCAAGGCCACGCTAACGGCGATGTTGGTTAACGGCGATGTTGGGAATCTGGTTTTCGCGACGCCGAGCTCGCACAGAACACTGTAGGAAACCACAATGAACAATGTCCTACGTTTCAAATGTGCTAAACTATCGAACGAAAACGGCACGGCACATTCTGAGGGAAACACGAACCACGCTCTCCTGCAAGTGGGTTGGCCACGAACCAACCCCACCTACAATACCAAAACCTACATCGCCGTCACCTACGTCGCCGTTAGCGTGTCTACGGAGCCCCCCCCCCCCCCGAAAAACAGAGGAGGATACACCGCCACCCCGCCCCGATATGCGCCCTGACCACTGGAAGGGGCCTCTGCCTGCACGGTCGCAGGACTTCCACCTGCGAGGCAGATGAAACAGACCTGCTCGCGTCTCTCGCCGTGCTGGGGGAGCGAAAACAATATCGATGACGCGCCGTCGTGAGGGACCTATCAGCGTGCTACAGTTCGGGTGTTGCTAGAAGTGCCCCTGGCCCAAGGTGCCCCAAGGTTTCCCAAGGAGGCCCCCACGGTCTCCAGAGCACTCCTTACGAGGCCCAGAGGGCCCCAGGGGCTCCAAAATGGAGCGAAATGCTGGGGGCCCCTTGGGCCAGGGGTATCCTTAGCAACCCTCGAACTGTGGGGAGAAGCACCAAGTCTCCAGACAACCATCTGCTTGCTGTAGGAGAGGGAGCGGACACGGCACGATGAAACGGTCGGCGACGCATGCGTGACGCCACTGGGCCACCTGAAACGCTGCGCGCACGAACGCGATGGGAACGTCCACGCACGCAGCCGGGCCGTCCGTGTCTCCGGGACACAAGGACGAGGGAGCACCACGCCGACGGGCTCCCGACGGCGGCGTGTCACTGATACACACGTTCCCTCTCAGAAGAGCAGCATCGCCTGCGCACGCCCGCATCCTACGCCGCGAACGTATATGTACACAGACGCCCTCCGACGCACTCTGCGTGGTGCCTTCCGGGAGGGCGGCGGTGTAGACAGTCGCTGGCTCTCGGTGGTGATTTATACGCCGCCGCCCTCCCCTGAGGCCCAGGAAGAGTCCATTGGAGGCCGTCTGTAAACATATCTTTGTGGCGAATGTCCACTCAGTCTCGGCGCCTCCCTGCGCCAGAGGCGCCTACGGCCTGCGCGAACAGAGCGGGCCGGAGCGGTGGACCGTGGGGGCCGAATCGCAAGTGAGAAAGAGAGTCAACTATCGTGTCGGGGAGAAGGGATTGGGAAGATCTAGGGCTCGACGGTGTAAGAAGTAGATTTAGCATACGCGATACTACGGATGCTCGGATCATGCCTCCCAGCCCCATGTCTGATCATGCTTACCTCTCTGACAAGGCCCCCGTCGGGGGTGGCACCGACGACTCAAATGGGGTCGCCCCACTCGTCCCTCACGATTTCCTCGGCCGGGCGCCAGAAGGATGGGAGGGAGGGGGGGGAGGAGGACGGGGTTGGGGAGGAGGCGGAGGAGGGGGTGGTGGTGGAGGAAAAAAGAAGATGAGGAGAGGAGGGGGAGGAGGAGCAGGGGGATGATGGTGACGTTGCTGTTGGTATTGATTGTGTTAATAATGACGCGTATGATGATGCGTATGATGATGCTGATGATTATGCTGATGATGATGCTGATGATGCTGCTGATGATGATGATGCTGATGACAGTGGTGATGATGATGAGGAGGAAGGAGACCAGTGTCAACCTAAGACGCATCAGCGATATTACAATAAACCCTCCCTCCAAGTTCCCTCTTCATAAGCCCCTCCAAGAATCTTCACTGCGGGAAATGCCCCGTTGGAAGACAACCGTTTCAAGACCCAGAACTGTGTCAGAACACTGTTCCTGCGACTTCAACGCCGCGGATCGGATTTACTGCTGCTCTTTGACGACCCTGAACCGTGCCAGCACCATCCCTGGTGGGACTTCAATACCGCGAATCAATAACTGTTGCGCCCTGACAATCCGACATCGTGCCAAAACACCGTTTCCGGGACGTCAGCCATGATAACCCTGGAATATGAAGTAACACTCTTAAAACAATGTGCGCGGCGCCATGGCGAGAGCCACATTTGGAAAAGAAGCCGCCTTCCATCCGCGAAGCTCCTGCAATTTGTTAAGACGACTGTGCGCGGCGCTGAGACGAGAACCACATGTTCGAAAAGAGCCGCCCTCCATCCGTGAAGCTCGTGCAATGGTTAAAACGAATGTGCACGGCGCTGAGGCGAGAGCCACATGTTGAAAGCGGGCCGCCCTCCGCCAGTTAAATTTCTAAAGCAAATATTTAAAACGAATGTGCACGGCGCTAAGGCGAGAACCATATTTTGAAATCGGGCCGTCCTCCATCCGCGAAGCTCCTGCAACTTTCAAGCTTCAGGATCATAAATGGTGAGGAAGTCCCAGGCGAAACGCCAGGCCCGCCCTACCAACACGCTTCGGGGTGCGACAGGGAGGAATTACTTATGAGGAAAAAGAACTGAGATAGTGGAGGGGGAGGAGGACGAGGAGGGGGATGATGAGGAAACGAAGGAGGTTTGGTGAGAGCGCCTGTCGTCTTCTCACGAGGCTGCCTGCCCTGTTCCGCATCTTCAGGAGGGGCCCATGGCGTCCTGCACCGCACGCGGCCAATCAACAAAAAACCTGGCCCTCTCGGCGCCTCCTCCTCACAAAAGCTAGTAAGTAGGAATAGCACCAACGAGCCCTGCGCGTCCCCCCCTGGGCCCCTGGAGAAGGCTTCCTGTTGCAAGGGCGCGCTGCTTGGCGTTGCTCGGCATTGCTTGGCATTGCTTGTCGTTGCCTGGCGTTGCCTGGCAATGCTTGGCATTGCCTGGCTCTGCTTGGCAGTGCTTTGCGCTGCCTGGCATTATTTGGCGTTGCTTGGCATTACTTGGCGGTGACTTAGCTGGCCGAGGAATGCACGGTAGGGAAACAAGACCCATGAACCCCGAGGAACGCACGGTAAGGAACAAAACAAGTCCAGATGAACGCTGGCCGGCGCAGGCCTCACCTGTCATTCAATGAACCCGTCGCGACCCAAATCAGGGAACGCTTCCTGAGCGGCATTGCTTGGCATTGCTTGGCGTTGCATTGGCTTCCTTGGCCTTGCATTGCTTGGCAATGCTTTGCGTTGCTTCGTATTGCGTGGCATTGCTTGAAATTGCCTGGCATTGCTTGGTGTTGTTTGATATTGCTTTGCATTGCTTGGCATTGTTTGGTATTGATGTGGATTGCTTTGCTTTGCTTGGCATTGCTTGGTAATGCTTCGCATTTCTTTGCATTGCTTTGCTTGGCATTGCTTGGCATTGTTTGGCATTGCTCGGCGTTGCCTGCCTTCGCATTACTTGGAATTGTTTGTCATTGCTGTGTATTGCTTGGCGTTGCTTGGCATCGCTTGGTACTTTTCTGCATTGCCTGGCAACCCAATAAACGCCTCTTCGAAAACAAAAGAAATCAAAAAGGACCCGGCGAAACCGAGAACGGCCAGCCTGCGAACAACAGATACTAAGCAGCAGCCAAAGCACCCGGGGAACCCGAGGAAGGCCAGCGAGCGCAGGCCTAACCCCCGCCGGCTGTTCAAGAAAGCGGGTAGGGACCCCTCAGGCAAGCCGAATTGTATACAGCAAAGACAGTCAAGCCGCATAGTGTGTAAGGATGCGCGGTGAGGATGCAAGGGCCTCTTGGAGGGCCATGGTGACATTTTTCGAACGAGGTTGACCAGCGAGAGTTACCAAGGACGGGCCGAGGGGGCAAGGATGGAAAGGCAGCCTCGGAAAGTCGCTCATCCTTACTGTGCGGGTTGACTGGAAGAGAAGCCGCAGGCCAAGCCTTCTTGGGGAACGACAAGAACAGCAGCGCGGTGGCGGTTCATGCCGCGGAGCAAGACCAGAGACAGGATGGGGAGGGGGGCGAGCAGGAGGAGGCGCAGCGAGGGCGGCGGCAGCGGCAGCGGGAGCAGCGTCGGCCGCTGTGTGGCAGGAGGGGGGGGGGTTCTGGACCCTCCCCTGGGGTCGCCAGGAGGTGCCAGCTCGGCAGGAGGCTCCGTTATCATCTAAGCCACTCAACTTCGCACTTCGCTTCTCGGGATGCGTGATTGCCTTCGCGCCCTCCCGCCCCCCAAGCCGCCCCCCCTGGAGAAGGGCAGCCACTCTTGTCCATACTACGATTGTGGTGCAAAACCCCAACCGCCAGCGCGAAAAAAAACACGAGGGGGGTGAGGAGGAGGAGGGAGAGGAAGGGGAGGAGGGGGTGGGAGGAGGAGGAGGAGGAGGAGGATAAGGAAGGGAGGAGGAGGGAGAGAGGGAGAAAGGGAGGGAGGGAGGGAGAAGTTGAGGAGAGGGGAGGCGGAAGAGGAGGAGGAGGATGAGGAGGAAGAAAAAGAGGAGCAGGAGGAGCAGAAGGAGGAGGAAGAGGAGGAACGCACGTCTATCGGCGGCCGATGTCTCCTTAATGATGTGTGAGCTCTGCGCGCCTGATTGAAAGTTGAAAGGTGCATTAATCAAAATGCTGAGGCGCCCCTATCAGGGCTACTCGCAGTGTGTGGAAATTTGTATAGGCCAGTGCGGCTAACTCATGAGCTCATGAACTACATACATTCACAATCAAGTCTGTACTCTTGATATTCTTCCGGAAGCCCCAGTCCAAGCCACAGGAACGGGGGGTCCGTGGGAATAAACAAGCGAGGGGCAGCGATCTGGGGCAGCAGCCGCGGACAGGACAGATAATGGTGGCAGAAGGGGGCAAGGTCCGGGGGCAACCGCTGGTTCCGCCGACGGCAAGTTTCGCCTGGCTGGTTTCGCCGCCCGGCGAAACCAGCTGCCGTCGCGAAACCAGCTGCCGTCGGCGAAACCAGCTTCCGTCGGCGAAAGAAGCAGCTGCAGTCGGCGAAACCACCTGCCGTCGGCGATACCAGCTGCCGTCGGCGAAACTGCCCGCCGCCCGCCGCACCCGACCCGCCCGTTAGGGTTCGCGCATGCTCGGTCGAGCGTGCCACACACTTGAATGACCCGCCCGCACGGACCCGCCCGTTGCCCGCCCGCTAGGGTCCTCCCGCCCGACCCGACCCGCCCGTTAGGGTTCGCGCGTGTTCGGTCGATCGTGCCCCACAATTTCATGTCCCGCCCGTCCGACCCGACCCGCCCGTCAGGGTCCGCCCGCCCGACCCGACCCGCCCCCACCCGTCCGACTCGACCCGGCCGTAGGGTCCGCCCGCCCGACCCGACCCGACCCGCGACCCGACCCGCCTGCTAGGGTCCGTCCGCCCGACCCGATCCGCCCGTAGGGTTCGCCCAAGCTCGGTCGAGCGTGCCCCACACTTGTATGTCCCGCCCGACCCGACCCGACCGTCAAGGTTTGCCCGCCCGCCCGACCCGACCCGCCCTTTAGGGTTCGTCCAAGCTCGGTCGAGCGTGCCCCACACTGAAATGCCCGCCCGCCCGACCCGACCCGCCCGTCAGTGTCTACCCGCCCGACCCGAGCCGACTCGCTCGCTAAGGTCCGCCCGCCCGACCCGACCCGCCCGTTAGGGTTCGCGCGTGTTCGGTTGAGCGTGCCCCACCACACTGTAACGTCCCGCCCGCCCGACCCGACCCGCCCGTCAGGGTCCGCCCGCCCGACCAGATCCGTCCCGCCCGCTCGGGCCCGCCCGACCGACCCGACCCGCCGTTCAGGGTCCGACACCCGACGCCCGACGACGACGATGACGACGACGACGACGACGGCAACGATCGCAGCGACCGCAGCGACGGCGACGGCGACGACGGCGGAGTCGGCAAAACCAGCGCCGGCGAAACCAGCGCCGGCGAAACCAGCCGACGGCGAAACCAGCGTGGAAAAACCAGCGGGGCGAAACCAGCGCCGGCGAAACCAGCGCCGACGAAACTAGCGCCGACGAAACTAGCCGTCGGCGAAACCAGCGGGGCGAAACCAGCGCATGCTAGTCGGAGAGGGTGTCGCCAAGCAGCCATTCCATGCCATTTCCTTAGTCGGTTTCGAAGCCACACGTGAAAACAATCTGGATAGACGCGCTGACTGAGCACCGCAATGGCAGTGGCCTGAGGGCGTTCCTTCCGACGACGACTGCTTGGACGACCATCTTCCCTCACTCGGCCAGCGGCTCTGGCGGCATCAATCGCAAAGAGGATGTCAGCAGGGGGCAAGAAAGGATTGCGAGCGGTGCCGAAGAGACGATCGAATTGGAAGATACCTTGCGTGTTTTTTGCCAACATTCCGCAGACAGCAACTGCTGGTGCACCCTCATGTGGTATCCGTGAACATCCAACCCATCCCACCACCAGTCGTACCACCCGTCCCAGCCTCTGAGTGATCTCGCTGGCCCTCCAGGCGTTAGCCACTGCATATATTTTGACTGCGGTGGGTGTCGCTGCCTTCCACCAATTTCTCAAGTTCAAGAAATCATGCAAAGCGAAGGTGCCAAGAGGGAGACGGAGAAGTTTGGGCAACGCGTAGTGTTCTTTTCGCTGGATGTCCTCACACAAAGAAAAAAACTGGGCCAGATATCCTAGGACCGAAATGCACGTGCATTCATACAACCGGATGGCGGCCGCGCAAGGCGCTCTCGTTTGTGCGATGGCGCGCGTGCGGGACCACCACTTTTGTCCCGCTTCTCTCCACTGCTGCGCTAGCGTAACGTTAGGTCCTAAATGGACGCCGAGGTATTTGGCTGAACCCGCTACTGTGAATCCTGTCCAGCTCGGCACACATTCGGTATTTTGTTTGGCATAGCTGGCTGCAACCTCTGGAATACATTCTCCTGCAAGCGGAACGGTAACACATTTGGCGGCCTGCAGCGTGAGACCAGCCAGAGGTTGCGCAAGCAAGAGTGTCGCGTGAAGGTGTTATATCATCACGAGGCTCGTGACACAACAACTATGTCGTCCGCGCAGGCTCAAAGGTGGCCTCCTCTCTGCTGGGGAAGGGGGAGACGAGGTGCGAAGGAGGGGGTAGGAGGAGGAGGAGGAGGTGGAGGAGGAGGAGGAGGAGGAGGAGAACGAGGAGAACAAGGAGGAGGAGGAGGAGGAGGAGGAGGAGGAGGGAAGAGGAGGCAAGAAGGCGAAGAGGCGGAGGGAAGGGGAGGAAAGAAGAGGACCCGCGAGAGAACGAGGGAGTCTGGCGTGCCGCAAGGAGACCCGTCCCGCCCTCGAGGCCGGGATCGACAAGGGGGCGCTCCGCTCCTTGGGCTCCTCGTCCGCGCCAGCCTTGCCGTGCCCGAGGACCTGGGCCACGAGCTCCTCCCCACTTCCGGCGCGCCACGGCGAGGAGCTGTGCAGAAAGTTTTGCGGCGGAGGGGGGTGGGGGGATGATGATGAGGAGGAGGAGGAGGAGGAAAGATGAGAAGGAAAAACGAGGAGAAGGACGACGAGTAGGGCGAGGAGGAGGAGGAGGAGGAAGAGGAGGAGAAGGGAAGAGGAGGAGGAGGAGGAGGAGGAGGGCGAGGAAGATGAGGGAAGAGCAGGAGGAGGGAAGAGAGAGGATGAGAACGAGGAGGAGGGCGAGGAAGAGGACGATGGGACGCATGTCTGGCAGCGGTAGCGACACTTATAGCAGCAGCAGCAGCAGCGGCGGCGGCGGCAGAAGCCGCAATGGCAAGAGACTGAAAAGAAAGAGGAGGAATAGGAGGAGGAGCAGGAGGTGGAGGAGGTGGAGAAAGAGGAGGGGCGAATATACTTGCAACAATGGAGCCCCAAATGCGCACACGCGCTAATCACCCACTGACAGGTGGTATGCACAAGTGACAGCCAGTAACCATGTCGGCAGCAGCAGCGACATCAGTAGCAGCAACAAAGGTAGCAACAATGCTGACAAGAGGCTCGGTGGAATGAATGAGCCCCCAAGACACATATGCCGAAAACCGGCTTCGCAAGTACACGGAAGTATTGACAGACAATGCACTCGCTCAGTGCTACCCTCCCTGCCACCCAAAGATAGCGAGAGAGGCGGCACATGTCCCTTTTTAACCAAATGCGCCTCCCCTTACTCCACTATCCCCTCGATGCCTTGCGTCTGGACTCGTCCTCCACAGCCACAACCGCCGAGAGGACTTCGGCCTGCACGCCCGGTCATGAAAGAACAACACGGAGCACCAGAGCAGATGAACACAGCGTGGATCCCCCGAACCAAGAAAAGCAAGAGCCTAGTTAGCTGCGTCGACGTGCTAAGGATTTCATGTGCACTCCAAATCCATCTGCAGTCGGTGAAACTTCTGGACATCGATAGGGTAGGTGTCCTCACGCTCCTTTCCGTCCACCTCCTCGACATCCTGCTCCTTCGCCTCGTCTCTTTTTCTGGTCCTCCTGCCTTCCTCCTGCCGTCCGCCCTTCTCCGTGCTCTCTTCTTCAATGAGTTCGTCCTATGTCGTCCATATGCCCTCATTTGCCTTACTTCCCCTCACCTCCGTCTTCGTATCCATACTTTTCTAGCTCCTGCCTTTTTATGCTCATATTTTCGCTCCCTCCGTGTATCCTCGCTGCTGACTTTCTCTCACCGTGCCAGGAGCAGAGTAGGAAGGGAAGATAGGGCGAGAGAATGATGAGGAGTTGGAGGGATGGGGTGAGCAGGATGATGATGAGGAGGAGGACAATGAGCCAGAGGAAGATGACGAGGAGAAAAACTGGGGAGACTAAGGAAGAGAGGGTGCTGCGGGTGGAGAGATGGCAAATGGTGCATGGTGCTTGGTGGGGTGGGGTGAGGAAGGGGGGCAGGTGGAGGCCCGACGAGGAGGGCGAGGGAGCGCCGGAGGGCATGGAGGCGAGGGAGGAGGCAGGAGCATGAAGAAGGGTGAAGAGGCCGAGCAAGAGGGATGAGGAGTAAGAGAGGGAGGGGAAGGAGGAGGGGGAGCTGGAGATGGAGGGAGAAAAGGGAGGAGGGAGAGGGGCAGGGAGGGGAGGGCATCGACGAAGAAGAGGGAGGAGGGAGTGGACAGGGAGGAGGGACCAAGAGGAGTGGGGTTAAGGAGAGGAGGGAGGAGGGGAAGAAAGCGAGTGAGAGGGAGGAGCATGCTCTGCTCGAAATTCAACTGGCTTGTGGCGGAGCCTTCGCAATCGAGTCTGGCAGTGTTCATTTCCCCGCTCCCCTTTCTTTCGGCAAAATGTGAAGCCCATGAGTGCCATCCTGGCTTACCCGATCTCCATGATTTCCGAGCGCTGCAAACAATCTAATTTGCAGCTGCCATGCGAACGATCTTAGCTGCTGTCCAGAGCAGAGACGCGATCTCGAGACCGAAGCACGAGCGAGGGTGCGTGCACAGACAGGAACACTCAGGGGGCCAAGCAGGACGACCGCAAGGCCACATCCTCATCAAACTTCATCCTCCCATCGACCTCCTCTGCCCCTTCACTTCTGTCGCGTGCTCCCTGGTTGCGTCAGCACCTGGCACATCCGCTGCATGCACCCTGGCCGCATGCTGGCGGTTACGCATGCCGCCTCCACAAGGATCTCTCCGATTGCCGCCACGCCCTGCTCGGCCTGGCAGGGTCTGGGGAGAGAGCCCACGGTGGACGGTGCCCTCCCCAGTGCAGCAACCGTCGAAGCTCGCGTACGTCCTGCAAAAGACCAGTCGTGGCACATCGGGGAGTTGCGAACGACTAGACGTCGGGCCTACCTCCAGGCCCCGCACGCCGGTAAGCCGTGCTTTCACGAGGTGTTACGAACTTCGGATAATAGGTGCACCACTTAGGCGCGCTTGGGCACTCCGAGCTGAATGTGGAACGACCTCAACGCACCATTCGTCCTCCCCTACGGCCAGGAACTTTAGCTCAGCGTCGCTGCGGCGGCCCCTGCGACACGCCGTGCCTTGCCAGCCGATTGCGTTTCGCTCCACTTCGTGGGACGGGAGGCCGGGAAAGGCTCGGGACGTACCGAAGCGCGGTGGGCCAGCACAGGCGGCGCGACACGCTAAAAACAGCAAGCTCCTGGCCTCCTGTCCTCCCCTCCTCCCCTCCTGCTCCCCTCCTTCCCGCTTCGCGCCTCCTCCCTGCCGTGGCCGCGCCTCCCTCTGTCCATCCCGCTCGCCCGCAGCGCCCAGGCCGCCCCACTCCGCGCAGCGCGGCCTGCGATGCGCGACGCGCGGCGCTCTTCGCGCCCTGGCCCGCCGCCTCCCTGGAGAGGGGCAGCCGCTCTGGCCCAGGCCGCGACGCGGAAGCGCCGCTGTCTTCGCGCCCCTGGGGGTGACCCAGACTATCGCCCCGAGCGCGAGGAGGAGGAGAGGGAGGAGGAGGGAGGAGGGAGGAGGGAGGAGGGAGGAGGGAGGAGGGGGAGGAGGAGGAGGAGGAGGAGGAGGAGGAGGAGGAGGAGGAGGAGGAGGAGGAGGAGGAGGAGGAGAAGGAGGAGGAGGAGGAGGAGGAGGAGGGGGGGAGGAGGAGGAGGAGGAGGAGGAGGAGGAGGAGGAGGAGGGAATGAGAAGGAGGAGGGAGGGATAAGGATGAGGGGAGAGGAGGTAGGAGGCGGTGCATAAGAAACGAAAGCGCTACCCCCCCCCCGCGAGGGGGCGAGCTGGTCCCCCTCGTGTTCGAGACGGAGGGCCGGCCCACCGACGAAGCAACCAGCTTTATCCGCGGCTACGAAGCAGGTTTGGATGACGGCGAACGCTCCGAGCTGGTGGGCGGCCTTTGGCGGCAAATCAGCAGAACCCTCCAAAGGGGCAATGCTAAGATGCTGCTGACCGCGCTCGGGCGCCAAACCAACAGCACCTGCCACGATCGCGACAACCACCGCGGCCACCACCAGCGCGACCACCACGACCACCTCTCACGATTACTGTGACCACCGCGGCCACCCTAAGACGAGACACGACCGCATTCACGACCACCGCCTCGATGACATTTCCATTACCACGACAACCATGACCACCATCATGGCCAACACGTGTACGACGACAACCACGACTCTTACGACGGGACGCAGTCACCATCACGACGGCCACGGCCACCACCACAACGATTGCCACCACCACGACGCTACGACCGCCCCACACCGCCCCCCGTCCCCCTGTTCCTTCCTTCCTCCCCCTCCTCCTCCTGAAACATTGGAGCAATGACAGCAAAAAGGTTCGTGGAGCGTTGCCTTTCCGCCCCTCAGAGCTGGTCGGCCCTGGGGGTCCGATCAAACTAAGAGCCAACCTGGCAACTCCTAGAGCACGCTCCACGAGTCGCCAGCTGCGGGGAGATGCTAAAATGTGAAAAGAAGTAGCGACACCAGCGAGAGGGGAGACAGAGGGTAAACCAAATATAGCCTATCAGAACTTCGAAGAGGGCGAGTAGGGAGGAGGGATACCTGGCGGGCACGGCGTGTGAGGCTTGCAGAGTGGCGGCGTGGCGGCAAGCAGAATGGCGGCGGATGGTGGCGGCGCGGCAAGGGAGCGCGATCAGGCCACACCCACCAGAGTGGAAGGCACGAGGGCCCCTCCCCCTACCCGTAGGAAGCCCCGAACGGCGGCCTGCCGTCCCGCCAAGGGAACCCTCACCCGCCGATGCAGGCGTAGGGTTCCCGACGCAGGGACTGGCGGCCGCCGCGGGGTTTCCACCGGGCGCGGGGGAAGTTTACGCCTTCCTCGACGGCGGCCGCGTGGCGAGGCAGTGTGGCGGATGGCCACGCTCGCCAAGGTGGAAGGCGCAAGAGCCTCTCCGCCTGCCGGTGGGAATTCCCAGTGGGCGCCCACCAGTCCCACAACGGTGACCCTCGCCCGCCAGCACGCATCGGGTTCCCGAGCGAAGGTGTGGTGGCCACCTCTGGGGTTCCCACTGGGCGCGGGGGAGGTTTGCGCCTTCCGTGGCGGCGGCCACGGGGGAAAATGTGGCGTTGGCCGCGGAGGGGGCGCTAGAAGTGGGGCGGGGAGGAGAGCGAGACGAAGGTGGCAGGTGGCACAGCGTGGGTCGGTGCGCTGGCGCGGATGGCGCGCGCTCCGCGGCCACCCTGGCCAACGCCAGCGCGGCCGCGGGCACATTGCCCGCCCCCCCCGGCCCCTCCCCCATGCATCCCCCGCCCGTCCCTCCGCCGCGCGAGTTAGTGTGTGAAAGCTAGTGGGGCAATTTCACGGCGGTACAGACATCCCAGCAACATGCGAGAGATCGTGAAGAGGGTTGTCCGCAGCCATTGGCTTGTCAAAACGTCCGTGCCAGGAACCAGAACATGGTAGCGCGGAGCGTGGTTCCCTAGCCATGGAGGAGGCCCTCAGGGCCGTGGAGGCCAGGCTGGCCGCCGCAGAGCAGTAGATCCTGGAGAAGCAGCGCCATGAAGCGACGCTGCAGGGCCAGCTGGCCGAAGCCAAGACGGTGAACGATAGACTCTCGGCCCAGGCGACGGCGGTCCCACCAGACCCTCCAGGACCACCGGCGGCGGCGACGACTACGGGCCAGAACGGCAACGCCCTGGTGGGCACGAGAGCCCTCGGCAAGCCGCTGCCGTTCTCAGGAGACGTGATGGGCGAGGGCAAGCTAGAGGGTGGATTAGCTTGGCAGCAGTGGTCATTCACGTTCAGAGCGTATGCAAGATCCTTCGACTCATCGTGCCGAGAGGCTCTGGACTTCGCGGCCAGAAGGACGGACAAGGACCAGCCGATCAGCAACCTCACCGTGTAGCCTCATGCGAGGAGGCTCTCAGCGCAGATCTTCTATGTGCTGGCGCTCACCTGCCGCGGGCGAGCGCTGTCGGCGGTGCAGCGTGTGCCCGAAGGCTAGGGCATCGAGGCTTGGAGGCACTTGTGCATCGAGTTCGAGCCGAAGCTGCCGAGCCGCTTCCAGGGCATGCTGCAGCACCTGCTCGACTCTGTACGCGGGCCAGACGCAGTCGAGAACATGTACGCGTGGGAGCGCAAGCTGAAGCAGTATGAAGAGCAGTCGGGCGACACGCTGGCCGACACGATCAAGCTGGCGACGCTCAACAGCAAGAAGCTCCTGGAAGGCAACATGAGGACCCATCTCAACCTGCAGGCGGGACGCCTGCAGACGTACGAAGTGGCCAGGAATGAGGCGATCTCGTACCTGCGTGCGACGGCCAACCAGGAGCAGGAGCCCGTGCCCATGGACCTGAGCCCCTTGACAAGAGACCTGCACCCCGTGACAAGGGGCGGCAAGGGCAAGGGCAAGGGCAAGACGGGCAACGGCAAGGACCACGACGGCAAGGGTAAGAACAAGAGGGTCTGCTTCTCCTGCGCCAAGCCGAACCACTCGAAGCAGGAGTGCAGAGTCTTGGCGACGGACCGTGCGAGCAAGGATATCAAGCCAGACAAAGCAGGACGCTACGCAGGCAAGCCAGTCGACAAGGTCACTGGGAAGCGTGCCTACGCCGAGAAGGGAGACATGGCGGCGCTGACGGCGTTGTCGGATGATGACTACTACGACGAGGCAGACGACTTCGTCTTCGCCCTGACCGGCGAGCAGATCGTGACGGGCGACTGCTGCGCGCTCGAGAGCGACGACTTCGACCTCCTCTTCGACACGTGCGCGGCGAAGAGCGTCTGCCCGCCTGCGTGGGCCCCAGAGGTGGCAGTCGAGGAGTGCCGTGGCACGGCGCTCTACCAGGCAGATGGCAGCGAGGTCAAGCACTACGGCAAGAAGGAGGTGAGCATGGTGGACCAGAGCTCGGGCGAGCAGCTGACGGTGAACTTCGAGGCGAAAGGAGTTCGGAAGCCGATCATGGCAGTGAGCTCAGCAGTGGACGCGGGCTACGGAGTGTGGTTGTATGACGGAAGCAGCTACATCGTGAAGCCCAAGCACGCGAAGGAGCTGGCGATGGTCGTGAGAGACAACATCGGCAAGAACAGGTCCATCGAGCTGAGGCGGAAGAACGGCATCTTCGTCATCCCAGCTCGGCTGTGCTCGAGGAGCGGCGAACTGTGTGCGGCGACGGAGAAGGATGAGGAGCCAAAGAAGCGCGTGCGATTTAGCGACGACTTCGAGGACAGTGAGGACGCCAGGCCCGCGCTCAGCAAGGCGCTTGCGCCCTGGCCGAGCGCGGAGGAGAAGGCCAAGCACGAGCTGACCCACTGCCCGCACCACGCCTGGTGCAGGTACTGCTTGACGGGTCAGGCGACCGAGGACCCCCACAAGAGCCAGTCCAAGGAGTCGACGGTCGCGAAGCTTGCGTTGGACTACTGCTTCCTGGCGCGCAAGGGGGAGCTGCAGAAGGCTACGGTGTTGGTCTTCGTGCTGAGGCCCCCTGGCGCCGTGGGAGCGACGCAGGTGGCAAAGAAGGGGGTCGACGACGTTGCAGTCGAGTTCGTGCTCTTCTACCTCGAGGCGCGGGGTGCTGGAGAGGCCGTGCTGAGGGCAGACCACGAGCCAACCATCCAGGCGTTGCTCGGAGAGCTACGCCGGCGCCGAGTCGAGCGCCATCGCACTACGGTTGAGAAGTTCACGAAGCACGACAGCAAGGCGGATGGCGGTATCGAGGTGGTGGCGCATAGGGTGGAGTCGCTTACTCGCACCTACGTGGCCGTCATAGAGGACAAGTACAAGACCAAGGTGACGAGCCAGTCGGTGATCCTCCCGTGGTTGGTCAGGCACTCGGCGTACGTCATCACCAGATTCGTCCTGAAGAGTGATGGTCGGATGCCAGGGCGACGATGCGAGGCAAGGAGTTCACATCGCCTCTCGCGTGTGTGGGCGAGACGGTGGACTTCAAGCTGCTTCGCAAGGACCAGTCGAAGCTCGACCCACGCTGGGCCTCAGGAGTGTTCCTCGGGCGGAGGGATGAGAGTGATGAGGTCGTCGTGGGCACAGCACGAGGGATCGAGTTCACCAGGTCGTTCAAGAGGCGTGACGGGAGCGAGCGTTGGATCCAGGAGGAGTTCAGGACGTCTATCGGCGTGCCCTGGAACCCCAGGGCCCCGACGACGGAGACCCCAGTGGTGAGCACGAGGCGGAGGTACATCACTTGCGCCCTGATCCAGGAGCACGGCGAGAGCCCTGACTGCGCGGCCTGCCTGGGGCTGTCCAGCGTGCACACGATCGCGTGCAGGGATCGCTTCGAGGAGATCTTCAAGAAGCAGGCTGAGCAGCTGATCCAGACGCAGCGGGCGATCGGCGCAGGCGGCGCAGGCGGCGCCGAAGGCCCGAACCCAGGACCACCAGGAGGAGACGCAGGACCCCAGAGCCAGCCAGGACAGACACAGGGCATCGGCCCACCCACAGGGCTGGAGCTGCCGACGGGCAGCGGTCCGAAGCGAGAAGGTGACACAGTCCACGACGGAGAGCCAGCAAGGAAGAGGCCAGTCATCGACGTGGCCCCCGCTGCGCCCATGGACACTGACCCAGAGGCCGAGGCCATGACCCTCGGCGCGCTCTGTGAGGAGGAGGCCCCTGCCCCGACCTTCGACGAGGGGTTGTCTGCGGGCAGGGTCCACGACCAGTACACGGGCGAGGTCCTCCCGAAGGAGCTGGTGCTGGAGGGCGTGAAGCGCGAGCTCGACGAGAGGGAGGAGTTCGAGGCCGAGGTGGTGGTCTGGAAGAGGCGCAGCGAGAAGCCAGCAGGCGAGAGGGTGATCTCCACCAAGCTCTTCCACACGCGGAAGGGACCAGACTGCGTGCGATCACGGATAGTCGCGCGAGACTTCGCAGGAGGCGTCTTCGCGCCAGGGCACTACGCAGGGACACCGCCGACGTGGGCGCTGAAGCTGGTGATCTCGAGGCTGGCATCACGCGGACAGGTAAGGCAGCTCGCGTCGCATGATATCTCGGTGGCATTCCTCCACGCGCAGCTGAAGGAGGCAGTCTGGGCCGAGCCGCCGAAGGAACTGAACTGCCCTGACTGGCTCTGGCTCGTGACCAAGGCACTGTACGGGATGCGTGAGTCAAGCGCTGACTTCCAGGAGCTGGTGCGGGACACGTACCGAGAGCATGGCTGGAACATCATGTCGACTGCCCCCTGCCTGGCGTATCACAGCGAGTGGGACTGCCTGTCGGGGTTCCACGGTGACGACTTCTACACCGAGGGCGAGCCGCAGCAACTGGACAAGGCGGACGCCATGATCACGGGGAACTTCAATGCCAAGATCCTCCCGAGGGTTGGACAAACCGCTGAGGACATAGGCCTGGTTCTATGGCGGCTTCTGCTGTGGAGCCCGAACAGGTTCATGCTGCTGCCTGACCCGAAGCACTTCGAGAACCTGAGCACGCTGCTGGACCTGAAGGGAGTGAAGCCATCCCCGACGCCTGCCAGCCGAGCGACTGGCAGGAACGCACGAGATGCACTCGAGGAGCTGGGGCGTGCCGAGAAGGCGATCTACTGAAGGGGTACGGGCATCTGCATGTACATCGGGCCAGACCGCTTCGACATCCAGTTCGCAGTGAAGCAGCTGGCATCAGACATGGCACACCCGACGCGTCTGAGCATGATGAGACTGAGGCGGCTGGCGCGCTACCTGGCAGGGGCGCATGACGTCGGCATCGAGTTCCTCTACCAGGCGTGTCCTGGAACGACATTGTGGCCCACTCCGACGGCGACTGGAGCGGCGACGTCCAGGCGTGCAAGAGCACGTCGGCAGGCACGATCCAGGTCGGAGACCCCAGCGCTGGCCATCTCATCGAGAGCTGGAGCATCACCCAGGGCGCCGTCGCGCTCAGCAGCGCGGAGTCGGAGTTCTACGCGATCGGCTCGGCGGCGGCGCGGGGGATCGCAGTCAGGCAGGTGATGGTCGAGATTGCTGAGCTGGGAGCTGGACTTCCAGCGGACGTGAAGCTGATCATCCGCACGGACTCGGACGCGGCTCGCGGCATGATCCACCGAGTGGGCTGCGGGCGCGTACGACACCTACAGACGCGCTATCTCTGGCACCAGCAGGCGCTGAGAGAGAAGCAGTTCGAGATCGAGCGAGTCGACGGCAAAAAGAATCCGAGTGATGCAGGCACGAAGGCGCTCGACCAGGAGGCGCTGCAGGCCTGCATGACGAACCTCGGGATCGTGAGCAGGTTCGTGGCGGGCTTCGGGACGGACGAGGCCAACCAGGTCCTGGCGGCGCTGTTGCTGCGCGCAACGGCTCGGACCGCCAACGGATCGGACGTGGGCTCCAGCAAGGGTGTCCAGGTGACGGTCACGGAGGGCACCTGCGCGGCGGGTGCGAGCCAGACGGAGGTCTACGGTACGATGGTCAAAGTGTTTGTGACGATCATCCTGATCGCCGTGGGCTTCGCGATGGGCGTGCTCTACGAGAAGCACGTGGTCAAGGAGCGCCGTGAGGAGCGCCGTGCTCCTGCCCACCTGTCAGACTCAGGCGTGCAGGCTGAGCCAACCCCCACTCGCAGCGAGGAGGAAGGGAGCCAGGCCCCCTGCACGTGCGCCAGGGATCGTGCCCAGCCCCGTTTCGTGCCCCTGCCAGAGCAGCCGTGGGGATAGGCAGACTCCCGCATACAGTGACGAGTGAGATGAGTTGGCGCGAGGCTGTTGGCCACAACCCGCTAAGTGACATAGCTGCAGGCGGCAAGACACACACACACACACCGGTATAACGCGTGTTGAGAGGCATGCTTTGACGTTTTCGGCTCCAGAGCGGATCGGACTGATCACCCGACGATGCCCTGGAGCCCTCCCGCTTTTCAGGGAAGCAAGTTGCTGATGACAGCTTGCACCCTCGGGGTGCCGCGCCGAGGAGGCGTGCAGACATCCCAGCAACATGCGAGAGATTGTGAAGCGGGTTGTCCGCAGCCATTGGCTTGTCAAAACATCCGTGCCAGGAACCATAGCAGGCGGCGATGAAAAGTTGCGACGTTGGCTGCGACGCGCGCGGGCACGAAAAGTGGCGCGCGGTCCGCGGCCGTCTTGGCGAACACCATGGCAGCAGTCGGTGAGTTCGCCCCCGCCCCCCCTCCCCGCCCGCGCCCGCCCATCCCTCCGCCGCAAGAGTGGGCAGGTGAAGGCTAGCGGGGCAAAGGCGGGGGGAGCAGGGGCTGCAGGAAGGTGGGCCAGGAGGGAGTGAACGTTGGATGAGGCCGCCTCAAGACCAATGGAACAAAAACTCTTCGTACTGCACCCTCCAAGGCCCCAGCTCTCAGCTGGCGGTGAAGGCGCCCGCCAAGGAAGCGCATGTGAGAGCTCCATCCAGAAGTCTAGCGTCGAGGTGGCGCGCGGCCCGCGGCCGCCTTGGCCAACGCCAAGACAGCCGACAACGAGTTTGCCCCCCCCCCACCCCCCCTCCCCATGGATCCCCCACCCGCCCCGCCGACACGCGAATGGGCAGGCGAAAGTTCGCGGGGCGATGGCGGCGGGGGCGGGGGCTGCGAGGAGGTGGGCCGGGAGGGAGTGAAGATTGGGCGAGGCCCTCTCAAGAACAATGGAAAGGAGGCTCTTCGCACTGCAACCTCCGAGGCTCCAGCTCGCAGCTGGTGGTTAAGGCCCCCATCGAGGAGGTGCATGAGGGAGCTCTATCCACTGCTCTAGCGTGGCTCGATCTCTGGCGGCGCGTCGGTCGTCAGCGATCAGGAAGGTAACCGTCGTGGCCAGCTGGTGGTTGGTGAAACAGGCCAGGACGATCTGCCGTGGGGCCAATGTGGATAGTCGCGATGTTGGAAGTGCACCGTAGCGCATGAAATGATTGAGGGAGGCGCGACGTACGTATGTCATCAGGGCGCCGCATTCCCATCTCAAGATGCGTTTGGGGTATGTATCCCAGTCGCACGTAGCCTCCGTGCCGCTGGTGTCAGACATGGCTTCTGAGATCACCCAGTGGACGTGGATATTGAAATGGTGGGAGGTCCTTTTTTAATGGATGCTGCTGATGTTGTGGGTCAGGCGCGCGACAGCACCACGTTGAAGTCTGCCCCTGATGGTCCTAACCTCATGCCGACATGTGGCTCTTCGATGGGCGTGATGGCCTATCCGCATGCAGTGTCCACGTGCGGTCTGGTCGTTGCCTTGACGATGGCCTTGGCAGCCGGTGGTTTGTAGGGCACCTGCATGACTGGTATGCTTCTGATGCTCTGCGCCTTGGGCCCGTCGCGCACATGTGGTGGCCTCTGTGGAGGAGGCTTGGATGGTGCCTCCTGGCATGGTGGGGTATTGGGCTCGGGCCTAGCTCCGACCAGCCCAAAATTCCTGTCGTCTGTCATCCCGCGCACCACTGCCTTTGCTGTCGCTGGCGGGGGCGCGGTGTCATCATCTGGGGGCGATGCCTTGGCGGGTAAAGTCATTCCCGGTGGCGCTGTGTAGCACGGCCCATGCGTCAGTTAAGCCTAGGCGCTGTGGTCGATGCCGTCGTGTGGTGTGGCGCATTGCGTCGTCGATGAAGACGCTGCGGTTGCCTCCGTGACTGGGTCGACGTCGTGAGAGTGCTGCAATGCATCGCTGCGGTCGTCGGGGGCTGCCGAAGTTCACGGGGCCACCCGCCGAAGTCGTGACCAGCAGACCGCGAGGCTAGAAAGCTGCTGCTGCACGTGGTTGCGCCGTCTGGATATTCGTGATGACCTTCCTTAATCTCTCGAAGCTGAGGGCGGCGTCTGATTGGTGGTGGACCAAATGGTGTATGAGGCGAGCGCGTGCAGGGTCGTCTTTGACGTAGGCGAGCATCTGGTCGTTGTCCAGGTGCTGTAAATTTGTCTCGATAGCGCCCACGGCGCCATTGTACTCGTGGTCGCTGTTGTACCAGAGGATGACATTATCGAGGGCGGATCTGTCCATGTAAATGAATATTGCCTGTGGTGATGGCGACCTTGCCCTAGGTGGTGGAGGTGGCTCTCGCTGACTTCGTGCCGCCACTCGTGGATTCCATATTACGTTGTTGTTCGCATCGTAGAAGTACTCCTCGTCGGTGGAACAAACTGCTCTCTTCCATCCGGGTCATAACAGGACGTTGCCAGGGCCATCCCATTCCAACTCGCGGGTCTCGATGTTGCGTTTTTCACTTGGGCGTTCCAATGCATTGGGTTCTCGGTTGGATAGACGACCCATGGCCGAGTCTCGGCCGCCGAGACGCTGGCAATTGATGCCGATGGTCAAGCGGCATGCCGGCTGGGAGGCCACCTTGCCTTAGTGCCTGTGCCAGCGCGTGCTCGGTCCACGCGCGGTAGTTCGGCGGCGACACTGACGGTGGCGTGCAGTTTGGCAGCGGTGGGTCTCTTAAGGAGCCGGGGTAGGAGGTGAACTTGGCGGTCAAGACTCGGTTTGCGGTTTTGGGGATGGCGGTCGCGTTCGGTGCTAGCCGTGATCGTTCTGTTCGCACAAGAGGGGGATGATGTCATTCACGGTCTACCTTGATAGTTCCACCAGCGCCTCGCAGTCGCACTTTAGACTGGTGTAGAAGTGGTTACGCATCTTGGTGAGCATATCCCTGCCTTCCTCGCGGACGTCGTTTCTGATGTGGGACGTGAAATTGTGGATGTTCTCCGCCGCGGTCTTCGCGCAACCGAAGATGAGGAAATTGCTCGGCTCCTTCCGGCTGGCCGGCTCTGGGTGGGGTGGTCGCGTCACTGCGATGTCCTCGAACGGTGGCAGCATGTTGAGCGTGGTGTACTGGACCTCGAGGTCTTCTTCGAATGTGGCGTCTGCTGGTGGATGCTCTTTCGTTTTGACTATCTGTTGCCGCTGAAGGTTGCCGTTGGACGGCGGTCCCAGCAAGAATTCGTATCGTACTTCGATCTCGTTATGATGGTTGATGGGGGCCCTGTACTCCGTGTTGTAATTCAGCAGGTTGCGGAGATCCTCGTCGTCCATGTCGTCCAGGGGTACGAGGTCCCCGTTGAGGTCTCCTTCGGCTGCGTGGAGGCCTGCCCGCGTCTGTGGTGTGAGGTGGAAGTTCGTCTGCTCGAAGATGCGGCTGTCGCTGTGGGCGCATCGCTCTTGCCTCTTGTCAAGGTGTCCGTAGGGTAGAGGAGGAGCGGTACTGCTTCGCTCGGCTCCTGCAAGTCGCTGTTCTCGTCAATGTCGCGTAGAAAGAAGGGGACGGTATTCGGATTTCGAGTGGATCGCCTTTCCTTCTGCTTCTTGTGATACTCGTAAGTCTGCGCGCTCGCATGTCTGGACGGCGGAGATCTTGCGAGTCTTCTCGGGGTTGCCCATTTCGGCGCCTTTGGGCCCTGTCTGCGCCGAGACGAGGCATGAGGTGATTGTCAGAAAGCTTCTTGGCCCGCGGCCATGGCAGGGCAGCGATGGGCGCCCTTCGCTCCGCATCGCGCGTCGATCCGTCCTGATGCGCTCTGGTCCGCGCGGCGGTGCGGTGGTCAGGTGCGCGGTTGGGCCGTGCTGAGTGGTGGCCGCTCATGTCCTCGATGTCGGTATCGTGCTGCTCCCGCTGAAGGAGCTGTGGAGCGCGTCGGTGGCTCCCTCGGCGGCGCCCCTCTTCCATCTGCGGTTGGTCGATGCCAGGTTTTCGCAGGCGCGTAGTGGTGGTCGTAGAGCATCTATATCCACCCATCCTGGCGTGGTGGGCATGAAGACTGGTCAGATTTTCAATGCTGCGTAGGTGTGCTTCCTGCCGAGGGCGGCTGACGCGATGCCCTCTTGGGATTTGTTGGGCGTTCGTGCAGCTGGTCGGGCGAAGCGAGGGTCCTGTCGTCTGCCGGTTGGAGGGATGTAGTCGAATGGCCCAACTCCTTTTCGCATGCGCAGTCCACATAGGACTCCCGCTTGGTCATGCTGTTGGAACTCGCGAGCCGCGCTTGGTTCAATGTCTGCCCGTCTGTGTTGTTCCAGTTGAAATGCTCGCTCTGCATACTGGGCGCATGGTTATTGGCTCATTCGGTGATCCTGATTTCTGCGTGCTCGGAGAGCGTGATCCTGGGGATATCGTTGACGATGCTGTAATGGATTGCAACATCACATGGGTCCATGCCGCCAGTAAGCCTTCAGCCCCAATGCAGGTCTACCGGCGGCTTCCGGTTGGGCCGGCTCACGGCTTCGTCGAACTGGGTGGCGCAAGCGCCGGTCAGGCGCAGGGTCGTTGCTGAATCCTCGAGCCCAATGTCCGCAGTACTTGGGTCGATGGAATCTGCTGGGATCGGCGGGATCGTTGCGATGTGATAATTTGTTTTATCAAGTCGCTTACATTCGGTGCCATGATCAGCTGGGGGGGACAGCCATCTCTCAGGTCGACGCACCGGAACCTCTGGTAGACGTAGCACTGAGGTAACGCCTGCCCGGGGGCATGCCCCGAATAATGTGGGCCGCGCAAGTGGCTGTTAGTCCCAATCCGCCACCCCATGACTGGCCGCGATGGAAGTCGTGAGTTGCGGAGGTCGAAGTGGATGTGCTTGTCCCATTTCTTCGCATGAATTCGTGACCCCTGCCATCCCATGCCGTATCGCTTCCCGTTGGTGCCTTGTCCTGGTAAATCGGTAGTGATCCCTCAGGTCAGGTGTGCGGGAACCCCTGGCAGACTTTGCTCAGGTGGCTGTTTGGGTGTCGCCTGCGGGGGGACATGCCCTGAATGGTGTAGGCCATGCAAACCACTGTGGCTCCAATTCCGGAATCGTTGTGGTTTGTCGAGGCAGTTGACGGCGGTGCGTCCTGCAGTCGGTGATTCTCTGACAGTCGACGTTAGTATGGGTCCAGGGGAGTGTAGGGCGCGGTGTAGGTGTCCTTAGTCTCCCACTGACCGCCAAAGCACATGCTGTCCCATCGTGAGCGCATTGCTTCGGGTAGTGCTGCTGGCAGTATCCTGTTGAGCTCCCACCACAGTTCTGACCGTCGCATCGAATTTATCTGGTTCATTACGTGCAGCGCGAACCGCTTCTCCAAGGCCGGTCGGCGCTGTCGGTCGCTCGTCCTGGTCGAGGCTCACGTAGGGCCATTCTGTCTTGGACGATGGCATCTGTCCAGCTGGCGTCGCGTTGGCGGCCCTCGCCCCGCGAGTCCGTGCCGAAGTGAACGCGGTAGGCATCGGGGTCCCCTCGCACGTCTGGCAACGTCGCGCGGTAGCCTTTTGGCCTCGCTTAGCACGTGCGAGTCGGATGCCCTGTCTGCCTCGTCCCTAAATGCGTGGCGGCCAGTCGCTTGCCTGCGCCCCTTCGTGCGCTCTGCCGCCGTCGCCTTGTTTTAGCGCAGAGAACCTTCTTGTCAATCGGGATGTTTTTGCGTTTGAATATGTGCGTTGCGTAGTGGGGCTCACAATTGCCTTGTCGGTCCCCCTCTTGATCTCTAGGCCCATCATGGCTGCGTCGGTACTTGCAGTGCCCGGGGCCGTCTGCGAGTCGACCAGCTCCGCGGTTTGTCTGGTAGCCCCCGAAGATCGCCGTCGCTGGTGGTAGTTTGTAAAGAACTCAAGTACCACTGTGCATAGGGCACCCCTGAGGTCGGGGTAGAGTAGCACGCTACTGGCACCTCGGTTCTCCACGATGATGATATAGGTCAGGGCGACACGCGTCAAAATCCGCGCTCGTGTTGGGTCGCGCCCCGCAATGAATATCGCGCAGTAGCGTTTTGGTCGCCTGCTTAAGCTTCGTCCGAGGGTACCTGTGTTGCAGCTTGGCTACCACGCTGTTCAATAAGAACACCCGTCTGTGTCCGGGCTGCTTGTCGGTTGTCGCGTTCTTGGTGAATGATGTCCGCCATCTGCCCTTGCGGGATGGGGGTTCGACAGTCGCCGTGCTTGATTCAACTATAAGCGGGTGGTTCAGTCGCACCATTTCCGCACTGGCGCCTCGGCGCATGTCGTCTGTAATGCCGCCTAGTCCTCCTTGCCTGTCGGCTCTGGCGTCGTGGAAGCCGGCGGCCAATTCGCCCTTGGTGACAATGTTGGCAATGGGGGTGTCAACGGTGATGCGGTGCCCCACAACTTTCTTTGCGCGCTCGTTGCGGGTCTTGGCGACGTCGTCTGGGTGGCGAATCTCGGCGCGGTCGGCAATGACAAAGGGGTCTCAGCCTCTGCCAGGGCTTCTTCACAGGCGATGGGCTCGCCGTCGGCGTCGACAGCGGAGCGGCGCTCCGTCGCCATTCGGCGGGGTCGCCCAGTAAATCGCAGTGGATGTTTACCCCCCCCATTCCAGTGGTGAGTCCTTGCCATCGCTCGCGTCCTTCAGGCCTTCCGCATAGTTGCCGAAGAATGCGCCCTTGTCGGTTCACATCTTCGAACCAAGCTGCTTCTTGGACTGCTGTGGGAAGGCTTTGATAGCCAGCCCCAGCTCGTCGCGCTCCGCCCGGCGACGTACCGC
>CAUYUJ010009446.1:339585-345941 GCA_963575745.1 Prorocentrum cordatum | reverse complement strand
TGTTTCATCTCCTCCTCCTCCTCTTCTTCCTCCTCCTCCTCCTCCTCCTCCTCATCCTTCTCCTCCTCCTCCTCCTCCTCCTTGTCGTCCCTCCTGAGGGTGAGATTCGCAGGCCATTTCTCAGAAATCGCCTTCGAGTCTCAGCTTCAGGATGGGCGCGCCCTGGCTCAAACACGCCCCCCCATCGATCCCGCTCTGCCTGAACCCTCATTGTCGGAGGAGCGCGCGCAAGCCGAGTTGAGATCCCAGCCGAGTTCAGTTGTTGCCCAAGGGGTGGGGGATGGCGGCAAAAGGGATCAGGAGAGGCTGAGCCCAAGCGGAGTGGGTCCATACGGAACCCGAGCGCTCCGTATGGACTTACCCTTTTATGGACCCGGCATCCTCCGAGCAAGAGAGGTGGGCCCTCTCGGAAGGCTCAGAAGGCCTCCAATCTCCTGGGAGGCCATTTGAGCCTTCTCCGAAGCCCCGCCGCCGTCCAAGCAGGCCAGCCCCCTCCCACTCCCCCCTCAGCGCGCCACCGAGCGCAGTTCTCGGGATACGTGTAAACCTCGGGCATCTATCTTCGCGCGTTCGCGCCGAACCCCCCCGCCCCCCCCCTTGAAAAGGATGAGGGACTCGCGCCTCGCAGAAAAATCGCCCAGACCGCGAAGCGCGATTAACTTCGCACTGTCGCGGTGGCCCCAATAGATCGGGTCTCCAGCGGCCGTTCGGGACGATCTGGGCACCCAGGGACGCCCCATCGGCGAGGCGCAACTGCTGGAACGCACCCCGAGGCTCGAACACCGCCGAGAGCCAGTGCAAACGCCCGGAAGCCTCGGACCTCGGGCTTCGGCGCGCCGCCTGATGATCGCCGGGCGCCGCTCCGCCGGAGCCAGGGCGCGCCCCATCCTCTACCCGCCGCCATGGGCGGCCGCCGCCTGGCCCGCGACCTCGTCGGCCTGGCGGCGCTCCTCCTCCGAGAGCCAGAAGAAGCGGCTGATGCCGCCGTTGTAGCCCTCGCGCGGCCGACGGAGAGGGCGAGGAGAGCCTCCATCCCTCCGTCTCTGTGCTGTGCTGCGGTCATGGATTCTGCACAGCGTGTCGCGGCGGCGGCCCTGGCGACGCGCTAATGCCTTGCCAGCGGATAGCGTGTCGCTCCGCTCCGCTCGGGACGTTGGCGGTGGGGAACGGGGACGTGGATCGCATGTCGCGCCGAAGCGTGGTGGGCCAGAACCAGTGGCGAGATACGCTGAGCCAAGGTTCCTGACAGTATGCGCCGATGTGGAGCCTGTCGAAGACAGGACTCCCCTGACCACCAAGCGCGGCTCAGTCCTGACCTCGCCGTTGTGTACCTGTCTGACTGGCGGGCACAACATTCTCCAACCCAGTCAACAGCTGTGGGATGTCCCAGTTCTCTCCTCCATCCCTCCATCTCCCATCCACCCTCCGTTCCCACACTTCCTCCGTCTTCCAAATCCCCCCTTGTATCTCTCGAGGTGTTCCTGGATCCTCCTTCGCTTTCTCCTCCTCGTCATCCTCCTCCTCCTCCTCCTCCTCCTCCTCCTCCTCCATCCTCCTCATCCTCCTCATCCTCTTCCTACTCATCTTTCTCCATGTATTTCTTTCGACCCCTTGCCACTAACGGTCCCTCGGCCGTCCTGGACCACCCCGGCAGACACTGCGGGGCAGCTGCTTGCCGAGCGAGCCATACAAGGACCCAGAGGTCTGCCAGCGACTCAACGCCCCTCGCAGCTTGCCCAGGGATGGCCCATGGTGCCAGGCATGCCGTCCCTCCACCTCCATGTTCCCTCCATCCGCCCTCCCCCATCAATATTTTAGGCCCCCCCTTGGATGTATCGAGGTGCGGCTGGATCCTCCTCCTCCTCCTCCTCCTCTCCTCCTCATCCTCCTCCTCCTCCTCCGCATCCCTCCGCATCCCCCTGTTCCTACGCGTGCCTCCACATCCCTCCTCAACTTCAAGGGCGGCATGAGCTGTGGGGGCGATCTCGTGCTCTCGGCAGGGGAGCTGCGGGCGAACGCGAGGACGGGTGGGGTGCGAGCGGAGTGGCAGAGCAGAGGAGGAATTAGAGGAATAGGAGGAGAAGGAGGAGGAGGAGGAGGAGGAGCAGGAGGAAGAGGGGGAGGAAAGCATTGAACCAAGGGCAAAAGGAGGAAAAACGGCTCGCTACTGCAATCCAACACCATGCACCTAGGTCCAAGTTCCCGCACGGTTTGCGGGCGGACTCTGGGATGCCTGGTGCGCCTTCCACTCGGCGGCATCGCGGGCAAGCGGGGGCCTCGAATACAGTTCGTGCATTGCCAGAAAATGCGAGGCGGCCTGCCGAAGGTGGTGGTATCGTCTCCTCCCGCGCCTCCTTTACTAGCTGGGTCCCGCCCAAGCAGGTCCGAAACCACATGGGGCAACATCTTGCCGAGAGTTTGACAATCGCCCGCGACACTGCCACAAGATGGTCTATGCGACGGAGCTCCTCTTCAGACGTCAGTGCAGGGCGGCTTACTAGTTTGGCATCCGCTGTCCACCCAGTCGTTCCCTACACGCCTGTGCAATTCCTCGGCGTCCAAGGAAACGTCCAACTCCTGATGGGCAGCAGCACCACTGGATAAAGCGTCAGCCTGAAGAAACAAACCTGGATATATTCTCTTGTGCGGGTAGCGTTCATGCCTGGTCAGCTTCCACAGCTAAGCCGGGTTGTCACACTCAGACTTAAAAAGCACAAGCGCTTACGTCAAACATGCAGCCGTGAAATCAGGAGCCGCGAACTCAGCTCCCTGGCACGTCTGCGGATAGCTGGCGAAGCGGGGCCCATGTAGCAACGCGCGCAAGTGGCCGTCAGCCAGTATTTTGGCAGTGCCCCATCCCGCCCTCCAGAGCTCCTTAATGGGAGATGTCTTACACGAGCCATCCAGGAAAACGTCCCAGGCCAGAACACGCTACGAGTCCGACTGCACGGCGAAGCCACCCGACAAATCCTGCTGCTGTGAGGCTTCTGTCCCCATGCTGAAAACCTTAATGAGCTTGTGCCAGCACAGCTTCATCCTGTCCGAGGGGTCTGGGCCACCAGTCGCCCAGATGGGGAATCAAGCCAGTTTCGAGCTGCAAGATTTCACTATCCAAGTTGTCTCTCCCAGCATGTTCCAACAACTTTTTCGGGGCCAAATATCCCCCCCCCTTCGCAATCCCTGTGCTTCCACGCGCGATGATGTGTAGCGTCGCAAATCCTCACCCTCGGAAGCAATCCGCCGCAGCGCGAGACAGAGACCAAACTCCACGACAAGCCGCGGTGCGGATGCAGTCCTTGTCCAGGGCAGAATACTTCTTGGAGGTCAGACATTTCCGAGACGAGATCGACGCCTAACCTGGAACCCGACGCGCACTTGTGCCCCGCTTCGCGCTCCAGAAACCTGCAGGTCGAGGCCCTCGGAACCTTCTTAGGGTGGCAGGGGGAATGAAGGTCAAGGAGCGGGGGGCCACGGGATCATCCTCAACTCCGAAGGGGCCCTCCGTCGCCCAACCCAGACGCGCAAGCGACGCATGGCACCCGAGGGGCCCTTGATCGACCTCCACCTGGGGCAGGGACCTTCAGACGCTTTCTCCCAGTATGTCACTGAGAAGGCCCAAGAGAAAGCGTGCGGAGTGGACGAGGTGTGCCCGAGCCACGCCACGCGCGCGTAGCGCAATGCAAGGGCGGCCGTGTCGAGCCAGGTCGGGCCCCCCTGCAACCGCAGCAGAGAGCGCAGCGAGCGCTCGCCCGCAGACGGGTTCAAACTAGATCCAGCCAGACGCTTGACCTTCCGCAACGCTCCTTTGGACACGCTAATGATCCCGCAACCGCATTGCAAGGCGGGATTGGCTCCCGCGACAAAAACGGTCTTAGCCCTGCTGCCTATGATCGCCGTGTGTCTCTTGAACCGAGCAGTGCAACGGGAAGCCCTGGCAACCCTGGATTTGGCCTTCTGGTTCTTCCCGCGCACCTTCGTAGGTCCCCGCCCCAATGCCGTCGACCCCCAAGTTGACCACCGACTCCTTGTGGGACCCCGCGAGGGGCCCGAGTGATCTTGGAATGTCGAGGCAACCACATTAGAATGCGAGATTGTGGCAACTTGTTCATCGAAACCTCGCCCACCATCATCATCGTTATCCCATGATGCAAACGCTCACCCGCTTCGATCAAACCCTTCGCAACATGATCCGCGGCTCCTACAGCTTCCGAACAACGGTCGTCGATGTACACATCCAGGGGGGGGCCCCAGAGGGATTATGACCGCGTCGAACGCGCCTAACCCGAACGCCCTGATCACGGTCGCGGCGACGTTGCACCCCGCCACGACCCCACTGACACCAAACATCGCAGGGGGCGACCGCGCTGGCCAACATCACACATCGCGCCGAGCGATGAACCGCTGGGCAAGCCGCACAGACGGCGGGGTTGAAAGAGCGCTGCCGGCAACGGTGGAACAATAGGGCCCGCGGGATCTGCTCATGGAGCGCGAACGCGTCCCACGAAATGCTCGCAGCAGCTTCCCCTGCGCCAGAACGGGCGCTCTGTCTCCACGCAACTTCCTGTTCCTGGGTCCCTTTTACACTTGCCCGCGGCCCAGTGGGGCCCGCCATGCGAAACTTCCCACTCTACGGCCGTGGGCCTTCGAGCTTTAGTCCAGATGCAATGAGGGCAAAAGATCAACATTTTGCCCTGAAGCCCGTCGATGGCTTCGCCAACAGAGCGACGACGTGGGCCCGAAGTTGCCTGGGCAGCATGCCCAACACCGCAATCAAGACGAAAACTCGGGCCAAGGCGGCCAACGTGCCATCGCGCATGCGGACGCAATGCCGCATGTGAAACACATCGAGCCTGGCGGCCGCCCTCCTGGCAAACATACGCGGCGGCGACCCGATCAGCTCAGGCACGAGGATCGGGGGGGTCATTGGGCGAGTTGCACGTTGCACGCCCCGCGCGAAACGGCCCCCTAGGGTCAGCGACAACTGCTCCAAAACGAGAGAAGGGAAGGTGGTGATCCGCCTGGCCGTCGGGTCTACCGTAACCTGGTGGGCCCCGCTCGCTCCGTTGTTGACCTCCTTCCAGAAACCGTGAGCTCCAATCCTGTCTAGGCTAGATCCGGAAAAATGGCCACCTTGGACCTTGGCTCCAGGACAGACTGCCACCACTGGTCGAGGTCTGGCTCGCTACGTCAGGCGCGCGCCGCTTGCCGCGCCTCGGAGAAAGCGGCATCGCACTCTCTTGGTTTCTCTAAGCGAGCGTAGAAGCACGCCAGGATAACTCTTGGACCTAGGATGGGATTCAGAGAAGAAGCCGGGTAGGCCGGCGCCCTCTCCCGGCTGCTGGTCAGGCAGCCCCGGCGGCTTCTGTGACATTGCGGCTTGTCCTGGAAGCACTTTCCCACTCGATTCCAATGCGTGAGCGGCAAACCTTTGCGCGGCTCCTTCGCAGAAATCCCCGGGCCCCTGCGCGACTCGCATTTCGAGCATGCCGGGCTCCCGGGCGCCCGTTCAAGCCTTGCCGGCGCCCCCCGCGAGCTGTCTGGCGCCCTGGATCCTGCTGGGCTGCTCTGCTTTCTGGGCATTGGACGCCGCCAGTCAAGCTCGGCGCCGCGCAGGGCGCGGCCCGCGTCGACCTCCCCAGCGCCGACGCGAGCGCGCGCTGCAGAGCGCAGCCAGCGAGGGACATGCAAGGCAGGGCACATGGGGCCCCCCTGTCTGGGCCCAGCACGGGCCCCCATCGCGTCTGAGCCGCCTTCCCATGGGCCCCGACACAGGGGAGCAAGACGCCCATCATTTCACGAAGCCCCCCTCGGCCGTGCCAGCCCGAGCCTTGCAAGCGCGCGGCGCGAAGGAATCCACCGCGCCCCGCTGCTGGGCCCGGGCCCGCCGGAGCCCGCGATCGACCGAAGCTTCGCCTTCGCCGCGCCGGGGCGGACAGCGAGCAGGGCCAACCGGGGGGTCAGCGGGAATCGGCAGAGGTTCCCGAGAGGAACGCGACAGGAGCTGGGCTGGCCCAGCATGGAACTTGAGCTCGACAGGCCAACGGGGGTAGACGGCCGATCCCAGGCGCAGCGCAACTGAGCCCACTGCCTCCGGCAGGCCCGAGAGCGCGAAGTCGATCTTCGAGGGCGCCGAGCGGGGGGGGGCTCTGACTTACTCGACTCTGACGGTTCTACGTCGAAGCCCCCCCCCAAGGAGGCGGCGTGCCCGGCGCGGCCGGCCTCGGGCCCGGCGCGCTGAAGAAGTCCAGATTCCCGTCAGACAGCCCCTCGCAGTCGCGGCGGGGGCGAGGCCCCGCCCAGCTGCGGGCCAGGAGGGCCGCCCGGGGCGAAGGGCCCAAAACGCGCCGCAGACCGCG
>CAUYUJ010009446.1:244585-334585 GCA_963575745.1 Prorocentrum cordatum | reverse complement strand
GCTTCCGCGCGAGCTCTTGCGAAATCTTAAGAAAGCCATCGCATTTTCAAGATTTTCACAAAATGCTACCAAACGGGCTTCGCGCGCGCATGTCGAAATCTGTCGAACGCCCTTGCGCGTGTGCCGTCGCGAGAATCCCCTGCAAAAAGAAACCACGAAGTGCAGACGCGAGCGTCGTCGCGCGCGTACGCCGAAAACCTTCAAAACCCATCGGTTTCGGAAGGATTTCAAAACCATGTGTCCAAAAAAACCTGCAAAAACACAAGGTTTCGCAACACGGATTTTCAACAAAAGCGTGCGCGCGCGCTCTTGCGTCTTCGTCGTCGTCGTCGCCGTCCTCCCTCCTCCCGCGTCGTCGTCGTCGCCTACGTCGTCCTTTGTCTTTCCTCGTGTTCGTCGTCGTCATCTTTGGCGTCATGGTCGTTTCCGTCGTCGTTGTCGCCGTGGTCGTCCTTCCTCCTCCTCCCTCGTCGTCGTCGTCGTCGTCCGTCGTCGGCGTCTCGTCGTCGTCCTTCCTATTTCGTCGCCGTCGTCGTCGTCGTCGTCGTCGTCGTCGTCTTCCCTCCTCCCTCGTCGTTGTCGTCGTCGGCGTCGCCGTCCTTCCTCCTTCTTCGTCGTTCGCGTCGTCGCCGTCCTCCCTCCTCCCTCTTCGTTGTCGTCGTTATCGTCGTTGTCGCCGTCGTCGTCATTCCTCCTCCCTCGTCGTCTTCGTTGGCGACGTCGTCGTCGTCTTCGTCGTCGTCGTCGGCGTCGTTGTCGTCTTCGTCGTCGTCAACGTCGGCGTCGTCGTCGTCGCCACCGTCGTCGTCGTCGTCGTCGTCGTCGTCGGCGTCGGCGTCGGCGTCGTCGTGTCGTTGACGTCGTCGTCGCCGGTGTCGTCGTCATCGTCGTCGTCGGCGTCGTCATCGTCGTCGTCGTTGTCATCGTCGTCGTCGTCGTCGTCGTCGGTGTCGGCGTCGTCGTCGTCGTCGTCGGTGTCGTCGTCGTCGTCGTTGTTGTCGGCGTCGTCGAAGTCGTTGGAGACGTCGTCGGTGTCGTCGTAGTCGTTGTCGCTGTCGTCGTCGGCGTCGCTGGTGTTGCCAAGTGCCATTTGGTACCCACCGTCACGGTCTTAAGAGATTTTGCAAACCAAGTTGCGGGTGGGTGGGTGGGATGTCTGCGCGAGCAGTGGAGTGGACAACTCACTGCGAACAGAAATTAACACACAGATGATATACCGATATATGTGTATATATATGTATACAAGACTGCGTTGGCGCTTCGCGCGTTCTTAAAGCTCAGCATGCAGGAGAACCAAATATAGCGATGATTCATTGTTGCCGTTTGCGCCATCGTCGTTATAGTAATGTTATGTACTATCCTTATACTTCCTCTCCTCTTACTCGTAATCTTCCTTGTCTGCGAGCCACTCCTTGTCCTCATCCCCAGTTTTTATTGCAGGGGCCCCTCTTTGGAGGTGTTCTTGGGCCCCTCTCAAAAGCTTTTTGGGGACCTCTGGGGGCCTCCTGGGCGCCTTTTGGGGGCCTCTGGGGGCTTCGTGCAACCACCTTGCTACCAACCACGGTCTCCCTGAACGACCGGGTCACGATTTGGAGTGCTTCGGGAGGCGTCTTGGGGCCATCTGGGGCTGTCAGCGGGGCTCTCTTGGGGCCATCTTGCGGCCCTGTTGGACCATATTGGGGCTCTTTTGGACTGTCTGGAAGCCCTTTGACACCGTTGTGGGAGGATGTTTGGGGCCTCTTCGGCGGACTCGGACGCACGGAATACCGAAGAACCGAATGTCCAAAAATTAAATAAAAAACGAAATGAAAGTGTTTTTTTGGCACTTGGAGGACCTCTTGGGAGTCTTCTTTGGGTCGTCTTCGGGCGTCTTGGGGCTGTCTGGGGCCGCGTGGGGCTCTCGCGGGGCCGTTGGGCCGCCCTCCTGACCGCTTTGGGCCCGCTGGCAAGGCCCGGCAGCGGCGTCCAGGAGGCCCGGAAGGCCCGGGGGACCCCTTGCAAGGCGTCCAGGGGGCCCCAAAAGCGCCAGATCCCGGGGGCCCGATTTTCCTGGGGGGGAGGGGTCCCACCCCCCCGGATTGTACAAATATAGAAAAGGTAATATATATATACACATATAAATCTATATACATATATATATATATATATATATGTATGTATGTGTGTATATATATATATACATATACAGATACATAGACACACGCACACACACAAACACGTCGAATTTTTTGCTGGCGGCCTTTCGGGGACACGGCAGGGCGCCCCGCCGACAACCGCAATCATGGAAACCATAGGTCACCTAACTTTGCGCATCGCGCTCCGCGATGCGCGACGCGCGGTTATCTTCGTGCCCTCGGGCCGTCACCTCGCAGAAGGGAAGCTTCTTTGGAGCCCAGCCCAGACCGCGACGCGCGGTTATCTCTCCGTGCTCCCACGGGTAACCTAAGAAACCGCCATTCGGGGATCTTCGCGGGTGTTCCCTGTCTGGGTCGCCAAAGTGCTGCGTGAGACCGCGAGAACATTCACGGCCTCGCGCAAGAAGGAACACCCCTTCTGTCGCGGAACGCGGTCATCTTGGCGCACACGTGGGTGACCACTTCTAGTTTGAGGGGCGCTAGGAAAACTAGGGAAGGGAAGAGGAAACTGGTGAAGCAAAAGCTAGCGCGTCAGCGCCGAAGGGAGAAGCTGAACACGGTTTCGCCGACAACTTACCCATAGTACAAGTGAGACGAGCAGGAAAATCTCAGTCGATGCGGGAGAACGAGTATGGAGCGGAGGAGGGGGAGGAGTGAGCAGGATGATAAGGACGAGTGAGAGGGAGGAGCAAGACGGAGGGAGGAAGATGAGAAGGACGGGAAAGGAGAAACCGGGACACCCAAAGATCTAGCACAATATCTTCAAGGAGCCACACCGAACATGTCGTGTCGAAGACTTGAGACCTTTCTGCGGCTGGCTACGGCTTTAGCCCTGACGATGACGACTACCGCCCAACTTCTCATGTTACAGGGCAGAGCATCAACATGTGTTGCTCGTGAATGCGATTGGGCCTAAAGGCCGAAATCGGAAAACCGAGTGCGATCGATCGTGTTACACCGATATGGCAGATTCTTTTTCAGGGGGGTGCCGACCCCAATGCCAGACGAGGAATATCTCTTGAATGCGCTGGGCTGCCCAAAGGTTGTGAACATATCGAAGGGTTGGGGACGGGCGCTTACGATGATCTGCTTTTCCTCTTGCGCATGATATAAGCCCACAACATGTATCAACAAGGGTTGGGCGCTTACGAAGATATGCCTAATTTTCTGCGAAGGTCCCGAAAATGCACCACGATGACCTCTGTCCGAGGGAAACAAGATGATGATGGTGGTGGTGATGATGATGATGATGATAATGATGATGATGCTGATGATGGTAGCGACGATGATGACGATGCTGATGATGATGGTGATGCTGATGAAAATTGTATCGACGATGATGATGATGATGATGATGATGATGATGATGATGATGACGGCGGCGATGATGATGAAGATGATGCTGAGGATGATGATGATCGCACGTAGCTTCGAGCAACGCGTTCTTTGTCTCAGGCCATCAGCAAGCGACTCGCCACAGCGAACACCTCAAGGTGCTCTCGTTGTAAAGTGACTGAGAGGGCTATCCAATTGACCGCACCCTGGGTTTGTGGTAAAGTTTGAACGCCAAGGCGAGGAGGAAAACTGTGCGTTCCCGCGAAGTTTCCCCCGAATACTCGTGCTCCTCACCGAACCCCAGACGTGTGATGACAGAGGGTGGGGGGGAGGAGCGGGGAAGGGCGACGGGGTGAAGCAGGCGAGGGCAGGAGAGGTAATGAGAAATCGAATCAGGTCCCCTTTCGCACCCAAAGACGCACCCCCGCTGGCCCAGCTTCTGCAGCATCAAATGAAAACGGTCTGGGTATAGCTTTCGGAGGGCACGAGTGCTTCAGGAGCCTCTCGGCGAGGGCGGCTGCTTGGTTGGCCTCGGCAGCCGCGGAGCGCTGGGGGCCAGAGGGGACCTCCGGGAACGCGATCGATTCGAGACGGGCGCGCAGGAACTGAACTATGCTTTAGTCGCGCCAAAGCGGCGGGGACCAAAGCTGCTGAACGTGGCGGACGAGGGTGTTGCCTGACCACGAGGTTTCTTCCAACTCGTCGTGCCAGGCAAGGAAGTTGGAGATCGTGGCGCGCGCCGTGCGCCAGCTGATCGCAGCACAATCTGCGGCAATGGATGTCGGGGTCTATCCAGGTGCCCATGCGCGCAGCGACCAAAGGTCATGGCCCGTCATCGAGCTCGGCGGCAGCTTCAGGAGCTTATGGATGCAGCGCGGCTCTTTTGCGAGCAGCGCTTTTGGCGGCGGGTAATATTGCGCCACATAGCCTGGGGTGGGGAGAATTACAACGTGGCAGAGGCGGAGCGAGGAGTCAGGAGGCGAGTCGAAGGCCGAGGTCTTCAGGATTCTCTCGCATGCCGTCCATTGCTGGGCATTCGCGGCGTCAGGGCCCAGGAACACGCCTAAATATGTGGCGGCACCTGCGATGGAAAAGGATTGCTATTCAGGGATCAATTGGCGCAGCATGGTGCGCACTTCCTGCACTGTGTCGTCTGTGCACTGAGCCAACAAGGGGACGATCACGCATTTTGAGGGGGTGGAGGCGGAGCGAAGCGAGGCTCGAGGCCGAGGCGATAGAGGGGTAGAGCGAAGTGAGATACGTGAACTTCGCCAGGACAGCGCCGAGGTCATCTGCACAGCCGCCAATCGAGGCTTCGCGAAGGTCAGGTGGGAGCGCCAGCTCCAGCGAACGAATGATGGGGTCCATGCCAAAGGCCCATAGGGAGCCGCTGAGCGGGCATCCTTGCATGACCCCTGAACTGATCATCAACAGTGGGACCACCTCGTCGCGAACCCACGTCGAGGCCAGTGCCAGCGAGCACAGGCCGCGAGTCGCAGCGAGGTACCCTGGCGGTAACCCCATGCGCTCGAGGACCGCCAACAACCACGTGCGACTCATGCTTGGGAGCGCTGCTTTGATATTAAGGGCGGCAAAGAGCGGGAGGCGGCAGTCGGCCTGTTCGTGAAATCCGACCGCTCTCGCTCGTGCGTCCAGCTTGGCAATATTCTGGCAAAAGTTGCGACCGCGGATGAACCTCTGCTGGGTCTCGTGGACCCTGCTCTGTGCAAGCTTTGTGAGCTGATAGTTGATGGCCGAGGCGAACGCCTTGGAGTGACAGTTCTTGAAAGAGAGCGGTCTGACCTCCGATGCGTCTCGCAGACATTCGAGTGCATCGCATGGTTTGTCGCCCTTCGGCGGGAATGCAAAAGTGGATTGGTTGAGGGAGGGAGGGCAGGGGAGGGCACTGAAGAGGCAAAGGAAGATGGGGTAGAGGGATTCAATGGCGGCAGGAACAGACATCCAAACCTGATCTGGAAGCCGATCTGGGCCAGGCGCGGACTTCCGACCCCGCTGGGAAGCTTGAAAGGGAGCAGCGGGCGACGGGATGGGCAGATCGGCGACAGGGAAAGACGGCGAGACCCTGTTCAGAAAGGCGTCGATTTCGTCCCTGGGAACATGCTTGTCCGAGAAAATCGGGGCCCAATGGAGCCGAAGGGCGTGGGCCACTTGCCTCGGCTCTCTGGCCACCGGTGGCAGGCTGATCCCACCTCCGATGGCGAGCGGATTCTATGCAATCTGACTGGTGGTGATGCCATGCAACTTGAAACGCTTCGATAAAGGTGCCCAAAGCGCGGCACGACGCTGTAGTGCGCGTTGGATGCGCCGTTGCTCCTCCAGAGACGGCAGGTCAATCGCTCGGGCCGCGCGTTGAGCCGCCAAATGCTGCTCGTGCTCATACCACGTGTGATTGTTGCGGATGACGGTATTTTGAGACTCAGTTGAGTCGAGGAGCTGAGGGGAGGATCCCGACACGTCCAAGAATCTCTGTCCCAACTCAGTGGTGGCAGCTAAAAGGCGGGCTGTGGGCAGATCGACGCGCCAAATTGCGCGGGCGATCGCTCTGAGACGGAGGCGCCTACTCTCCAGCACGCTCACGTCCCCTGTGCCGAGCGGGAGGCGCTGGAGCTCGTGGCGGGCGAGTTCGGCGGCCATGATCATGATCATGATCTGCTTTGTAACGTCGTAGCGGCGAAGGTCGGTCATGGTGTCCAACTCTGCCTCGTTGAACATCTTCGCGAGGAGGGACTTGTACTGCTTGGAGCGGAAGACAAAGTCGGGGATAGGGCGCTGGTCCTTCTCTGGTGGGTGACAGGATGGTGATGATGATGATGATGATGATGATGATGATGATGATGATGATGATGATGATGATGATTGTGATGATGATTATTATGGTGATAATGATGATGATGCTGCTGCTGATGATGATGATGCTGATGATCATGATGATGACGATGATGATGGTGATGATGGTGATGATGATGATGACGATGATGATGATGACGATGACGATGACGATGACGATGATGATGATGATGATGATGATGATGATGATGATGATGATGATGATGATGATGATGATGATGATGATGATGATGATGATGATGGGCATCAGGCTGTTTTTAGTTCCTGTCGCAGGCGCTGTACCGACGCGAGTGTAGCGCATCTTTTCTGGGCAGCAGCAGAAGCAACAATGGCAGCAACAGTAGCAGCAGCAGCTGCGTCACGTGTGCGAGCATTGTCTTTGTCCGCACTTAAATTGCTCCCGCACCTTGCACCACACCCGGCTGAGTGGAGCAACGCTCGTGGTGCAAGCTGGAGGGTTCCTGGCCTCGTCAGGACAGTATCCTTTCGTTGACAGTAACAACGAAGAGGGGGGCGAAGCCGACGGCCGCCACGTGGGTGAGACGCGCGCTCACACGATGTCAAGCTCGGCCCGCAGGTCGAGGTTGCAGGCGAGGCCCTGGGTGGCGATGGCCTTCGGGGCAGAAGGGTCTGTTCCGTTCCTGCCTGCCCCTGTCCTCCCCTTTCTTCTCCTCCCCTGCCCTCCCCTGCCCCCATATCGTCCCTCTCCTACGTCCCTCGCCCCCTGTCCACCCTCCTTCCTCTACTCGCCCCCTGCCTCCCCTTCCTTTCTTTTCCCGCGAAACGCAACCCCAAATCATCCTCTCGCGCATCCGCCGGCACTGCCTGCAGAAACGTGAAACAGATCCGGACAACAAAAAAAAGAGAGAGAGAGGAACAGCAGGAGGGAATGTGCACCGTGCCTGCCACGGCTGCCACACGCACGGGTTGATTACCGCGCAGCACTACCTGGAGGAAGCGGAGGAGGAGGAGAAGGAGGAGGAGGAGGAGGAGACCAGAGAAAATGATGCAAGATGGATGTTGGGAACAATGATTTTCTGCAAACCGAAATAAAACGCACTGGTGAAACACAGGCAAAACTGCTGCTGTTGTTGCTGCCCTGACACAGTCAACTGGAGCAGCACTTAACTTGCACATTGTCCTTGGCCGTGGATGCCCGCAGCCTTGACGATCTCGTGGCCGTTAGGTAGGTCGACCGTGCACCGGCGAGCGGAGTTACGGTGGTCGACCTTGTGCCACAGTCACACGAGTCGCCTCTTCACTGCTTGGTGAGGGAATTGTGCTGGGAGCTCGGGACGGCCTCGTCGCTGAACTCGTTTATCCTGGTAGCTGGTCGGGCCGTCCATCGCGTTGAATTGAGCCCCCGGCCCATGCTGCCCTTGGTCATGGGGTCGGCCCGCATGTCCCGAGTGTCGCACCAGAGTAGGTCCTCCATTTGCTTGATGCGCAGCTGGCCAGCCAAGCGCCACAGGTGGCCTGCCGTGCTGATCTCAGAAGGCGGCCGCACCAGATCCATGAGCAGGGGACTGAAGATGGACATGCTGTCGATGACGAGATCTGCGATAGCGTGACCTCCCTCCTCCTCGACCCCCCCTTATTTCCTCGGCACGCGCGGGGCCGTGCTCCATCTCGCGCAACGCGAGGAGGCACGCCTGCAGTCGGTCGGCTGCGACGCATGCTGCGAGCAGGTCTGGGCCGAACGAAGATCTGCGCGCCAACTTGTGCGATCGGCTTACTGCGTCTAACAAATGGCACACCTGTTTCCCGGTGTGGCGGCACTTGCCGAGGCGAATGTAGACGGCTCCTCTCATGCCGTATCCTGTCATCTCCTCCCTCTTGAACGACCCGTCGCTGTGCGCGCTGAGTCGCCTGGCGCACGTCTTGGCTGGAAACGCGATGCGATCCTTGGTCTTTCGCGTGGTCAGAAAACTGAGGTGAGTTGCGTCACGTGTCGGATGAGCAGCTTGTTCTCGGCTCGCTGCAGGGCGACGATGCACCCGTCGACGCGGCGCTGGGCGAGCCTGGGCGTGGGCCGCTGCTCCCCGGAGGGAGACGAAGAGGCCTGGGCGCCGACCTCGACTGGCTCGTCGGCCTTGGCGCTGGCCGGGTCGACGCGTCTGATCGGCGTGAGAAAATCGATGTACTCGTCCTGGTCGAGCGCCACGGTGCCATCGGCACTTCGGTGCTGGCGTACGTCGCAGAAGGTAACATCGTCGTCATCACCCTTCGTCTTGCCGAAGACGCTCTCGATATGGCCGATTAGCCGGCCGACGTGCTGCTTGCGTCCAGCCGGCCATCAACGCGCCTGGACACCGCGGGCACTAACTCTGACCCCCTGGTGCCACAGGCGCCAGACGCCTCGTGCTTGACGTCGAGCTCCGGGCCCCGCCGACACCGCCGAATAGGTTTGGCGCTGCGCACAGGAAGGCGCGCGAGTGGGCGAGCTTCGCGGAGATGGCTCGGGGGCGCGTCCTCGCAGCCCGTGCCCGGCCTGATGCAATGCAAGCACTCGTTCTGGTCATCGTAGTTCGCATGGCCGGGCACCTGCCGGAGCGCGGCGGCACTGCAGGTGGCAGGGTGAAGTTCGCCTCGCGCGGGGTACTTCGCCTTGTTCCTGCATCTCGGCTTAGGCCGCGCCTTGCAGGGGCGCCTTCTCGACGCCCACAGCGACGCGCGCCCGGTCTAGGCGACGCGACGCCCCCGGGGACAGCGGGCGCCGCGACGCCCGCTTCGCCGCGCCAACGAACTTTTCCAGGGCTCCGGCGCCCATGTCGCGGAAGCCCCTCAGCGCAGCGCGGCGCCGGGTGATCCGGGCAGCCTTGCCGCCTGATCTCTCCCAGTGCTTCCACTTGAAGACGCGTTTGGAATCCATCGCGTTTCGGGGGCCCTTGTTCAGTCGCCCCTCGACGCAATTGTACTTGACTCGACCCAGACAGTAAGCGCTTCGAGGGTGACCACAGCGACCTCCGCTGTCGGTCTCGACACTTCCCCGTTTGTCAGAAGGTCGGCTCGGCGTCGCGCTTGGCGGCCGCGATCTCAACGTCGGCACGCGCGTGAAGCGCGGCTGCCTGGGGAGCGCTGGCGACGCAGTCACTGGGCGCTGCCTCGTTGAAGCTCAGGATTGCTTCGCGCGCTCCTGGGTCATGGTACAACTCCACATGCCTTTCTCCTTCGCGCTCCGCCTCCAGCGCGGCGTAATCGCCCAAGGAGGCCACGCGCAGGAAGTCGCGGCACTGCGCGTGGATGCACTGACGCTGGCGCTGCGTCTCGAGGCGCTGGCGCCACCCATGGGGCCAGCGGCCAAAGCTGGCCGCGGCGTGCTCGACGGCAGCGTAGATGCGTAGATACTATGCTGACTGTCGGCGGTCTCTGGCTCCTTGAGCGTCTGACGTAGATCTTCTGCCCTTTCGATTTCGCGCCAGGCTGCCATCGTCACCTGATGGGCGTGGCGGAGAAGCCGCCGTCGGCCCCCTCGGGCATGGCCGACGCGGCCGATGGTGAACCGCCCTCGGTGGTGTTGGCGGCGTCCTTGGGGCCTTCGCGATGACGCAGTCATCGAACGACTCGTCTAGGTCTGGTCCAGCGTCTGCTACCAGCAACGGCTCGTGACCCAAGAAAAGCTGAATGACGCGAGCTTCCTCCCAACGCTCGCCGAAAATCTGGCGGGCGTCGAACTTGGCGCCGTTGAGATGGATCTGCGGGACGTCGATCGGGTGCTGAGGAAGACGTCAGATAGCAAAGCTGCGAGCGCAGCCCGTCCAATTTCCCACAAATTTCTGGCCGCTAATAATCCGCGCGGCGCAAGCGTCTGGTGGCAGCTGGAATCATCTGCGGGGCAGCTGGCGCAGGGCTTCGAGAATATCGAGGCGCCGTCAAGTCTGCTCGATGATCGGCCCGCCCTCCGCGTTCTCCCAGCGGCCGACGGTTCGCCGGGAGCCTGGCGCGACGTGCTCCAGGTAGTCGCGCGCGCGGTCCTTGCCCACGTCGTCGCAGCAGGCGGCGCCGATGAAGGCCCGGGCATCTTGCAATCAGCGCGCCACCTCGGCACCGCGGTACTTGACCGCGACCTTTTCTCGAGCCGCGTCTACAGAGATGACCGTCACAGGGCGGGCCCATCCCGACGCGTCTTTCTTGCCTGGGGACCTGTGGACCTCCGCCTGGTCGCCGAGGTTGAAGCGGCCCTCCCCGGACTCGGTGGCGCGGGTCCTGAGGGCGCGGCCGACGCGCGAGATCAACGCGGCCTCTGCCATGCGTTGCAGAGGGATCTCTCGGATGCGCCACAGCAATCGGCTGGGTTGCACTTCGCCACCAGCAGAAGGCCCAGCACTGGTGCCGCAGGCTCCAGATGTCTCACCCTCTTCGTCTGCTTCGAGCGGTGACAGCATGGATGGCGGCCGTCCGAAGACGACGTTGCATGGTGCAGCGCCCACGCGGGTGAGACTGCTAGCATGCTAGCATGGAGTCGAAGTTCGCCGCGGCACCTTCGAGCTCTAGCTGCTCTACTGCGGTGTGAAGTGCGTGCCGTAGCATGGCGCCACGTCGCTCGATGAAGCGAGCGCGCCGACGAGGGGCTCGAATTTCCACCTGCACTCCTCGCCTCTACATCTCCTCCACGAAACATGGCGAGGTCTCCCCGCCCTTGCCGTTCACGATGGACGTCTCCATCGAGCCGAACAGCTGAATCCTTGAACGGCCGATGGCGAAAAGCAGCGTCGAGCGGCGCTTGGTTATATCTCTTGGCCGTCATGCCATCGTGGGGCGCAGTGCATCAAGTGGATGATCGCGCGATCGTCGTAGCACATGATGCCGCACTCGACGTGCTGATTAATGTCGAGAGGCGGAGTGTATGGATGGTCTGGCGCGCTGGCGGCGGCCACTTTCAGCGCCCCCTACAGTCGTTGACTACCGAGGGCATGAGGTCGAGGATGCTCTGTGGCATGCCGGCTGCTCGTAGTGCTCGTGCCATTTCCCCCCAAGTGGCGCGCCACCACCGGGGGTGCAGCTTGCGCAGTTCCCGCGTGCGTGTCACATGCGAGTCACCGCGGAGTGTTCGTAGGGATGTGGTGACGTCGAAGCGAGTCCAATGTGGGCGTCAGGTTGCCTACAGCTCCGTCGGCAGCTCGCGGCGCTGACCGCCGGGGCCTTGCACCTGCTGCTGGACTGCATCCCCGATCGAGTGACGCAGTCAACTGAACCACTGCCGTGAGCCCCGGCGCTCGATGATGAGCTGGCTCCTGATTCTCCTGCGGGCGCGGGTGGCGCCGGCTGCTGCTCCAAGGTCTGCGCCGCTGGGTAATTGAGCTGCTGGTCGCTGGAATGATGCGGCCCCCCGGGCCGCGCTGGTGCTCGCGGGCGTTGGCTGGCGCGTGGGCGCGGCCGTATGTGGGGGTCCGCGAATCTGCGCTTGCCGAACTCGCGGGCGCGCGCGGGGCGGTCGCGTTCCTTCTCTTCCTGGCAGCCAGGGCACTCCCAGTGGATCGGGGCGCTGTGAAAATAGCGGCACGTTGCTGGGCCCCTGGGGGTGCATGGGCGACTCTGCCCGCACGTTGCGCTCGCGCGCCTCGCAGGCGTACCGCGCGCGCTCGGACGCCGCGGGACGTCTGATCTCGCCCTCCGCGGCTCCCGCGGCAACCGTTGGGAACACTGCTGATCTGGCGCCACACTCGCGAACGTAATTCACGAAGTGCGGGCGCCGCGCGCGGCGACGTGCGTCCACTATGCCCGGGGTGAGTCGCTTAGCCATCTTCCATGGCGAAATCTGGGCGTCGAAGCTTTCGCGGCCCTCGACGTGGACATGGGCACGCTTGCCTGGGCACCCAAGGTTCGCGACTTGCTTGAGGATCTCCAGAGCGTTGGAAACCGACCCGGCGGTCTTCTCCAAGATGCCTCCGCGACGATCTCGAAACCCATGCTGGGCCGGGTCGAAAAAACACCTGCTTCGCGCACGGCGCTACAGGCGCCTCTGGCCATGGCGGCTCGTCGCACAGCCGCGATGGTTTTGGCTGAGCATCGACGAAGCATCGAGCTGCAACTGCGCAAAGCACCCACAGAAGCGGCCATTGGGGGGCGCGTCCTTTTTGGGCAACTGCGGTTTTGGGCAACTGCGGTTTTTCAGTGCGCGCGATCCTGCGTGTGCTGCTGAATGTCTTTCTTTTGCCATGGGACTGGAAGATATGTTTGAGCCTGGTGAACAAGCTGCCGTCGTGCCTCGCTGAGAAAGCGTACCTTTTTGGATGCGCCTCTGCTGCGCGGGGCACAACTGCAGCAGGGTGCAAGTCGCAACGCCTCGCGACGCATCAGGGCCGCATGTGCACTCGTCGGTTGATGGTCGCCCAATCGCCGGCGTGCTCCTCCAACTTGACGCTGCATCAGCGCAACCTGTTGCACGTGGGCGCTCCGGTGGGCACCGTGAAGACAGCGCTGCTGCGCTTTGCCTCTGGGACCAAAGGCTCGTGGCGCGCGCGATGCTGACTCAAGCGAAGCACGTAGGTGTCGACCATATGCCGTGCTGTTGCTCGTTTCCACTGCTGGCCATGCCTACCAAATTCCACTATCCTGGTGCCGGCATCCTTGGCCCTGGCGGAACAGTCAGGCAGGGGGTCGAAGATAAGGCGAATATCATTCCTATTCGTGCCGCGCGTAATCCGCAACGCGCTGCAGTTGGCGCGGGGGGGCGTGCTTCCAGACATCGGCTCGCGGGCGCCCTTGAAGTCGGAGGTGCGGGTGATGCCGAAGCCGATCTCGCGGCGCTGGTGATGTGCATCGTCCTTGCTCCAGGAGTCAGGCGGGACGCCCTGGCCGCGCTGCCCACTTCAACCAGCGCAGGTCGACGGCGTTAGCCTGGCGGGCTGGCCTAGCCGCCCCCTAGCGAGGCAGCTCCCATTGGAACCCTCGGTGCCATGGGCGCCGACAGACCCCTCGGATATCGCGCTGCCTCCTCCTCTCGTGAAACGTCATGCCCGCGTGTCCAAAGCCTCCAGATCCACGAGACGAAGGGGGGAGGTTGGGAACGACCACGATCTCGGCATCGTTGATGATGTGCTCCAGAATGAGCTGGGCGATTCGGCGGCCCCGCTCGACCACGTGCGCCCGCGGGGGCACGTTGGGCATGATTTCTTTGATCTCGCCGCGGAAGTCGGGGCACACCGCGCCGCCGCCCACGACGTCGACCCCCCCGGGGGAGACTCCGGAGCAAGGGGCAATGCGAAGGCAAGTGCCCGGCGGCGCTGAGGCCGCCGCGCCCGTCGACACGAGTTCGCGACCCCCCGTCGCAGCGCTGACGCCCGCGAAGGCGCAGAGGCCATAACCTGCGGCCCCAGGCGCGCCCTGTGAGGGTGCTTCTTGAGCTCGCGGCCGTCGGCGGGGTCGCCATCCTGGCCGTCGACGCCCGCCGCCAGCAGCGCGGCGCCGACATGATCGACGGGGGCGCGCAGCCGGAATCGGGGCCCCACGTGATATTGCAGCCGCCTGGCCCGGGGAAAGCGAAGCGCACTTGGCCCGCGCCTGTCTCCACCGCCCCGTTGTTGGACCGCGTGGGCCGCTGACCTCGCAAGGCAGCGAAGTCAGAGCCTGCGCCCTCCACGGCCGGAGCGCGCGCGCCGCGCCGACCGATGGTCGCGCCGTCGCGGGAAGTCGCCGCGATGAGGCAATGCGCCGCGTAGCGCGCTACCTGCGACCCGCTGCCGACCCCTACTCTGCACAGCGGGATTGACAACTTCTCCTCGGAGGTCTGCAGTCTTGCCTGCAATGCGTTATGGGCCAAATTCGTGGCGGAGAGCAATCCCCAGAGGTCCGCGCGGGCGCCGATGTCAATTGTGACCCACGGCGCCCAACTGGCCAACTGGTAGATCGGTGCTCACCGGGCAGCGCGACAAATAGTTCGATAAGCTCAGGCCAGTGCCCGACGAGGTCGGCCACCCCGGGAACGTCGGCCTGCGCGGTGGCACGCGCAGGCCCGGGCGGGCGTCGCAGGGCGCCGCCGCGTCTACTGCGGTTGCGAAGCTGGGCGAGCTGCCCAGCGATGGGCCCTGCCGAGGCGCCGTGCAGGCAGGGGCTGGTCAAGGCGACTGAGCACGATCCTGCCGCGGCGCGGTCTCCTCCGACGCGCCCCTGTCCGCAGCCGCGCGGGCCGGCGCCGCGGGCGCCGGGCCCGTCGATGCACGATCTCCACGAATAAAACGGAAATCGGCGACAAGGTCGGCTGGGCCGCGGCGCGCCAGGCGGTGCGCCGCGCGGGCGCCCGTGTTCTGCATCGGTTGATCGGTTGCACATTGCATGCGCGGCCGGCGAAAACCGCGGCAGGCGCCGCGGGGGGCCCCGGAGGAGGACTAAAGAAGGAGGGTTCCTGCTCAATTATGCGCGGCCCGCCGTCGCTGCTCGTCATGCTGCCGCGTGAGCTCAAGTAACTGCGCGCCGCGGAGCTCGTCGAGGCGCCGTCGCTGCTCCGTTGAAGACGTTGCCCGCGTCGTGCTCGGATTGGCCGCCGCTGGCCGCCCAGGTCTCGCGGCCGGCGAACCGCGCGGTCACCCTCCCAGACGGTTGGCTCACGTCGACGGGCTGTTCTGGTTGAACAAGGGCAGCTCCGGGGGAGGCCCCGGCACTGGCGGCGACGCGACTGCGCGCGCGGACCGCGGCGGCCGCGCGGAGCACGACCCACGTGGGGCGCGATGCCGAGAGCGGAGACTTCGAAGGCGCGTGTGCCCAGCTTTGCAACTGCGCGTCGGCAGGCGGGACCAGAGGCGCGGCGGCTCGCTCGCGCGTTAAGGTCGCCTACTCTGTCGCGCCTCTGAGCTTACAGTAGGAACGCACCGCCCACTCGCGTCGCGTCAACCGTTGCGGCGTTGGTTGTGGTGGTGTTGTTGAGGCTGCCGGAGCCGTTGGCGCTGCTGGCGCGGCCGCCGCCCCCGCGCCCCCCGCCGCTGCCGCGCGGGCCGGCGGCGTGGCCGCGGGGCCCGCGGCGCGGAGTCCTGCGCGCGGCTCGCGAGATCTGCCATCCCCTGTCGCAGTCGTCTTCGTCCGGCGTCGCGGGGGTTGGGATGACGAAGATGAGGGTGATGTACCTGCCCGGCGCGGCCAATGGCTATCGCCGACTTGTTGCCGAGAGCCGTCTGGCGACGCGCTCGGAGCGGCTGCCGGCGCTGGCGGCCGCGGCGCCGGCGCTGCTGGAGTCGGCTGCCCGCCGCTCCACGGGGCCGACGCCCTGCGGGGAATCGCCGCCCCTGGCGCCTGGGGCCGCGGGCTGCGAAGCTCCAAGGGTCCAAGGGCGCCCCTGGCCTGAGCTGCTGCTCGGATGGCCCCGGCGGCCCCCTTTGCCCCAGAAGCGTGAGTGGCGAGGATGCTGGCGCTGATGGCGGTGGCGCTGGGGCGCAATGATTGCGGCGCCAGGGACAGTCGCGCGCGGCGAGGTGCTTTTCGGCGTTGCGCTCGCGGCGTTTGAAACGCAGCCCGCCAGGGCCCGCGGGGTTTCCGCGGCGGCCCGAGCCCGCGCCACTGGCCCAGAACCTCCCTCGGCCTTTGCTTTCGCCCTTCCCGAGGCCCGACAGACTCCGGGAGGTCGTTTTCAAACAAGTCGGCCGCCTTGGCCATTGCCCTTTCGTTCGATGGCCCTCCGGACGTAGCGCGCGGGCTCGCGGCTGTCGGCGCCGCGCCGGCGCGCTTTGGCGCGCCCGCAAGCCCGGGAGAGATGCGCGCCGCGCTGTTCCACAAAGGCGTCGCGTAGCTGGGGATCGTCTGCGATGGCTTCTTCGCCGAAGGAGCTGGCGGCGTCGGCGTCGGTGCCTGAGTCGACGCCCGCTGCCGGGAATGGAATGCCCCGTGCGCTGGCGGCGCCGCGCTGGCGCTGCAGCGGCTGCTGGCGCAGGGCGGGCTAGGCGCCGACCCTGGCTCTGCCGGGCCCGCGCCGTCCCGACCCGATCCAGCCGCGGCGCCACAGGCGCCCTGAATCTGGCCTTGCACGGGCGCGCCCGCATGGGAGGCGCGCTATCGGGCAGCTTGGACGGCCGAGGCGAGGTCGCCAAGCGACCCCTCGATCAGGTGCCCGAGACGCCGCAGCTGACCCGTCATCTGCGCGAGCTGCTGGGCGCCGCGGGGCAGGCTACGCCCTGGCGCTGCGAGGCCATGGCCAGATGAATGCGTGACGCGCCGACGGCGCGCAGCAAGAGGCCCTCGTGGCCGATCATGAGTTGACCAGCTTGCAACGCCTGTTGCGTAGAATGTCGAATCTCGTGAGGAGGTTGTCCATGCGACCATGCGGCTGTCCGTCGAAGTTCACTAGTGCCGAAGCTGCAAACGCGCGTTCCCCCTCGCCCCGTTGGCCCCGCCTCTGGGCCAAACGGTACATCACGGAGGTCATGGGCGGCGCTTGGTTGCCGTTGGCGAAGTCTCCCAGCATCAAGACAGCTGGCAGCCATTCGCCCGCGCGCTCGCGCGCCATGCTGGCGAGGCGCGACGAGACGCAGGCCACTGACCATATCATCACCTCGCGCACCCATCTCTGTGAAGGTATTCGAGCTTGCTGCCCGGGCCCCGAGGCGTGGAGGCGTCGCGCTTTGCCGCTGCCGCCGCCGGCGTCCATGCAGGAGAGGCAGCTGGCGATGACAATCGCGTCCACTCCGATGGCCATCCATGCGGAACCAAATCCTGCCAGGCTCTCGGGAATTTGTGGGTGGGGTGAAAGGTCGTGCACCAAGAGATAGAAGTGTCCTCTCCCTCCGTCCTCCCCCTTCCCACTGGATTCCCCCCTCCCCGTCGCCCCTCCCCTCTCCTCGCTCGTAATTACCCCGAGGCGCGCCACTTGTCTCCGAGCATCACCTCTGGAGCTCAATCCTTTCTCCTTTCCATGAACTCACTGTCGCACCCCCAAATGTTTCGGTAGGACGGGCCAGGCGCTTCGATTGAGACCTCCTGACCATTGGTGATCCTGAAGCTTGACGTGTTCAAACTATTCTCGGATGGCGTTCAAAATCTGGCTCTCGCCCCAGTCGCGCGCATTCGTCCTGAACGACTGCAGCAACTTCAAGGATGTAAGGCGAGCCGTTTTCAGAATGTGGCTCTCGCCTCAGCGTTGCGCGCATTCGCTTTGAAAGTCTGCAGAACCTTCAAGGATGGAGGACGCGTCGTTTTCAAAATGTAGCTCTGGCCATAGCGCCACGCACATTCGCCTGCATTGAAAGACAAGTTCAAATATGGAGGACGAGTTCTTTCAAAATGCGGTTATCGCCCCAACGCCGCGCACATTCGTCTGAACAGGCTACAGCAGCTTCAAGGATAGATGGCGGGCTGTTTTAAATGTGGCTCTCGCCTGAACAACACGCATATTCGTTTTGAAACCTAGCAGCAGTTTCAAGGATTCGCATGGCGATGCCACAAAAATATTTTTCTGGCATGGTCTAAGATTATCATGACGCAGCAATCAATATGATTCGCGGTGTTCTGGCACGACTTGAGACTTTCAGGGCGCAACAGTCACGTGGATTCGCGGCGTTGGATTCCCAGGAATGTTCTTCTGGAGCGATCGAAGATTCGCAGACGGTTGTCTTCCAATGGGGCATCTCCCGCAATGAACACGCAGTCTTGTAGGGACCTACGAAGGGACAATTTGGAGATATGCTTACTTTCAACATTGTTGATGCGTTTTGGATTTGCACTGGTCCCTCCGCCTCCTCGTCCTCCTCCTCCTCCTCCTCCTCCTCCTCCTGTCAAACGAAATTCTTCTCTGAAATGCTCCACTGAAGGTGAGCGGCAACAGGATGATATGTTTTCTGTCGCTGAAGGTGCATCAGCTGCTAAAGGTGCCTGTAAGCCAAATGATAACATATAGAATATACAATAGAGCATGGCACATGCATGCGCACAGAACAGAATGAAAAGGGGTTTTGTCTCATAGGGCCACACCGAATGTATACACTCTTCCTCCTCCTCCTACTCCTCCTCCTCCTCCTCCTCATCATCATCATCATTATCCTTATCATCATCATCCTCATCATCATCATCTTCATCATCATCATCATAATCATCATCATCATCATCATCATCATCATCATCAGCATCATCATCATCATCATCATCATCATCATCATCATCATCATCATCATCATTATCATCATCATCCCCCTCCCTTCCGCTCCTCCCCGGCCCATCCCTGGGGGTCAGGGCGAGGGGCCCGATGGCTCAATTTTTGTGAACCGCCCGTGGCCTTCAGGTAGCAATAGGCGAAGTCGCCAAGGAGCACCAGGTGGACGAGGTGTGCGGCCAAGATGGCCCAGATCGCGTGGCTAAAGCCCTCCACCCAGGGGGAGCACGTCACGTCGAAGCGCGCGTGCCACATGAAGATGCCACTCATCACGCGGCTCGCCGCCATCATGGCGATCCAGTGGCTGGTGCAGGCCTGTACCACGCCGCCCGTCTTAGACACCAGCCACAGCTGCGGCAACACCGACACCACGCCCACGAAGAGGCCCGCCATCCAGAGCGTGTCGAACACCGGGCGGCTGTTCATGTCCTCCAGCAAAGGGGGAGTCAGGCTTGGATGGGGCTGAAAGGCCGCCACCGCAAGCTTGCGTCGTGGATCCGAACCCCCACCCAGGGTTGCAGACAGGGATCCCAACTTTCTTGGTCGCGGTGCTAGCGTTCGCGCGGCGCGGGAGGGCCTAGATCGGGCTACGGAACCGCCGCCGCCACAGACTGGAACGCCTTTACAGGAAAGCTACGTCGTGGAGACAGGCCCCCGCCCACTCGTCGTCTCACCCGCTTCTGCGCCGCTGGCTCCGCAGAGGGCCGCGCTCTCCTCCTCGTGGACATGAGCCCCTGGCCATGCTTCCCCAACGAAGCTGTGCCTGCAGTCATCGATCTACCAAGAACGGAGGGGCATTCCACGAAAACGTCCTATCTGCGCCGCGGTCCAGTTTGGGTCACCACAGTGCCACAAGAAGCCATCGAGAGGCATCCTCATCCTCCTTCTCCTCCTCCCCCTCCTCCTCCCCCCCTCCTCCTCCTCCTCCTCCTCCTCCTCCTCCTCCTCCTCCTCCTCCTCCCCTATCGAGTCCCCTATCCTCCTTCTCGCCTGCCGTGGGCTGGCGGAATGAGCGAAGCAATTATATAAGTCTCGCTTCCGTTTACTTGCATCATCCGCCGACCTCCTCTCGCGAGAAGTCCAGAAACGTGCGGGGTACACGGGAATAGATTTCCCCGTCTGAGGGCCCAACAACGGCTTATGTGTGCTTCTTTCTGCGTTTGCGGATGCCACCGCAATGTCGCCCCCAGACTTCGACACGCGTGGTGCAATGTCATGCCGTCTTCATAGCCTCTTGCCGCCCTCGTTGCTCCGCCCTCCAAGCCTTTTTGGACCCTCCGGGATCGCCATCGACCCCCCCGCAGGTAAACTCCGGGTTCCAAAACAAGTGGGGCGGCGGTGTCTGCCCCATTAGGGGCGTTCAAGTATATAAGGAACGGAAGGTGTTTCCTGGCCACGGTGAGCCTCAGCGACGAACAGGTCCTCCAGAGCCAGAAAACCAGGCCCACTCCCGAGCCCAGAGTGTTCCTTCTCTCAGCGTCGTGGCTGTAAAAGGGTCCCACCTGGTCTGTGCAAAGAACATTTGGCTGTGACATCCCTGCCTGGAGTTAAGAGATGTTTAAGCTAAGATATTAGAATTCGCTCCAAGCGTTTTCTTAAGTAGTAGTGCAAGTCCCGATGCCCGAATGCTTCTACGAAAAGAATATCCAAGAACATGCCCAAGGTCCAATGCAAATTCTCGAATTTCGTAAACGACATCTGGAATCCATGAAAACTGCTGTTCATTCATATTTCTGATGGGTGTATGCCAGTTGCGTATCCGGCTCCTTGGTACGCGGGCACTGACACCTCGTGCAAAGCCACGTGTCAGCGTTTTCATAAGCACATCGTTTGATATCAAATATTATAGCGTTATTGCATGTCACATGGCATTGCGCAGCAAATAACCGAGCAAAGCACTGCGCTTGCATGTCTAGCACTGTTTTGCAAAGCTTCTCATTACAGTGCATGTGTTGCACTGATGTGGCATTGCGTTGCTTCTGAATGTTATCAATCGGCCGGCTCAAACGTAGGACCCATGCGGACCCGCCCTGAAACAATGAACTTCTGGGGCGCGCCGAAGAACCCAGAGGGTCAGTTTTCCGCGGAAGAAATCCCTGGCGAGGGGTTCGAGCACGGGGGTTGCCCCGATCTCGAATTTCGGAAGAGGACTGAACTCTCAGCCGCGGGAATGCTCGCACGTGGGGTTCCATCCCCCCGACCGCAACCAGAGGAGGAAAACCGCCATAGCCCAGATTGCAAATGCAATGCAGCAACACTCTAGAAGTAGTTGTACTGAAGCTATGAGAGCACTGGCACTGTAATGAGCTGTTCTACTATGGTACGACTTGATCCACCCCTTGATTCTCATCAAACCCTCTCTCCCTTGCAGCTGATTGGACCCCTTAATGCTGTACTTTACGATCTGGCGCACTCTAGCATTAGCTGCAGGCTAGTACATGCTAGCACCGATACAAGTACTAAATGTACTCTGATGGCCGTAAGGGTCCAGGGGTTCCAATGGCAAGGCGCTTGATGGTTCGCCGCGAAGAAGAGCCCCCCGAGGAAGGAAGACAAGAAATCCGACCGGGGGCGTGGGGGGTCCAGGCATGAGTCGGGGAAGAGATGCTTCGTTGCTGTCTGTTGCGTTGCACTGAATTTGCGCTGCATTCGCATAGCGCTGCATCCGCTGGTGATTCTACATTGCAGTGCCATGTATAGCTGTTGCATTGCTTGTCGCATTGTAACGTTTTTACATGCTATCCGTTGCGTTGCGCTACGTTGAACTACTTGCGCAATGCATTGCCATTGCGTTTACACTGCGCTGCGCTGCACTGCTTTTGCATCGAATCGTGAACTCCCTTGCAACTGAATTCCTGTTGCATTGCAATGCGGTGCGTTACATTGCATATCCTTGCATCGCATTGCAGAGCGCTGCCAAACCGGCTATTGCATGGCACTGCACTGCAATACATCGCATTGCTTCTGCATGGTTTTCCGCTGCATTGTGCTGCTCCCCAATCAGGCTTGATCTAAGGAATTCTCACGTGTTTGTGAAAAAAAGAGGTGGCTGCGGGGCCCTTCGCAGCCAGCGTTTCTCGGGGTTGACCGTACAATGCAGTACCAAGCAATGCCAAGCAACAAGCAATGCCAAGCCACGCCCAGCAATGCCCATCAATGCCAAGCAATGCCAAGCAACGCCAACCAATACCAATCAATGCCAAGCAACGCCAAGCAACGCCAAGCAATGCACAGCAGCGCCGAGCACTGCCAAGCAATGCCGAGCAATGAAAAGCAACGCCAAGCAATACTAAGCGATGCCAAGCCAGGCCAAGAAATGCTAAACAATGCCAAGCAACGCCAACCAATAACAATCAATGCCAAGCAACGCCAAGCAATGCACAGCACTGCCAAACAATGCTTTGAAAATCATCGTTTTGCATATGCCCGAACACAGTTACATTTCTGTGGAATGAACTGAACAAACAGGTCGCGTCAGTTTTATGCTGATGCTGGTATCGCAGTGCATCGCATTGTGTTCGCATTGCGCACTTGCTTTCCATTGCAATATGTTCGCATTGCGTCACGCTTGTTTGCGTGATCGCGTCCTTTAATTATCGTAACGCTACCTCGCCTTTCAATTAAACGGGCTCCGTACTTGGGCGCAAGACAAGGCGAAGCTGGACGGAGCGACGACTGAGAGAAGCTCATCGCAGCAGGCGGCCAGCAGCAGCAGCAGCAGCAAAGGGAAGCAAGCAGCAATAGAGGAATAATAGCACGAATTAGCATGAACTTCCCGAGGTCCGTGCGGATTTCTTAGATACGCGATGGACTCCCCCTGGCGGCGCCCCTGGCGCCGCACCTGGCGCGTTCTGCGCGTCAGGGAACGGGGGGGTCCAGCTGGACCTCCGAAAGATTACGGTAGACACACACACATTCACACGAGAAAACATCTTATTACAACACTTTGTTTGGGGGGGGGCACATTCTTCGTCGATCTTTGAACTTCCTAGGGTACCTGAGACCTTGTGGGTCTTGGGGTCATCGGGGGATCATAGATCTCCATGGGTGGCAGACCACTTTCGAGTTTGATGTGCCTACTGTATGGTTATGCAGTTGTGCCTTCTTCGAGGCAGGGAGGCAGAAAGGACCGGTGACAGGGCTGAGCCCCCGCCCATGGCTCCAGACAGGCCCCACCGCGCCCGGGGGCGCCCTTGCGACGCCTCAGAGACAGGCGCGGGCCCGCCCCGAATCCAACAGGCCCTCACTGCAAGAATGGGGGGGGAACCTCCTTCGCCGAGCCCTCCTCGCCCCCGCCCTCCATCCTCCTCCTCGTCCTCCACCCTCTTTCTCCGTTCATCCGCCCTTCCACTTGCCAGTGGCTCTGTCATAGCTGCCCTCAAGTCGCGGATCGAAACAAGCAGGCGGAAAATGATGTCATGATTGCCCTCCGTCCCTCCATCGCCGCTTCCTCTTCCCGCCGTGCTCGTCAAGTCCATCCCTGCCTTCCCTCCCCTCCCTCCATCGAGCGTCCGCGTGGAGAAGGAGGCAGAGGAGGAGGGTGGGGAGGATGAGGATGAGGATGAGGATGAGGATGAGGAGGAGGAGGAGGAGGAGGAGGAGGAGGAGGGGGAGGGGGAGGAGGAGGACGACGACGACGAAGGGAAGAGGGAGAGGAAGGATAACGATTTTAGTATAGCGCTGATGCTCTTAAGGGTCGGAGGACGAGGACGAGAACGAGGACGAAGAGGAGGAGCTCTCCCGCAGCTCTTCCCTGGGCGCCGATGGCGCCTGGACGACGAGGAGGAGGAGGAGGACGAGGAGGAGGGGGGGAGGAGGAGAAGGAGGAGCAGGAGAAGGGGAGGGGGCAGAAGGGAGGAGGAGCAGTGAACTCGCGAGGAGGGGGAGGAGGAGGAGAACGAGGACCAGTGTAAACCCAAGACGCATCAACGATGTTGCAAGAAACCCTCCTTCCACGCTCCGTCTTCATAGGTCCCAACGAACAAATTTCTATTGCGGGAAATGCCGAATGGAAAAATAACCGCCTGAGAACCCTCAACCGTACCAAAACACAATGATTGAATCTGCGGGGGAATAATGCCAATGTGACTGGATGCGTCCTGACAACACTAAATCGTACCATAAAACCGATGTTGGGACTTCAGCACAATGAATCATCGTGCGACTGTTGCGTCCTGGCACGCCTAAGTCGTGCCAAAACGCCATTCCCGGGACGTCGACCATACGAACCGTTGAAACTGCTGTGGGCGCTTAAGGCGACTGCGCGCGGCGCTAACGCGAGAGTCACGTTTTGCGAAGGAACCGCTCTCCACCCTCGAATATGCTGCGAACTCTTCAGGCGAATGCGCGCGGCGCTCAGGCGAGAGCCACAGTTTGAGATCGCCCCCCCTCCATCCTCGAATCTGTTGCATTTGTTGAAACGAATGTACGCGGCGCGGAAGCGATAACCACATTTTGGACCCCCCCACCCTCCATCCGTGAAGCTATTACACATATCGAGTTCCAAGGTCGTAGATGGTGAAGTCCCAAGCTGACCGCCAGACCCGCCCTACCGAGACTCATGGGGGCGCGACAAGATGTACCTATGAGAGCAATGAGCTGAGACGGAAAAGGATGAGGAGGATGAGGAAGTGATGGAGGATGAACTCGCGAGGAAGGGCACGGGGAGGGGGATGGGGCGGACGAGGAGGAGGAGGAGGAAGAAGAAGAGGAGGAGGGGGAAGGGGAGGAGAAGGAATATGAGGAGGAGAAAGAGTAGTAGGAGGACGAGGAAGAGGACGAGGAGGAAGAGGAGGAGGAACAGGAGGAGAAGGAGGAGGAGGAGGAACAGGAGGAGGAGAAAGAACAGGAGGACTGGACAAGGAAGGGGGGGGAGAAGGAGGAGGAGGAGGAGGAGCAGGAGGAAGAGGAAGAGGAGCAGGAGGAGCAGGATGAGGAGGAGGAGGAAGAGGAACAGGGACAAGAGGAGGAGGAGGAGGAGGAGGAGGAGGAGGACTAGGACGAGGAGGAGGAGCAGGAGGAGGAGGAGTAGGAGGGGGAGGAGGAGGAGGAGGGGAAACAAGAGGATGACGAACACGAGGATGAGGATGAGGAGGGGGGGGGATGATGATGAGGAGGAGGAGGAAAAAGAGGAGGCGGAGGAGGAGGAGGAGAAGGAGCAGGAACAGGAGGAGGAGGATAATAATAAGGCCGTCTGGGAGCGCCACTCCTGGCACTAGTAATAGGCATGGGCTCCCTAGGTCGTATATGGATGCAGCACCATTGGATCGCTTGGCCCTCGGGGCAGCCTGGGGCGCGCGCGCCCTACGCGGTAGCAGGTGGCGCACTGCCCCGATGCAGGAGGCCCTGCCCTGCTGAGGATGTGGAAACGAGACCGGAGGTACGGCTGCTCACATTCGTTGTGAGCGGGGCCGCGCCTCTGGGGACCTTTCGCCACCTCCCCCCCCCCCCTTCCTCCCCCTCCACACCCCCCTCCCGCAGAGAGAAATAGAAGAGCAACACTTGCGTTAGTATGCAACGTAGTGGCCGTCTCACTGGGCGGCAGGAGTGCTAGCATACTAGTCGCAGAGCCGCTCTCAGTAGTAGAAGTAGAACTTATGTTGGGCCCTGCTCTGGGTACGATAAGACTGCCCCTGCGAGCGTAGTACCCCAGCAGTAGTCTGAGTTTGATATGTAGTGCCAGCTCAAACTCTGGCCGTAGTGCATCTGCCTCCAGGCCTCCAAGTCAGTCCATGCCAGGGCCCCATCCTGCCGCAGCCGCCGCAGACTTGTACCTTGTGCGGGTGTCTCCGCTCTCGCTCGTGGCCTGGTAGTACCTGGTCTCCCAGCCCTTAGTAGGCTCGCTCGGCTTGTCGCGCGGCGCACGCGGCTGGAAGTTGCTGTGCGCCGTGTCTGGCGGAGCGGGCTCTGCGTGGTCTGCGGCTCCACGACGTCCGAACCCATCCCCATTCGCGCCATTGGTCCACTTGGTGTCGTAGTCGTCGATAGCGCCTGGAGCATCTAGTCCTGATGCAGCATCGAGCGCCTTCTTTACCTTGTCGATATGGTGCTCGAGATGTAATACCGCCTGCGCCCTCTCCATCTCCTCGCACGGGTTCTGGCTCGTGTTCGACTTGAGGCGGCCGAGCGAGATGACAAGGCGCTCTGCTTGTCGCTGAAGCCTTTTTCGCCAGACGCTGCGTTGGAGGAAGGCCTTCTTCGAATAACTTCGGAGTGGTGAGGAGGCTCGGGTGGGCGAGTTGGAGCCTGTACTCCATGCTGCCAAAGATCTGCTCGTCCTGACCGTTGCGGCGCTGGTTTCGCTGGACGAGGATCGGTAAATTATTCGCGCCGTCCTGCTGCTGACCACCCGTAGTATCCGGAGAGTCCGCCCACGCCGCTGCACGGCCTCCGCGTGGTATTGGACCATGACGTAACTGCGTAACTGCGCAGTCCGCTTGGTGGAGCTCGCGTAGTAGTTCGTCTCTGGAAGCCTGGCGAGTTGGAGCCGAAATGCTACGGCTGCGGGCCGACATGGTACGAACTCTGTGATGTCGTAGCCTGGGCGTAGTAGCTCTCCGCTCAGTGTGCTGGAAGCAGACATATCCTGGCTGGCGATGCTCTGTGGCCTGCTTGTGGTCTCGTGAGCCTTGCATGGGCCCCTCGGTGCTCTGTGCCTCTTTTCCCCGTGCCGAAGTTGGATGGAGCCCTGGCCGTCGTTGTTATTATCTGTGTCCCTCATGGTCTTTGCATGGCCTGAACCGCTGTAGGTCGGTCGTTTTCGCATGTAGCTGACGCGGCTCGGTTCCCTGGACTAGTTCCTCGGCGGTCTTGCAGAAATCCTTGGAGGGGGGGGGGGGGCGGCTTTTGAGACTCAAGTGCGACATGCACGCCGCCCTTGTAGTACCCATCACTGTGCAAAACAGAAGTATAGCAATGGTGGGCGAGGAGGGGGAAGCGGATGAGGTGGTGGGATCCGTCGGGGTTGTCCCGCCCCTCTCACTCGTCACATGTAGTAGTCCCTGGACCTGAGATCTCTGTAGTAGGTGGCCATGCGTAGTACATTAGACATATAACCACCGTGCACTTGTGCGCGATTACTTAGTTCTTAAAACCGCAGCACAAGGTCCTGACTGATCTGCAGAACTCTTTGTTCCTCTCTCGCGGCGGGCGGGAAACCTGGCAAAGGTGGTCGACGCGTTGGTCGTGCCGACAAGTGCGGAGCCTGCAGCAGCCTCCGATGGCTCTGGCGGGCTGCTGCTCGTGGTAACTGGTGGACTCCGTAGCGCCTGATCTCTCATGCCCCGCTCTTCTTGTGGAGCTGGCGTTCGGTCGTGCGCTCGAGCCCCGTCTTTGGCCCGCCAGACCTGCTCTTGCTGCCGCCCTGGTGCGCGATCGCCGCGTTGAGAGCCTGCTTGAACATCACCGCCTGGAAGCCCAGCAACCCCTTGATGTTCTGCTCCTCTATCTTGTCCAGGTACAGGGTGGCCATGAAGCATGGGCTGGCGTTGATCACGAACGTAATCTTGGCCTGGCGGTCCAGGTCCATAATGTCGTCCTTACGTCTCCTGCACCTTGCACTTCTTGAAGACCTCCGCGATGACCTTGAGGCCCCATTATCCCGCGATCTGCTGCGTGAGCTCCTGGAGTACCTGTAGTACTGGTACGAGTGCCCCTGGGAGTGTTTCCTCTTGTTGTAATTGCGTAAGCAATCCTTCCACTAGACTGGCTGCCACGTGTCCGTGGGGCGAACCGAGCTTGTGCCGTGTCTCGAGCTCCTTGACCTTGCGACCGTACTCCTTGCCAGTCTCCAGCGCGAGCTGCACGGCGAGGTTGGACATGTTCAGGAGCCAGAAATCGCCCACTTCGTTGGCCAGCTCTCGGGTGGCGGCGTTGTTCTGCAAGGTGAGTTCCTGCAGCGCCTTCATCTCGTCTCTGTCTGATCCTGCTAGTTGACCTTGTCCTCCGCCTCGTGCCCCACCGTGGGCCGATCACTGGCTGCCCTTGCCTATCCCTGCGACCGCCTTCGCTCCTCGCGGCTGTCCTTCTGGGATGGGCTCTCCTTCTCTTATTATAATCCAAGCCATTGCCCCGTGTAGTATGGGCCGCCTGGCCTCTGGGACCTCGAAGCTGGCCGGGGCCTGCAAGGTGGGTGCGCACGTGCTGCTGGAATTCTGAAAGGGTTTGGGCCTCATGGCCACATATAAAGCAAGAAAGTGTAGACGGAGGAAGTACGTCGTGCGACCATTTGGACCTGTCTAGGTGGCAAATCCCGTGGTAGTGTACTGCCCCTGTAGCATGATCCACCGCCGTCTTACGGTTGACAAATGTACTGTAGCACCAAGGGCACTGGCTGGTAACTACTACTGAAGCAACAATGGGCCGCACGTTGTGTACCTCTCGTCGGTGACCTGCCAATGCTGTGTAGGTAGGGAAGCGCTGACCACGTGTATGTTCTGTGCTGGAGGAGGGGGAAGAGGAGGAGGAGGAGGAGGAGGAGGAGGAGGAGGGAGAAAGACAGACTTAGAGGTCTTGGCCTTGGAAAACCATGGGCAAGCACCATCGTAGAGGAACTGTTCGTCACTCTGGAGGGGGGGGGGCGTCGCCCCAGCCAGGGGCCCGCAGCAGGTGCTTGCCCCAGGTCAGCACCAAACCATACTATCGTCTTCGAACGGGTCGGGGTCGTGCCGCAAGGCATCTATGCCGAGCTTCAGAGCCCGCTCTTCGCTTAGACCAAACCATTTGCATACAGCAGAAAAGCAGAGCTTAAGCTTGCCCGCAGAGCTCGGATCAATTCTGCTTCTCTCCGCCACCCTAGCTTGGCCAGCCTCCGACTGTCCCCCACTCCACCGAGGACCGAACAGCCGAGGAGCGAGGTCCCCAGGAGTTCGATGCTGGCCAATCTTATGGGCGCGGTTAGGGTGCACCATGCGAGCGAAAGCGTCGGTGTTTTTTCTCCACTGCACGTTGCAAGGACAGCTCCTAACCCAAGCAGCAGCCCTTCAGGCCCCTGGAGGTTGTAACAATCGTCGCCTTCCCGCCGCAGGTTGTGCACAAAAGGAGGCTGGGAAGAGGAACCTCCGTGGTCATCGCAGGAAGCTCCCAGAAGCACTGGCCCCCATAACTCCAGGGGGCAGAGGAATCCTGGTGCTCTGGGGCAAACGGAGCTTCCGCAGGACCGTCGAAGGGCGGCATTCCCTCAGCCCCCGACGGGGCCCTGAGCCCAAACTTCCTCCAGGAAGGGCATCGTGTCTCGAGGATGCCTCCAGGGAGACCATGGTCAACGCTTGGGACCCAACGTCATCATAGATTTCCTGGTCGCCGTAGTGCGCTTCCGCACGGGCAATATTCTCGGGCCGAGCGAGGGCCAAACAGACACGCAGGAGGAGGCGGTCGGCCTCAATGTGGCGGCCCAGCGCAGCTCCTTGCTTGACAAGGGCATCGGCCGTGTGGCCACCGTCCCGCTCAAACGCGGTCAGCTCACCCTCACGCACGTCGTGCGCGGTGGCATGCGCGGGCACCTTCTTCGCCGCCATGCTCTCCAGGCCTCCTGTGACGTGTGCCAGAGGCCGCAGGTGCCCTCGGATGTTGCCTGGCCTGCGACCGACCTCTGGACAGAGACAACAAGACAAGGTGCCCGCACAATCGGTGTGCAATGTGAACGTGTCTGCCAGATGCCTGGCCGCCATGAGTGCAGCGAGGTCATTTCCGTCCCTGGCGACATGGGCAGATAAGAAGTGAGCCAGGACCGAGTCGTACCAACCTGCCCCCCAAAAATGGGGATGAGGAGGAGGAGGAGGTGGAGGAGGAGGAGGAGGAGGAGGAGGAGGGCTGTGGTGCAAGGCGGTTGCCTTTAAGGGTAGTTGTCGAAGCTGGAGGAGAAGGAGGAGGAAGGAGAGGAGGGGAGGAGGGGAGGAGGAGCAGGACGAGGAGGAAGGGGGCAGGAGGAGAGGAGGAGGGATGAACTCGCGAGGAGGAGAAAAGGGAAGAGGAGGAAGAGGAGTGGGACGGGAGGAGGACAGGAACAAGGAAAGAAAGACGAGGAAAGGAGGAGGAGGAGGAGGAGGAGGATGAGGAAGAAGACGAGGAGGAGGATTGTAAAGGGGAAGAGGAAGAGGGGGGGACGAGGACGTCGAGGAGCAGGAGGAGGATGAGGAGGAGGAGGAGGAGGAGGAGGAGGAGAAGGATGAGGAGGAGGATTGTGGTGCAGCGCGGATGCTTTGAAGGGTGGCAGGAGGAGAAGGAGGAGAAGCAGGAGGAGGAATAAGATGAGGAAGATGAGGAAGAGGAGGGGACGAGGAGGAGGAGGAGGAGGGGGAAGGAGGAGAAGGAGAAGGAGGGAAGGGAGGAGGAGGGATGAACTCTCGAGGGGAATTGTGAAGGGGAGGAAGATAATGAGGAGGAGGAGGTGGAGGAAAAAGACAAGGAGGAGCAGGAGGAGGGTGGTGATGCGTTCGCATCATCCCCCTCCCCTGCCCCCATCGCATCAGAGTCCGCGTGGAGGAGCGCCGCCAGCGCGAAGGCGCCGAGCAGCATGTGCCCGACGGGGAGGGTGTCGGCGTCTGCCTCTTGGCGGCGCGTGTGCCGCCCAGGCCCCGAGGGGGCCCGGGGCCGAGGCGGGGGGGCGCCAAGGACCGCCCGCCACCGCCGCGTGCGCTCCAGACACGCCCCCTCGCCCTTCGGACCTCTTCCGCCGCCCGCCGGCCCCGCATCTCCCGTCGCCCGCCTCCCCGCCGCCCCCACGCGCCTCCCCGCCCGCCCCACCCCGCCCCCTTCGTTCGTCTTCCTGCCCCGCCTCTGCGTGCCCTCGTCCCCTTTTCCCCTTCGCGTCGGCCGCGGCCCGCCGCCAGGGCGCCGCCCAACCCCGAGGGGGGGGGCCGCGCGACCGTGGGGCCTGGTACGAACCGCGGTGCACGACGGCGACCTGGCGGAGGAGCCTCGGGAAGGGGGGGGGAGAACACGGGAGGGCGGAAGGCGCATGTAGGGCGGGCAGAAGGCTGGGAGGAGGGCCAGGGGCGGAGGGAGGGACGCGGCAGGAGGAGGGATACGACTCGATACGACCACTTGCAAGCGCGGCAGCAACATCAAGAAAAAAAAGCTGCCTTCCAGCAGCTGTGGACTCTGGATGTGTGTTCGCCGTGGGACGGGGCGATTTCCACAATCGCCCTGCAGGGGGATGCTCCCGGCCGAGTCCGAAACCCTCCGCAAGTGAGAAGGCCTGGCGGCCTTGGCCAAGCACCGTGAATCTGATAAGCTTGGAGATGCGACGAAGTAGCCACTCGCACGAACATGGGATGCGCGGATATCGATCAGCAACCGCAACTAGCTGGCAACAAGCTCGCCCACCCGCGTTGAAGTTAGAATCTCACCCCGCCCCCATGCCGAATAGAGGCGCGTGTACATGCGGGCTCGGGAAGAGCAGCGCGCATGAATGCGGGCTCGGGGAAAGCCTCATGCATGCATGCATGCGGGCTCGGGAAAAGCCGCGTGCATACATGCTGGCTCGGAACGTGATCGTGTAGAAAATCAGCATTCACTCGAAGTGCAACTAGCTGCAGTACGCTCTGTCATTCGGGGGCGCCGCTGCTATCTGTGGATCGGCTCGCACTTGCTTCGATCGCACATGAGATGAATGGGAAGCGAGTTCAACCAGAGAGAATGTGAATTGGAGCGGAGGGCATGCAAAGCATAGAAGTGCTCGCCTGCGCTCCAATCTGCTGGTGGGTAGAAAGGGCAACTACTTCGCTTCCTCGCCCTCGTCGCTGCTGACCTCCTCGCTGGGGCCCGTCCTCATGCAGAGCTCGGGCAGAGGGCCCCTCCGCCTCGCGCCCCAGGCCGCCTGCCGGCGGCCCTCCCAGCGCGGGCCGTGACTCCCGCGCCAAGAGACTCTGGCCCCTCGCTCCAGGACGCCGTCGAAATCTGGGTCTCCGCGGGGACCATGGACTGCAGCCTGAACGTGATGGGCTTCTCTTTCGTCTTTAGGTGGGCCGCGTGCGTCAATGCTTCGCCTGGTCCTGCAGAGCCCGCGGGCGGCCCGTCTGGCCTGCCGCGCCGGCGCCCCAGTAGACCTGACAGACTCCGCGAGCCTGAGCAGGAGCCTTGCCGAGCATTGGCAATCCAGATGAACGCCGTCCACGCACGGGGCCAATGGGGGCCCGCGCTGGTAGTCCTTGCCAGACTTCTTGCAGGACAGCGCGCGCTGCTTGCCCGATTCCTGAAGCTTCTTGGCGACGGTGTGCTCTGCTGAGAGCATGGAACAGCTGGAGAAGGCGCCGATCCGGTCGGCGAAGTCGCGACTGTTGGTCAGGCTCAGCCCGGCGAGAACTCTGACCAGCGCTTTGAAAGGGCCCAGCCGCGAACGATTCATCGCCTGTTCCACGCCCTGCTCGACTTCCTCGCGCGGGCACTCGCTGGCGCCCTGGCCCACGGGGATGGCCCGTGACAGGGGCTCGGGCTCTGCCATGATCTGCCGCCGTGGCGCCGCCGCCAACGGGGGGGTCGGGGCGGCGCCAGCGGCGCTCGCCGAAACCGCGGCCTCTGCCGCCGAACGCGATCGACAGGGTCGCGAAGTGCTGGCGGCGGCGCTGGCGAAGACGACGAGACTCAAACCCAGGGGGGCGCAGATGACCGCGCGGAACGACGCGGCCGCGCGCTTGCAGGCTGAGTTTCGCGCCTCGAAAACATGCCCGCTCACGAAACACTGGTTGTCTATGATCATAGGCCTAGGATGCTCTGCAATCCGCAACGTTGATGAAGGCGGTCCTTGGGCTGCAAATGTCTCGGCGTAGCCAGAGACGCACCGTCGGTAATAATCGCAATGAGAATCTCGGGGATCGTGCGGGGGGCCTTCCGTGTGCCCTTGCGCCTGACTCCCGAGGTTGAAAGGGGCCGCTCGCTGTCCGGGAAGCAGCTCTGAGCTGAGTCGCGTTCGCGCATCCACCCGATCCAGCCCAATCGATCGGAGTCGTCAAACAGGGGCAGGGGTCGGGGATCCCAATCGACAGTTCTGTCAAATCCCCCCGCCTACCCCACTGGAGAGGACTGGCCGCGTCTGTCACGAAGCCCAGGAAGGAGCGCCAGGGGCGGGGTGGCCTCATAGGTTCATCGCTTGAGTGTCCTGGTCACGTCTGGCCCGGATCACAACAAACGGAACCCCCAGTCGGCCGCTCGGCAGTGCGGCTGTCGAGCCCAGTTTCCTGAAATCCCTCCAAAAGCCAGACGCGAAGCTCGACTTCCAAAAGGGGGCGCCTCCGAAGCTGCAGCGCGCAGGGAGAGGGTCCGACCTGCGGCGATCGCCGCGCCGCTCCGCGGCCGCCCCTTCCAAGCGCCCGCCGACCAAACTCCGCCGCGACACCGCGGGCGCGAAGGATCTGCTCGGGGGCGGGGGGGCGGGGGCGGCCTCGAGAGCAGCGGCGGCAGGTGATGCCGCCGCGCTCGAGGACGTCGCGCTGCGTTCTACATGCGGGATGCGGGATTACTGCCAAGGTCGCCCCATAGACCAGCAGCCGGCGGCGATCGCAGAGAGCGTCGCTTGCATCTCGCCGCGAAGCCTGCCATCGAATTTGGCCAGGGGCCCGAAGCATGTGTCCTCGTCGTTCGGGGCGCCTGCCGCGGGTGAACATCGGCTCTTTACGATCTGCCGACGCGCTTGTCGACCGCCGCTCTGGAAACCAACGACCGTTTCACTCTCGACGGGGTTGGGCAGATCATGTCGGCGAGCAGGCGGCGACTCAGGATCTCACTCTACACGTTTGTTTACCGACGAAGAGACCTTGCGCCAGACTCCGATAAATCCGCGACAAGCTTGCGCGGCGAGTCGTCGACGCATCTATGGAACGAGAAGTCGCGCTGAACGGGTCATGTCCCTGAGCTCTCCCGCGAGCTCACCCGCGACCGCGAACCCCTCCCCGGCTGCCTCAGGACAGTCGCCGATATCTCGTTCAAGTGCTTTTGCTATCCGCAGGCCCACCCATGGAATGCCCCCACCCAAGGCTTGGCGCAGAACCGCGGCCATCAATGCCTCTGGAGCAGACCGCCAGAACATTGAAGCCCTCATGACCTCCACGTTGGCCTTCTCATGCCGCTTGATGCGCCCCCGCGATCGTTGGCAGCCCTGCAACCCGGCGCACGAAGTCGCCATCCGAGGGTCTGCCGAACAAGAAGGGGGGGCACCTGGTCACCGCCGAGCCACGCGTCCGCGAGATGCAAAGCTCATGCGTCGTTTCCTGCCGATCGACGCCGATGACAAATGGCGCTCTGTCGGATTGCCATAGCGCGCGAGCCGCTCTCGTCCAGAGAAGAGCCGCTGCCCAAGGAGGTACCAAATTCGGGGAGAATCCGTTGCGAGCGTCTTACCTTGAACGCGAATGACACCAGGGGGCCGCGGACCGCGCAGAGCCCGACAGACGGCGCGGCGCTTCTCACCCTGCGCCCCCGCGCCCCGTTGACCGCGCGCGGATCAGGAAAAAACGGAACTGGGAAATCCCTGGAGAACCCAGCCACTCAGGAACTGCCCGACGACGCCCGACTGCTTTCGAATAGCGGCGTGTCCGTCGCCGTCGCAGCTTTTCTTTCGCCCGCTGGACCCCCTCCCCCGCGTGCTGCGCCAAGAAAGAAGCTTCCTGTCCGTGATCAAAATCACGCGGGTGTTCCTCAGCGCGCGCGAGCCAATCCGCCACTGTCGCAGCCATGCCCCCCTGCGACGCTGGGAGTAGCCAGGTGTCCTGAAGCTCTTTGCCGGCGGGGAGGTCCGACGGCGGGCTCCTGTCGGCGCGCCGTTTCGGGTCTTCGCGTCCCAGTCGCAGAGCGGCGCGCACGTCTTATGCTACACGAGTTCGCCACTGCCTGCCTCCGAAGCGATCTCGGGTGCGCGGTCGAGAATCGAGCCCCTTCCCGAATCTACCAGCTCGAGGCTGGACGACTGGCCCAGGCGAGCGCGAACGGGGCGACGCCAGCGGAGTAGGGTCTGCATGCGTCGGGCTCCCCCAGGGTGATCTGTAGTTCTCTGAGCGGAACCCGCGGAGCATTTTCCTCCACGGCGCTCAGGGCGTTCACGAACTGGCCCAAGTCTACATTCAGTGTTCGTTGCCCCCGTCGGATGCGCCCCCAAGCCTCCCGTTCAGTTTCCAGAGCGGTATCCAACCCGCTCAAGATCTCGGCCCTGTGGGATCTCATGCGGAGGCTGTCCATGCTGGCATCTGTATCCGATTCCACCGATCGGGGAACGAAGCCAGCGCGCACGTTGGCATGAGGGCCCGTCTCCGCCACGCCAGTGGTATCTTCGATCGAGCAGCTAAACCTAACGCGCAGGGGGATGTGACCACAGTGCTCCTGGCGCCGAACGAGGTGCGACTGACGAGCGAGGGCGCGGGGAGGGCCTGCCGACGTTACTTGCTCCAGCGCGCATCTGGGGATGACACCGACGCTGGAGAATGAACCATCTCCCGCCAAGCCGAAGTACGTGGGGGGCCGTGCCGATAAGCAAATCTACGGGGCCTGCATCAGCGAGATCATGACATCAGCTGAGTAACGCTGCTGCCTGTCGACCTGGACGGTGGCCCACTCTTTACTGCCACGTAAACGAAGGCACCCGAAACCAAGGTTTAACGTCTAGAGCGATCACGCTTGAAGCACAAACAAACGCCAGAAACTGAGAAGCCCTGGCCCAACCTACTAGCCCATCGCAGGTTTTGACACATCCAGGGTAATCAAATGCCTTCGTTGGCGGCAGAGGGAAGTACACACTGGCATTTCCAATATCAAAGTAATTCGCTTGGCGCGTAAAGCGGCTCTACGACTTGCAATGTGTGGTATGGCTCGTGCGTCGCCGTGCCCTGTCGACTACGGGGCCCCAAGAGGATGGCGCACCCAGAACTGCGATCGCTGCCAAGAATTCCTGCCCAGCCCGCCGCCAATGCGCGTGTCTTAAACCAGACTGCCGTTTCCTCCCCGCGTTTCCTCCTGGCCCCCTGTGCCCGCCAAGCTGACGAAATCAAATCTCTCAATGAATTGGGAAGTGTCGGGAAACAGATCTCATGAAGCAGCAGCCAACATGCTGTATTGTATGGTCGATTTCGCTCGCATGATGCCCGCGACTGCCTTGACCTGGTGGCTGGCGACGATCTGCGGAACAATCCTCAAGAGCAGAAACCTCAGAGGATATGTGTTGGACCTGCCGCAATGTCATGCAGTATCGTCAAAACAATGAATGTGTGATGAGGGGCATGTACAATGGCTTCGTTATCGGATGCGGGCCTCCTGCCCTGTTGAGGACGAGGAGGAAGACGTGGATGATGACGCATTGGCGAGGAGGACGAGGGCAGGGGTTCTCTTGGCCGCGGCCGCGGAGTCTGGCCTCGGTCGGACCCTCTGGCCTTCTCGAGCACGCCGCCGATGGGGCGTCCCGCACCGAAGAGGCCACCCCCCGCGCTGAGACCGAAGAGCCCGCCGCCCGCGTTGGCACCGAACGCGCCCCCTGCCGTGATGGCGCGCCGAAGGGGCAGCCGCCGCCAGCCGGAGCGGCAATGAGCCCGCCGTCCATGGCGGCGGCGCCGTAGAAGCCACCAGCGGAACCCTGGGCGCCGAGCCCGCTGCCCGTGGCGGCGTCAGCGGGCAGGCCTCCGTCCGCAGTGGCGCCGAAGCGGCCACCGCTGCCGGCCCTGGCGTCGACGAAGCCATCATCTCTCGTCGTCTGCGGCGCCCGGGAGCACACACTCTGGGAAGTGCGCCATTCCAGAGCCTCGAGAAGGACCCCGCCGCCGCCGCCGCCGCCGCCTCTGGGCACACCGGAGTGCGCGCAGCGGAGCTTCGTCTCCTGGCCCGCGGCGACCTGGAGCTTCGCCGTCGCCCCCACTCGTTCTGTGGTGCTCTGGATCATCATTGCCAATGATGCACCATGAGGTGGGGACAAATATGGAGAACAACATGCTTCGACACTCGCAATGATCTGACACTCTATTTCCCAACACTTCGAGGCCCGCGGACTCGAACAGTGCCTGCTGCCATGACGCCTCGGCAGACCTGATCGGTGGGCAGGGTGCCAGGAATCCATCTTGGGCCAACAGGCGGCAAGGAAGGACATAGACGGGTGGTGAACGGGGGAAATGCTGAAGCTTAAATTTTGCATTGTAGGTGGAATACTCAACAGGGACGAGGGAGTTCCCCCCAGAAACCTTGTATTGTCCCCTTGTGTGCCCTAGCGGCGGTCCACATCATAATGCTCGTCGTACATCCCAGGAGTGAGCATTCACTGAAGATGCGCAACCAGGAGTAGCAGTGCACGACAGCTCCCCTACACTGCGATTGTCTGCATCTTGCTACCTTATCATGGAAATCGGCGACTAGCTTGCAAGCCAGCTAATTGTACACAACATGGTGAGAAACGGATCCTCTCGAACATGCTGTGGTCGCCCAACCTCACATGCTGCATCGACGAAGCTTTGGTAGGTGACAGTAGGCTCCGAATGTTAAGGAACCTTGTAGCAACATGGCGGCCGGTCTCATGGACCTCGAACGTATTTTTGAATGCGACTTTGGACCCATAAGTAACCACGACGAGCTGAGCTAAACAATTGTCGCACAACCACTTTCGTCGAGGTAACGCACAATTGCAATGTAGTCGTCGAAAGACTCCCCACTCACGCCGGGAGAGATAAATAGAGAGAGAGAGAGTAAGAGAAAAGGCACGATGGAGGCAGACGAACTGACAGACAGACAGGCAGACAGGCCTTCTGTCTGAAACATCAGCATGCCCCAGGACGGAGCCACCTGCCCAGCGTGCCCCTGATGCGACAGTGCCGGGACGAATCGGTACGACTGTGTGCGCTTCCGTCGCTGGCCTCCGTCGCTGGCTTGGCGGCCACCTGCGAAGGGCATGACAAGGGGAGCCAGGCTCGGCTGCCCGTGAGCCGAATGGCTCGAGCCAGCAGGGGAAGGCAGAACACGAGAAGGACGGGGAGGAGGGGGAGAGGGACAGAGAGGCAGACAGAGAGAGAGAGAGATGAGAGCGAGAGAGAGAGAGAGAACGAAAGACAGAGAAGGAAAAAGAGGGAGAGAGAGAGGGGGAGCCACAGCACCATCGCCAGCGAGCAAGCGTCCACGAGCTGGTAGACCAGGTCCCCCGAGGCGTCCACGGGCAGGTAGCCGTTCAGCCACGTGGTCGAGGACAGGCGCAGCGCCAGCGAGGCGGCCTTCCAGTCGCTTTGGGGCCCAGGGGCGATCCCAGGAGGGGATGCTGGACGAGGGCCGCTCGCCTCTTTCGGAGGCGACGCACCCCTACCGCCCAGCCGTGCGGCGCAGGAGGGCACGGCGTCAGACGATGGGATGAGGACGGCCTGTTTTGTTCGGAGCCGACGTATCAATGCCGTGGGGCTGGAAAACAGACGCTGCGGACGTGAGGGGAAGGAGAGCAGAGGATGACTGCAGAGCTGGATCTCAGGGCCCCCCACAGCAGGACACTGCCGACCAAGACTTTGAGAACATTCCACCATGAGAGAGCGAGGGACGAACAAAAATTCTCGACCCACGGCTAACACTTTCTTGTGTGCCCCACGGTCCTGGTTGACCGATGTCTCTGTTTAGGGAGCCCCGAAGATCGTCGTGGATGCAGCGGCCGGAAAGCCAGCCCAAGTTAAGAAAGCCTTGCATGGCGAACTCTCTCCAAAGACAACGGGGATCATCGCCTCCCGCCGCCCCTAGGAGGGCCTCTGGGGTAGATTTCTTCAAGTCAGTAGCGCAAGGCTGCTAACGGTTCCGCACTTCGACGCAGCTACCACCGGTAGCCACCAACAAAAACGCTCCCCGACGTGCGGTACACTTGGGAATGACAACGCCCCTCATGTCTTGGTGACCGTCCCTGGCTGCGCCGTGCTGATAGCCTCATGCCTCTCGAGGGACTCGAATTTCGCGTGCTCGCAAGGGGCAAGGATACTGGCTCGTGAGCATTCACCACCTGCGCAGAAACGTGCGCCTCATGTCAAATACCAGCTGCGGCTTCCTACTGGAGGATTCAGGGGGAACTCGCACCTCTGGAGGAACTTCATGTACTGCGCTCTGATATCCTCGTCGAGGCTGTCCTTCTTTGCGATGAGCTTCTCGTACCCCTTCATCTCATCGGCCATCGAAGTCCAGTCAGACCCATCCACAAGCTGCACAATCATGCAGGTTATGTTGTCGCGACTGTTCCTCTTCAAGCACATGTGGATGACCTCGGTGGCAAGCTCGCCTAGGTCCAGGTCTGGGTCGCCCGACAGCTTGTCCCGCACCATGATCGCCAGGTCCTCGCCGCTTATGACGTCCCACACGCCGTCGCAAGCCAAGATGATGATGGCGCCTTGCCGAAGTCCAGACATCTCGTAAAGATCTGGGATGCAGGAGACCTTCTGCTCCTCAACGGGCCTTCCGGCGTCAGCCTTATACTCAAAATCGCCGAGGCCGCGGCTCACGGCGAGGTTGCCGTCCAGCCTCGCGGGGTACTCCTCGGAGACGCTGCCGCCGGCCGCCTCGATCCTCACCTTCTCGGTGGCGTGATTCGGCTTGTGGTCTACGGTCTCGGCAATCAGGGGCCACTTGCACTTCGGCGCGGTGTCGCCCCTGCGCACTGCGGCCAGGTCGCTGGCCAAGGCCTCGATGTGCTGCGGTATCCTCACTGTAATGGGCGGCGCGGTGGCCTCCTTCTCGCTGGGCCCTCTGACGACGATGCAGCGGGAGTCGCCGCAGTTGCACAGCTTGAGGGTGAACTCGTCGCCCTGCCGCAGGCAGAGGGCGCCCACGACGGTGGACCCGGACTCCTGGACCGGATCCGCCTCCAGCTTCTCGCGGAGGCGCCGGTCGACTGCGACGAAACCCTGCTCCAGGCGGCTGTCTGGCGGCAGCGTGGTGGAGCTGTCGCTGACGTCGCCCTCGAACTCCCTGGCCAGCGCGGGGGCGCTGTCGATCGCGGCGAAGGAGCCGCCGTGCCCGTCGAGCACCCACCACGCCGCGCAGGAGTCCGAGCACCGCATCTCGTGCGCGTCTTCGTGGCTCACCCGCCAGCCCTGCATCTCCGCGACGGCGCACCGGAAGCTCCGGCTGCCCTTCCTCTGCACCCGGATGAGCTCCACCGGGGAGCTCAGCACAGACCCCATGGTTCCGACGCTGGGCGGCGGCCAGGGGGGGGTGCCCGGCGGTGCTTCCCCTTGAGCCGAAGCGTCTACGGACGGGGAAGACGATTAGAGTCAACCAGTATAGTAAGGATGCGCGATAAGGATGCAAGGGCCTTGGATGCCCATTTCGAAGCTTTTCGAACGGGGCGCGGCAAGCGAAGGCGGCGAAAGATGGACCGAGGAGGCAAGGCTGCAAGGGGTACCCTTGGGAAGGTTGCCCATCCTTACTATCATTGTTGACTGGACAGTCATCGTGCAACAACTGTCGCCGCGCCGCTTGCTCTCAGCGCGCTCAAGAAGACGAAACTGACACCGCGGCAAACCCACGGCAAACTCTGCGTCCGAGGCGGAGCTTGCCCTGGCGGCCGAGGCTCCCTCCCCAAGACGGAAGGCCGCGAGCCGGGACAAGCGGCTCGACGACTCCGGGCCACGGCGAGCCTCGGCCACGAAGAGATGCCTGGCCTGGACCGAGGGAGCGGCCCGAAAAAACGGAGCCCATCCCTCGCCTCCCTCGCCTCCCTGCTTGCTGTTTCCCTCCGTCCCTTCCCGCCTGCCCGCCCGTCTGCTTCGTCCCGCCGGCCCTGGCCTCCCGCCTGCGCGTTTGCTTTCGTCTGCTTGCTTCTCGTTCCCTTTCTCCCTCCCCGTCGCCGCGCAGCACAGACTGCCAGGAGCCGGCGGCGCTGGACCGCGACCTCCGGGTTTTTCCCTACATCCAAAGTGGGGTTCTTGTTTTCTATGCACATCCTCCGCGCAGGATCTCTCCTCCTCCTCCCCGCCTTTCTCTCTCCTCCATTCGCACACTCACTCAATCACTTACACGAACCATCATCACTCACACTCGCCCCCTCACGCACACAATCATCACCATCGCCGTCCTCACTCGCACATTCATTCATTTACATGCTCATCATCAACACTCACTCACTCGCTCACTCGCTCACTCACCCACCTACACACCCAACCGGGAACCTCGTCTGTGAGTGATTTGCGAAGACTTTTCAGGTGGGAGCCCCCTCCCTGTGGGGCCCGCAGCTCATGTGAGCAATCCGAACGGGTCATCGGCCTCCTGCATCTGTCGTTACTTTTGGGCCCCTGAAACCTGGGTCTAGAGGGAGTATCAGGCGGGAGCCTCGTCTGTGAGTGCATTGCGAAGACTATTCAGGTGGGAGCCCCCTCCCTGTGGGGCCCGCAGCTCATATGATCCGACTGGGTCATCGGCCTCCTGCAGGAGTATCAGGCGGGAGCCTCGTCAGTGAGTGAATTGCAAGGAAGTCTCAGGCGGGAGCCCCCTTCCCTATGGGGCCCGCAGCTCATGTGAGTAATCCGAACTGGTCATCGGCCTCCTGCAACTGTCGTTACTTTTGGGCCCCTGAGGCCTGCATATGGAGGGAATATCAAGCGGGAGCCTCGTCTGCGAGTGAATTGCGAAAGAGTCTGAAGCGGGAACGCCCTCCGTATGGGGCCCGCCGCTCATGTGAGTAATCCGAGCGGGTCATCGGCCTCCTGTGTTGTCATCTTTTTTTGGGCCAAAAAGTCTGAGGCAGGAGCCCCCTCTCTATGGGGCTCGCACTTCATGTTCGAATCCGATGTGGGTCATCGGCCTCCTGTAACTGTCGTCAATTTGGGGCTCCTGCGGCCTGAATATGACGGAAGTATCAGGCGGGAGCCTCGTCTGTGAGTGCATTGCGAAGACTTTTCACGTGGGAACCCCCTTACCTATGGTGCCCGCAATTCACGTTCGAATCCGAGTCGGGTCATCGGAAACCTCCAAGTGTCATCACACTCGGGCCCTTGAGGCTTGAAAGTGAAGAAGTATGAAACGGGAGCCTCGTCTGCGAGTGAATTGCGAAAGAATATGAAGCGGGAGTCCCCTCCCTATGGGGCCCGCAGCTCATATTAGTAATCCGAACGGGTCATCGGCCTCTTGTATCTGTCCTCATTTCTGGGCTCCTGGGGCATGAATCTGGGGTACGTATCAGGCGGGAGCCTCGTCTGTGAGTTAACTGCGAGGAAGTCTCAGGCGGGAGCCCCCTCTCTATGGGGCTCGCACTTCATGTTCGAATCCGAGGCGGGCCATCGGAAACCTTTCACTGTCATCACACTCGGGCCACTGAGGCTTGAAAGTGAAGAAAGATGAGGCGGGAGCCTCGTCTGCGAGTGAATTGCGAGGAAGTCTCAGGCGGGAGCCCCCTCCCTATGGGGCCCGCATCTCATATGAGCAATCCGAGCGGGCCGTCGGAAACCTGTATGGATCTTGGGGAAGTATAGATGAGGCGGGAGTTTCGTTTGTGAGTGAATTGCGGGTCGCCTGTTCCGAACTTGTCGTCGGGAAATGTGTTGCTGTCATGGGCCCGCGTGCCCGAAAAATGCAGTGGCGACGCCGTGGCGGCTTGAGGGCGTCATGGAAGGTTTCTTGGGGGCTTCCTGGAAGGTCTTCCTTGGCCTCGGGGTTTCGTGGTATCCTTTTGGGCTTTTTTGGGGGCTGTTCGGGGATTGTCTATTTTCTCTGGACACCCCGCGCAATCCTGCCACCTCACCCCATTTCCTTTTCTGCCTTCGCACGTTCATTCGCTCAATCACTCACGCACCATCATCATCAACACACCTTCAGCTTCTTCTCCCTTCTCACACTCAGTCACTCAATCATTCGCACCATCATCATCAGTCACACACCCACCACACACGATCAGTCTATGACGCAATCACTCACTCACAGTCAATCATTCACACCATCATCATAAGTCGCACAGCCACCACACACGATCGTTCTATCGCGCACTCAAAATTGGCCTCATCATCATCTCAATCATCATCATCATCACTCACATTAGCATGATCATCACTCGCGTGTGTGTCGTGTCGGGCTGGAGCCTCGTCTGTGAGTGACTACGCAAAAGTCTCAGGCGGGAGCCCTTTCCCTATGGGGCCCGCGCTTCATGTTCGAATCCACGGCGAGTCATCGGCCTCCTGTAACTGTCGTCAATTTTGGGATCCTGAGGCCTGGATATGGATTAAGTATCCGGCGGGAGCCTCGTCTGTGAGTGAATTGCGAGGAAGTCTCAGGCGGGAGCCTTCTCCTTGTGGGGCCCGCACTTCAGATTCGAATCCGAGGTGGGCCATTGGCCTCCTGTAGCCGTCGTCACTTTGGGGCTCCTGAGGCTTGAATATGGAGGAAGTATAAGGCGGGAGCCTCGTCTGCGAGTGAACTGCGAGGAAGTCTCAGGCGGGAGCCCCCTCCCTATGGGGCGCGCACCTCAAGTGCTTTCTCCGGGTCGTCCTCCGGCGTCCTCCTCCGGCGCGTAGCCGGTGGGACGCACGTCGCGCGTTTCCTCTAGGTCGTGTTCCGCACGGGGACGAGGAGGAAGAGGAGGAGGACGAGGAGGAGGAAGAGATGGATGCAGGACGAGAAAGAGAAGGAGGAAGAGGAGGAGGCAGAGGGGGAACAGGACGATGATGATGATGATGAGGAGGAATGCCCTTACACTAGTTAGTGACATTGGCTTGCAGAGATTTGGCGCCGAAGAGCGCGCCCGTGCAGACCTGGCCGCAGCCGGCGTCGAATTATGCCGCCCGGTGGAAAAAGTGGATCTCATGGTAGCCAAAGACAAGGCATTTGTCCTTGGTGTCGCTGCTAACCTCAAGGCCTCTTAAGAAGCTAGTCCGTGACCTAGAAGGGCGCAGCGCTCGCGCTGAAAGAAACTCGGGGATGGACCACGGGTCGGGTCGGCGCGTGGGGAGTGGGACCAAGCGCCAGCGCCTGGCCGCCGCAATAGTTCGCGCTAGGCGCGGAGAGATCTCGCGCGAACCTCAGCGACGCCGCTTATTCACCAGAATGGCCAAGGCCACGCCCTAAACCAGTGTAGGATATGGCAGCAGTGCCGCAAGCGCGAATTGTCAGGGTTCTTAAGCATAGGCAGTTGGTAGGAACTCAGCGTCCCACCAGCTCCTCCTGGATCGCCCTCCGCCTCCTCCTCTCCGGGCGTCTTGTGGGCCCCGTCTACAAGGCTTCCGACGAGCCGCTCTGCGCAATGCTAGCTGCTTGGAAGCAGCAGCGGGCGCCCCGTCATGCGATAGCTCAAGGGGCCCAGTAGGCCCGAGACAAAATCTGGGCCAGGAAATTAAAGTCCCTGTCAGTCGGTCTCAGGACCCGTTTCTGCGTATCCAGCCGCCTTGGAGTGTCTGGGCATGCACTTGAATGGTTTTCAATCCTGGACTCCCCCCTGGGGCCTCACCATGCAGCCTATAGCCGGCCACGTTTTGCATCCTCGGGCTCAGGAAGCTAATTGGCATGGCCTGTGAGGCATGGCAGTGAAAACAAGTCAGCTCCACCCTTGCGTGTCCTGAAATCCAGAAAGACGTTTTGCTCGAGCCTGTTCTGGGGTTGCTTGGCCGTTCCTCGCCCCTGTTGCCAGATGAGAACGCCTATATTCGATCAGTCGTCACAGGCGCGCTGTGGACGCAGGAGTGGATGTTCGGGGCAAAAAACGTGCCACGTGCAGTCACATCTTTGCCGAATCTGTCATGCGTCTTCTGGCGCGCTCTGTCACCGTCCCTTCCTTCGTGGTGGACTGGTCTCGGCAGCGCCTCAGCACACTGTCACAGCGGCACTACGACGTCCTTTTCCGCATGAGCCGACTGAACTAGTGCGCCTGCTTTGGGTTCTTGTCTTGATGCCTTGTGGCAAGTTCCCTGCGGTGCCAACAATTGCACCATTGCAGTTTTCAGTTTTATCTTGGTACGCCCGAAGTTTTGAGAGGTAACCTCTTTGCCGATGGCTATGGCTCGCGTTTCGACCATGACGTGCCCAATGCTCGCGTTGTAAGTTGGGTTGTCATCGCTCTGTTTCCTGACCGTCCGTCTCCTCGTGCGCTCTCAGAGTTTCGAACCTCGGTGGTCGATGGCGGAGGCATTGAAGATCCAATTCTGTGCATCGATCGAACTGAAACGGTGGCTGCGTTGGAGACGCTCAGAGTTGCTCTACCGCCAGTCACCATTCATACTGGTTGTGATTTCGTTTACCCTGGCATCATGCAGCACGGTCGCGAACGTTGCTGTGCCTTGAATGCCGCGCATGCTGGTGTCTGGGAGCTTCTTCGGGGGAAGCTCGAGGATTGGGGTGGGGTGGGTCTTGTTTCGGTTACGCTTGTCAGAGTTAAGGCCCACCCCACCCTAGATCAACACCGATCGATTTCCCCTCGCTTACTTGCTGGCAATCGTTTCGCCGACGAGTGGGCGGCGAAGATAACCCGGCATTTGCGCGTAGGTTCCTAGTTTCGCGTTCGCTGTCGGAAAATGTGCCAGCTCGTGCGAGCAGTGGGGGAGCAGGCAATCAGGGCAGCCACGCTTGCCGCCATCGACACGGAACGTCTCACCGCCACGCGCATGAAGACGGCCCGCGCCATGCGCGCGCAGGCCAAATCCGATGCTACTGCTGCCGCCACCGGCGCCATCGGTCTCGTCTCATCCGGGAAAGTTCCCCCTCCCCGTCGTGTCGTCGTGATTGGAGGTCGCTCGTTGAGGAGATGGCTGGTCGAGGTGGTCGGTGATCTTTGTAATGGACTTGTGTGTCACGTGCGGAGTCATGTGCACGCAGCGCGTGCACAAGTTGGGTCAGACGTGTGGGCGCCCCCCTCAGTGGGGCAGGAGAATGCTCAGGGAGCTCGAACAGCGCAAACTGTGTTTCAGAAGCCGCTTGATTCCAATTGAGCTTCGGCCTTTCGAGAGCTCGGAGATGAATTGATCCCGGGCACTGTGCAGCTGTAGGGGGCAGGTTCACTGACCCACCTGTTGTTGTCAGTCTGTGCCTCAGGAAAAGGAGGAAGAGCAGCAGGGGGAGGACGAGGAGGAGGAGCGCCAGTACCTTAAGAGTCCACGGGTCTCAGGGAACTCAACGCCTCGTGGGTTTCAGCCAGGGGAAGGCCTAGCCGAACCAGGCGGAAGCGGGAGAATCGGGTAATTGTTGGGCAAATTGGCGAATGTTGCTTTGAGGGCATCTAGCTGCTGGGGAGGAGGAGGAGGAAGAGGATGATGATGATGATGATGATGATGATGATGATGATGAGGGGGAGGAGGAGGAGGAGGAGGAGGTGGAGCGTGCCCAGAGGAGTCCGTCCACTCTACTTGCCTGAACTACTGCTGCTACTACTGCTGCTACTACTGTCGCTGCTGCTGCTGCTGCCGCGCAAGATATACAATGGCGGCCGCAGCGTCGGCAGCGGCGGGCCACGGAGGAGACCCGATCCCATCTGGCAGGTCATCCGAGGCGCCCGCGCCCGACAGAAGCCCTATCGCCGCGCCAGAGACCGCGCCCGGGCATCCCTTCGGCAAATAAGGCGGAGTCGGCCTGCTGCAAGCCGAATGGCTCGAGAAGCGCTTTGGGCCCCCTCGGATCTAAGCTTATTAAACGTGTTTAATAATACATCGTGTGCGATGGCAATGGAGACCGCTTCTTCGCACGAGAGAGGCAAAGGAAAAAGTAGGAGCCCAGCAAACACCTCCGCCCCCCACCAAGGTGGGAGCCTAGGCAGATTAGCGCGCATCACTTCGAGGAGAACAGGACAGACAAGATAGTGAACGAGCTGGTCGCCAGCAACACATTGGCATCCGAACCTGCAACCCAGGGTGGCCTGGCGGTATCTCCGCGAGGTATTCCAGGCAGTGCATATACTGCGCAACAGTATGAGTTGAACAAATGGAGCAATATGCTGACCAATCAGTTCTAGCCGAGAGAAGCACAGCTGAGCTGCAGGAGCCCCAACTTGGCCAGCTTCAGGAAACCTCGAGACCCAATACTGCAGACGCCTCAGAATAAGCTCAGGAAACGGAACCAGGGGATGGTGAGAGAGAACAAGTTTGGTCATTTCCTTCTGAAGCCCATGCTCGAAGACGGTGGGGGCGGACGGAATTCTGGATAACTCGCGATAGTCCTGGGCCATCATTAACACGAAAGACTTGGTATAAACTGGATGAAGATGGGCATCCAGGTGGCATTCGAGGTCCTCGAACGCGTCCTCAATTTTCTCGATGCATGCGAGAAAGACCGAAGAGGCGAGCGTGGCACGGCATGCGGCTTCACGAGCTTTGTGCGTGAGAGACCTGGCCCGAGATAACTTTCCCCCGAGTGACTTCATCCCCACCAGCATGTGATCAGATAGGGCGCGCCGAGGAGCGCACATTAAAGATTGCAGACCGAGATGCACTTGCCAACAACAGTCGGCCGCAGGCGGAAAGAACTGGGCGATGTACATGGGCACAGTGACCGTTATCTGGTTGTACGCCACTAGAGACATCGACAGGTCCAACTTCAAGGACTTAATGAAGCGGCAGCGGTCTCGGAACTTGACCAGCGGGGCGGCCCAAGACTCCTCTTGGGCTCTGATCCCACACACAACTCCAAGATACTTGGCGCACTTGGCCATCCCGAAGCTACGGACCCTGATCCCCTGCTGCTGGAACTTCCTCTCCTCCTCCTCCCTGTTAAAGTCGCGGTAAAATAAGATCGCCGGTTTTTTGAGGTTCGGGATGGGGCCAGCGGCGAGCCCTGCGAGCATCATAGTTTTCATGAAAATAGGCACGGCCGTGTAGATGTCAAAAGCGGCGGAGGCAACATCATCAGCGAAGGCGCCGTGCAAGTGGACAGGTCGGGGCAGCCGAAGACAGAGCAGACGTACAATCGGATCGAACCCCAGGGCGAACACACTTCCCGAGAGCGGACAACCTTGCTTAATCCCGCGGAGGGTACGAAAAGAGCAATGGGGCACCCCGCCCAGGAGAATGGTGGTTGTAACCTTGGCGTAGAGCGTCCTTATCGCATTCAGCACAAACTCAGGGAAGTTCATGTTCTCGAATGCAAAAAAGATCCATTCGTGGCATAAGCTGGGGAAGGCGGCCTTAATGCCCAACAGGATCGCGCCTGCTGACCGTCGCCGCAGTAGGCCTGCTCCTACGACCATGTGCGTCTCAAACTCAATCAGGTTGTCTAACATGTTACGGTGTTTGACGAAGCCCCTTTGGACCCCAATGGTGGCGCCCACGCAAACCTCTTTCCGGCGGAAATTGACCGCGACAGCGACAATTTTGTTGATCGAGTTGGAGAGGGAGATAGGACGGGTCATTTCGGGAGTCCCCCATAGCTCGAACCCGTCGCGGCCCAGGGAGCCTTTGGGAAGGAAGACCGAATTACTGAGGTTGAAATCGTCCGAAACCTGGCCGAAATCCATGAAGTGCTGGTACATGGCGAAGGCGGCCCACCTAACGAATACATTTCCTTTGGACCAGGCAGAGTAACATGACCCGTCAGGACCAGGGGAGGAATCGTGAAGCCGATCTAAAACAACGTAAAACTGCTCTTCGGAAAGCCTCCAAATCTGGGCCCCTCGAATTTTCTGAATATGTTCCTCTAGCTGGTCCCTCGCGGCAATCTGAAATTAAACAGACGCGTGAACTTGGCTCCAGTGAGCGGCAAGCGCATGAACCCCAGCCTCGGCAGTCGGGAAAGCGTTGACGGCGGCATCCGCGATGCCCGCGAGGAAGATTCTCCGATTCTTCGGAGACCAGGCCGATGCCAATCTCTGAAGACGCGCAGCTCGGGGCCCATAAAACTGGGGGGGGGATTCCGCGGCGTGTCCGATGATTTCCTCATATTCTTTTTGGTACCGAGCGGCGGCAATCTTGGCCATATACTCTTGAAAGGCTAGCTGGTTGTGCCGCCTGCCACTGCCAGGGTCGAGAAAGTTGAGCAGCGCGGGGATGGCCTTGACAGCCTTCTTCAGCGCGCTTATCTCGTGGCCCCGCATGGCGCGATTCGCCGCGAACAGCCACTGCAGATGCTGCTCGGCGGAGCTGGGCGGAAGCTCAGAAAGGCGATGCTGCACGAGACGGCCTGCTTCGTGCATAAGACAAGTGAGTCTTCAACCATCAGCGGAAGATTATCTTCGCACACCCCGTGCTCGTTGATCAGCTTTTCGAGCAGGGTCGGATGCAGAGGGCGACGAGAGACCCGCGACGCAAGGCCCGAGCGCGGTTGTCTCCACCTCCGTTCAGATGCAAGTGCACCGGTGCGTGGTCGCTCGGGAGGTCGGCTTTGCAAATATTCCAGGAGGTCCCAGAGGTCGGTTTCAAATCCAGGTCCCCAGTGAACATATTGGTGTAAATGCGGTCGATCCTGGACACGCTAACCACATTCCCATTCCGAGTGGTGTGGTGGGTCGGATTCTCTTGGTAACATTCCATAACATTAGGCAATAAAGACCAGAACTTGTGAGCGAGGGAGTCGGGGCTGTTGATCTGCACAGAGCCGTCTACTCGCTGGGTGCCCTCGCCCAGCTCGCAAAAGTTGAAGTCTCCAACAAAGGAGGAGAGGCCCTGGACATCATGCAAAAAGTCGGCGCGCATGCGAAGGATTCTGATTTTCTCTCTGTGGCGGCTACTCGGGTCGAGGTGGAGGTTCAGGATGGTGAGCGAGAAAGAGTCAGACTGAATAGTGACAGCATGGAGACGACCAGGAATAACCACAGCATGGTGATTTTGAGGAAGCAGAGCGAGAAGAGAGCGAGCGAGCATAATCGCGTTCCCGCCAGCGTGGCTGTCGGGGCAGAACGTACAGAAGGGTTCAAAGCCAGGGAACTCGGTGCGCAAAGCTTCGCGATCCCCTTCATGGCCGTGCGTTCCTTGTAAGCAAATGATAATGTTTGCTCTAGTTAGGTTAGTGAGTCGATCGAAGGTCTTGACCTGAGTGTCGTGGTCCCCAGAGACCGCGCCGAACAGGGTATGACAGTTCCAGGTAGCAATCCGAATACCTCGACCATTGGCCAGGGACTGCGGAAAAGAAAGACGAGAACCCGCTGGGTCCTCCGGCGAAGGCGGCTGGGCTCCAAAACCAGCATTCGACAGAACAGGCGAGCAGAAGGCAGAGGACGCGGAGGCAGCGGGGGGAGAAGCGGGCGGCAGAGGCAGCGAAGAAGCGGGAAAAGACGAAAAACTTGCACACGATACTAGGCTGGCGTCACTTCAGTACTGCTGGACGGAGGCCTGGGCCTGCTCGATCATCCAGTTGGCGGTCGTCTCGGAGATGTGTCATTCGGAGAGCTGGTCACTGATCGGCTTCAGCTTGTACATGCCTCCAGGAGCGTCGGATAACTTGAAGATCTCCCAGTGGTCGTTCTCTGTGGTGATGCTGAACACGCCTTTGAACGGGTTGGTGCCGATCTTGAACGTCGGACTCCACTTGCCTGCGTTCTCGAGGTGCTTGCGGACGAGCGGCCAGAGAGCACTCAGGACGCGGTTCTTCTGGCGGGCTTGCAACGGCATATCACTGCGGCACCGAGGTGGGTGAAGGGAGGTGTTGCGGTAGTCCTGCCACGTCACGGGATTCGCAAGGAACCAATCATGGAAGTCGCGGGCCTTTTGCTCGGAGTTGAAGGTGATGGCGAACGCCTGCGAGACTTTGTGGAAGTGTCCTGTCATCCCTTCGCTAATGGTGGCAGGAAGTCTGCCTTTCATCTGGTTGAAGACGGTGCGCCTGTACGGCTCGGTGACAGGGCGAGGAAAACCACTGATCCAGCGTCTGGTCGGGTCGATATGGTTGTGCTCGTCGGTGGCGAGGTCGATCACGGGGATCTCGGACGAGCTGGAGCCGACGCTGGAGCCCATTCCAAGGCGGCGGGACTTGGACGGCGGACGAATCGAAGCGGAGCCTGCATCAGACGGGGCACGCTGAAGTTCAGCAAGGGGCGCCTCGGGCCTGGCCATCTTCTCGTTCATTTGGCGCTGAATCTCGAGCCCTGCATGTTTGGCGGTGGGGTTGCCGTCATCGGTGTCGAAGAAGGCGGCGTTGGTGGCGGCTTCTTGATGAGCATGTTCGAGTCGAGAAACTCGTAGATCCATGTCGAGAACTAGCGCTTCACGTGCGGCCTTGGCCTCGTCGAGCTTGCCCTCCATTGCGAACTCGAGATCCGAAATCTTCTCCTCGAGCCCTTCTGCTACGGCGAACCGTTATTTGACATCCTTGATGTCCTCCCTCATGGCGTTCATGCCGCCATTCATACCTTCGAGCACCTGGAGCAGCTGAGCATTGGATGCTTCTGCGGCGGCCATTGCACTGCCAGTGAGCGAGACAGGTGTGGTACACGTGAAGAGTAAACAGGTTGGCAAAATGCCTCAATGAGCGAAAAGGGTCAACCCCCGACCCTTGTGACGCGGGCCGAGTCGGGAGCAGCCCTGCTCTGACCTGGCCAGCTGCCTTGAGGAGATGGCAACTTGAGCCAAAATGGCTACGGACGGCAAGCCACGGAGGAGGAGGAGGAGGAGGAGGAGGGGGAGGAGCAGGAGGAGGAGGCGTCGCGTCCGGGCAAGCAGGAGGAGGTTGAGGAGGAGGAGGAGGATACCCCAGCTTCCTCGGAGGACCTGCCGAATACGGGCACCTCGGCGGGCCATCGCCCTCGCCCTCGCCTGGGAAAGGCCTCCTACACTCGCACTGCTACATATCCTACTTCTGGAAGGTCGTGCGCATCATGTCAAGACCGACAACAACGCTTACCAGACTAACAGTATGCCATTCAGGCTAGACCCCTAACACGTACGTGTGGGCAGGACCCGCAGAGCCCCAACAACCAGGAACAAGGGAAATGAGGACGCTCACCTCTCGAGGAAGGGCGAATCATTGAAGGTAATGGAAGAAACGATCGCCCCACAGCAAGCCACAACAATGACACACACGATCGCGTAGGTACCTTGTACCGCCCAGAACAGTTCCAGTGGTTGCGCATAGTTTTCAGAGCAATGGGAATTATACATATATGGCGGAACATAGCGGGCAGCAAGATCAGGAGCAGGAGAAAGAGGAGGAGGAGGAGGAGGAGCGTAGACTAAAGTGTGTTTCCCTCACCAACTCTCCTCTCTCCTCTCCTCGGTCGAGAAGGAGGAGGAACCAGCGTCCCATGGGGGCGAGGTGGAGGAGGAAAAGGAAGGAGAACGGCCAGAGCGCGGAAGGGCCAGAGGGATGAGGGAGCGCCAGAATCGTCTCAAGCGGGATCCCACCTGGCCGAGCTGATGCCAAAAAGCTGCGAGGAGGACCTCCCGACCTCCTCCTCATGCCTGTTCATCCACTCTCGGCCCTGCTCTGCCCTTCTCCCTCCTCCTCCACCCCCTCCAAAAGAAGCCCAAAAGAGGCGGCGGAGGAGGATGGGTGAGAGGGGCTCTCCCCGAGAGGTGGGGCGCGTGGCTGCGACGCCACCGCCGCAGGCAGCAGAGCTGGGAAGCGGTGAGGCTTCACATCCCCAGCCCGAGCCTCCATCCCCAGCGCGCGCGCGGAGAGCCCGGTGGCGCTGCCGTTCGCGAGAGTCTGCAGGCAGAGCAAGGAGATCGCCAGGCACTGGAGCATGACCGCCATCGTCAGCACAGCGGAGAACTCCCCGTTGGCCACGAAGTGGTAGACCGTCAGGGCGCACGCGCCGAAGAGTCCGTATGCGACGCTGACGTCCGTGGGCGGGGCCTTACCTCCGGCCAGGGAGCACAACGCCTGGGAGACCGAGGTGGGCATGGCGGCAGCTGCCGCGGAGGCGGCGGCTCGACGCTGACAACAGGGAGACCCGAAGGACGTGTCCTTCGGAGGAAGACCTGCGCTTGGGGCGGTAGGAAGCTCGAACCAATACGGCGACGGGCCGTCATGGCCTCCGTGGCGAAAACGATCAACGGCAACATTGGTGCGCCGTCGCGCTGGCAGCTGCGGATGCGGCTGCCGATGCTGCTGCTGCATTGTGGCAGCGACGGCAATGTAGCAGATGCTTCTTCCTCCTCCCCATCCTGCCTGCTACGTGCCTCGCCCAGGAAAGAGGAAAAAGACACGGATACGAGGAGCAGCAGAATTTGGAGGAGGAAAATGGGAGAAAAGGCGGATCCCCGACCCACCCCGCGATCCCCGATCCCCTCCAGGTCACCGACCCGCCCCCCCCCAAACCCCAAAGGTCACCGGAAGTCCCGACCCCCAAGGCCCTCCGAGGTCCCCGACCTCCCTCGCCCGACCTCGAATCCGCCGTACCGAGGTCGATTTTCAGATTGAAAAGTGAGCCAGACATGCACCGCAAACGATGCGAATAAGCCGGGCGGAAATCTCCGCCTCGGCAAAATCAGGCTGATCTTTTGGCAGAAGTATGAAGAGCACCTCTCTGGCAAAGGGGTGCGGGAATCGGCACCAGCGAAGCTTGAACAGTAGGGCGATACAAATTCCGCCTTGCTTGCGAAATCGCCAAACATACAACGGATCTGGAGTCGGGGGCCAGATCCCCGACCCCCCCCCAGGTCCCCGACCCCACCTCAAGGTTCCTGACTACCCCTGGGTCTCCGAACCCCCCGAACTCCCCAATCGCCGACGACCCGCCACCCGGGCTCCCGACCCCCCCGACGACCCCCCCTCCAGGTCGGGGACACCCGGCCAGGTCCTCGACACCCCCTCCCCGCTCAGCTGCCCCGGTGCGCAACACGCAACACGTAGCGTGTTGGCACGGTGCTCAACCCGTAGACTGAAAACGTGAGTCTGGCGCGATACGTTCGCCAAAGCGTGGGCCAACACGTCGCGTACCGAGCCAACACACAGCGTGCGAACACTGGCGTTTTGAACACGGTACGTGTTGGGTTTCAACACGGGCGTACCAAGGCCACTAAGCCTCCCCGGGTCGGGGACCCCCTCGGGCCCCCGAACCCCTCGGGCCCCCCGGGTCTCCGACCTCCCTCCCTCCCCAGGTCCCCCGATCCCCGCTCCCCCCCTGGGTTCCCGACCTCCCCCCCGGGTCAGTCGGGAACCCCCTCCGAGCCCCCGACGCCCCCTGGACCCCGGGCTCCCCCTGGGTCCCCGACCCCCCCCCCCTGCCCGTCATCACCAGCCAGCATAGGACGGAGACCGCTTCATCCTCCTGCTCCTTTCTCCTCCTTTTCTCCTCTTCCTCGTCATCGTCCTCATCCTCCTCCTCCTTCTCCTTCTCCTCCTCCTCCTCCTCCTCCTCCTCCTCCTCCTCCTCCTCCTCCTCCTCCTCCTCCCCCTCCCTCCGCCACTTCCTCGCCTCCCGCTGCTGTCGCCGACCCAAATCGGAAATCGCATCGGACCGTCGCCCGAGTCGCGCTGGACCAGAATCGAATGCTTCGGCATCCAAGTCAAAGAGAGAGAGAGAGAGAAGACGCCATGCACGTCAGAGGTGCGTGGGCAGGAAAAGTAAGCGCCGACGCTACCGCCGCCAGGCACTGTGAAAACTATGAAGCCACCCGGCGTCGCCAAATCCACAAGCAGGTGGTCTCTAAAAATCTGTTCGTGCAAGCCCTTCTCGCCAGGAGGCCCCCAGGTGGACGACCCGGGAGAGCAACAGCAGCACGGGGCAGAGGAGGGGACGACTCCCAAGACATCGTAATCGGCAGCCATGGCGATTCGATTCGCCGAACCGGATCGAACCAGCTCGAATCGCGTACGGACCTGCAAGTGCGATAACATTCCTGAAATCATGATTTGCCCTTGCGCGTTGTCTGTTGCTCCTTATTTAAATAATGTTTCTGTGGCTGCTGTAGCCGACCTCAGTATCCTTGTTATGCAGGCCCACCTTCACCCCTGGTCTCTTGTATGCGCCTCCTCTGCTGCCAGCTGCTCCCTCGTACAGCTCGGCTGGTTGGGCGCAGTGCCTTGCGCAAATTCTTCAAGTCACGGCGTGCAGCTTCAAGCGAATGTGCCTCCAGGTCCCCGCAACCATTCGGTTCCTTCCACGCTGTCCACACGTGCCCAAACATCCACGCAGAAGCTGCTCTCTCTCCGAGACCCGGAGGGGGGAGGGGGGAAGAGGGGGAGATGGGGGCACAGGGGACAGATGGCGGAGAGAGAGAGGAACATGGGGGGGCGCTGTTGCTTGTTTGAAGGAGATTGGGGGAAGGCGGTGCAGGGAGGAGGGCATGGGGGACAAAGGCCAAGAGGGGGCAGAGGGATTGAGGACGGAGGCTAAGTCAGATGGGGCTGCCGGAAAGAGGGGGCAGAGAGAGGGGGAGGGTTGAAAAGGGAGGGGGCGCAGGCTAGAAGCGGAGGGCAGGGGGGCAGAGGTTCGGGGGGGCAGAAGGAGAGGGGGTGCAGTGACCATTGGGGGGGGGGGGGGGGGCAAGGGGAAGGGACAGGAAGGAGGGGAGGGGGGACAGGGGAAGGGTGGACGGGACAGGGATGGAGGGGAGACAGAGGGAGGGGAAAGAGGGGGGGGGGGACACAGGGAGGGCAGGGGTCTTCCCTCCGCCCGCTCTCTGACCTCCTCCCTCCCTCCCTCCCTCCCTCCCTCCCCCCATCCCTCCCTCCCCAGCAGACAACACCGACTTCTCACACAGCGCATTGAAGCCTGAAGCTGTGATCAAGAAGCTGGGATAGCCGCCAGCCGATTGCCGAGCGCCATGATCAACCACGGAAGCGTAAAAAACAATTTCACAAGTCAGACGGGAGGTACCCGAATGTTCCTCCCAATGGGAATATCACACATGCTTCTGTTTATTTACATCTTGCTGACACCAGATTCCGCCAGTCTGCGATCGCTAGGTGGAGAGCTTGATCGTCGCTGAAGCCTGAAGCTGGGCCCATAGAACAAGAACTGGGGTCCTCCGAATACGCCGCGGTACCACATGCACGGACTACGGTCACAACAGCCTGGTATGAAGCCTGAGGCTATCTCTTCAAATTGAGGATCGCTGATTGCTTGTTAGCTGAAGGGCCTGACAATCCGAGACGGCATAGGGCAGAGGAGGGAAGTCGGACAAATCCAGGCTGTGGTCATGGATCTTGCCCCTGGTTTGCATCCTACGACTTTATTCGCGCACCACGTATACTTACGGCCGCTTCGCCTTAGATGCCGAAGCCCCAGGCCCACCGTGTGCAAGCGCCCGTGTCCACCACCAGAAGCCGACGCACGATGAAAAGTGACAAAGCACATTCCACCGCTGCGAAACTCTGGCGAACTTCGCACTCACCACCACGAGACTCTACAGGCATCGTGCTGCCATCGGGTACGCCGAAGAAGGAACAAAGCCCCTTCGTGGGTCCAGAAGCATTTATGAGGGGCCACGAAAGAGGGGGATAGGCATATGGGGGATGCATCGACCTGGAATCGGCGATACATCGCCGATAGATCGGCGATAGGCCCCCGATAGCGAATCCGCACCTTCCTGGGCAGGTTGGGGCTATCGTTCCCCTATCGGCGACCAATGGGCGATTGCGTGTCAATGCATCCCCCCCTATGCCTATTCCTCCCCTATCGTTGCCCCTGAATGTAATCGCGCGAGGAACGCTGGAGGAACAACCATGCAAGGACCCAAGGAAGCGCGAGCCCCTTCCGAACCCGAGAGCAACTCCTCCTTTCGGCGGCACTGCTCGGGCGTTCGTTATAACGGGGGTGCAGTGAGCGTGGGTGCACCTGTTGGGCCCGCGGTGGCAGCTCGGGGGCCACTGAACCCCCCTCCAGGGCCACTTACCTGCAATCCTCGATCTCCTGCGCTTGCGCACGGGAAGGACAAACGGCATCAACATAAACTGTTGGAGCTCTGCTCGGATTTCTTTGATCTGCGCTGGACCCCCCTGGCGGCGGCTCCGGCGCCGCCAATGGCGCGCTCCGCGCCCCAGGGAGGGAGGACCCAGCGCCGACCCAAGAAATCCGCGCGGGCCCCCCCACAGTTTATGTTTACGCCGCTTCTTCTCCCCCTGAACACAGCGTAGGAGATCGAGGAGTGCAGGCAAGTGGCCCTGGAGGGGCTCTTAAGTAGCCCCTGAGCTGCCACCGCGGGCCGACACGGTGCACGAAAAGACCCAAACGCCTTTCCCTTTTTCTTCTTCTTCTTCTTCTTCTTCTGCTTCTTCGGCTGTTGCCCCCCCGCTTGCGCCCACCCCAGCTGACTGCACCGCAACCACGCGGTCCCACTCCACTGGGCCCCACCTGTGGGCCTTTGCCCGTCCGCGCGGCCCCACTCCTGAACGCGCGGCGCCCTGCTGCGCCCCCCCTACCTTCCTCGGGCGCTGCTTGCTAGGGGAGGACACGCTGGAACGCTGTGGACGCTGCGAAGGCTCATCGCCAGCCTAGGGGGAAAAAGCAAATTATTCACTGCGTGGAACTCCCCATATGTGCATCTATTCGCACGGACCTGTCCGCCGTGAATGTATAGGCGCAACAGCTTTCAAATAGAAACGGGCTTCAATTGTGACGGTCTGGTCATGAATCTAACTGAGAATGAATTGGAGTGTGAATGAGCCTCAGTAGTACGAGCGCGTCTCTGCGCATGAGCCTGGTTCCTCCTGGGGCCTCCTGGGGCCTCCTGAACCTACTGGGGTTTCCTGGGGCCTCCAGGGACCTCTTGGGAGCCTCTTGGGCCTCCTGGGACCTCCTAGGGAGGATTCGTGCCCCAGGAGAGGCCCAATCTATAGCAACAGACGTACATCAAACATTGCGGATTGGAGCCACAAGAGAAGGGGGCAATCTATAGGAACACGCGTAAAACACCAAGGACTCGCGCCCCAGGAGAGGCCCTATAGGAACATAAGTACACAGGAGAAGGACAATCTATAGAAACATACGTGAAACATCAAGGATTCGTGCTCCAGGTGAGGCCCAACCTATAGGAGCATACGTAAAACACATGGCATTGGAGCCACTCCTGTTGCCTTCTGAGGCCTCCTGCTCCTGGGGCCTCTCGGGGCCTCCTGTTGCCTTCCGAAACCTCCTGGCGCTTCCTCTGGCCTCCTGCGGCCTCCTGTGGCTTCCTGAGGCCTACCGGAGCTTCCTGGGGCCTCCTAGAGCCTCTTGGGACATCCTGTGGCCTCTTGAGTCTTTCTGTGGCCTCCTGATGCCCCCTGGGAAATCATGTGGTCTCCTGGTGCCTCCTGGAGCCTGTTGGAGCCTCCTGTGGCATCCTGAAGAGAATCTGTGCCCACGAGTCTGGCCACCGATCGAGACATCCTCAAAATCTGGCCCACCTGGGGGCGAAAAGTGAGCGCCTCGCTCGAGACATCCTCCAAATCTGCTCCGAAAGCGAATGATGTTGGAACAGAAAACAAGCAAACCGCTTGAGACATCCCCACAAAACGGCCGCGAACGGGACCGTGAGATAACCCCTGGCGGCTCCCCTTAGGGGGGTGACAATGAGCGCCTCGCTCGAGACATCCTTCAAATCTGCCCCGAAAGCGAAGGAAATTGGGACAGAAAACAAGCAAACCGCTTGAGACATCCCCACAAAACGGCCGCGAACGGGACCGTGAGATAACCCCTGGCGGCTCCCCTAGGGATGTGAAAATGAGCGCCTCGCTCGAGACATCTTCCGAATCTGCTCCGAAAGCGAAGGATGTTGGGACAGAAAACAAGCAAACCGCTTGAGACATCCCCACAAAACGGCCGCGAACGGGACCGTGAGATAACCCCTGGCGGCTCCCCTCAGGGGGAGCTGAAACCAGCGCCCCGCCTGAAACATCCTCACAATCTGCTCTGGTAGCCAAGGATGCCAGGACAGAAAACAAGCAAACCGCTTGAGGCATCACCACAAAACGGCCGCGAACGGGGCGTGCGTGAGTCTCACCATGAATAAATCTGAGTAGGAGTAGGTCTGAGTATGAGTAGGTCTGAGTAAAAGTAATTTTGTGTGAGTAAGTCTGGGTATGAGTAAGTCTGAGTGTGAGTCAGTCTGTGCATGAGTAAGTCTGGGTATGAGGAGGAGGGGAGGAGAAGGAGAAGAAGGAGGAGGAGTAGGAGGAATCCAAATAATTACTCACTGCGTGGAGCTCCCCATATGTGCATCTATTCGCATGGACCTGTCCGCCGTGATTGTCTAAGCGCAAGAGCTGTCGAATATACACGGGCTTCAGTTGTGACGGTCTGGACATACATCTAACTGCGAATGAATTGGAGTGTGAATGAGCCTCAGTAGTACGAGCGCGTCTTTGTGCATGAGCCTGGGGCCTCCTGGGGCCTCCTGAAACCTACTGGAGCTTCCTGGGGTCTCCAGGAGCCTCTTGGGGCCTCCTGGGACCTCCCAGGGAGGTGTCGTGCCCCAGGAGAGGCCCAATCTATAGCAACAGACGTACATAAAACATTGCGGATTAGAGCCACTTTTTGTACACAAAGCTCCCCGTGCGCAACGCACGGATCCACCACCTCCACCTCGGGGTCCGCCGCCACGAGGAAGAGGAAGCCCTGCCCGCCGCCGACCTCGAACGCGAAGCCGAGGGAGGAGGGCCCGCGCCGCGGCCGCCCGCGCCAAGGGCGGGCCAGCCCGCAGGGCCTAGGCGGGGTGCCAGCGGACGGCCTCCAGCATGCGCCGAAGGTCGTCGCTCGCCTCGGGGCGCCAATCGGCCGCCCTCCGCAGGACGCCGTCCGCCGCGGCGAACGCGTCCTCGAGGGCAGCCGCCGCCCCCGCCGCCGCGCCCGAGGCAGCAGCTCCGCCGCCAGGCTCCGCCGCCGCCACCGTCGCGTCCGCCAGCCCCTTTGCCCCCGGGTCCCTCGCGAGTGCCAGCACCGTGCCCGCGGCCGCGCCGGCCGCGCCAGCGCCCTCCGCGTCCACGACCCACCGGCCCTCGCGCCCAGGGGCGTGTTCGGGCCTCCGCCTGCGCCTCCGCGGCCAGGCAGGGGCGGCAGCTCCTCCCACTCCAGCGGGATCCGCCGCCGCCGCACCCGAGGCGGCCCGACGAACGTCGTCCGCCCACTCGTCATCGAGGTCGTCCATGTCAACGTCGGCGGTGGCCGCCGCTGCAGCCGCAACAGCAGCTGCACCAGCGGCAGCTCCAGCGACCGCCCCAGCGGGCACCACCTCCACGACAATGTTGTTCTCCTCCTGAGCGGCCGCTCGCCGCGCAGCACGGCGCTGGCGGCGGCGGCGGCGCTTCGCGGCTCGCGCCGCAGGGTCAGCTCCAGCAGCACCAGCTCGGTCAGGAGGACCAGGGCGAGCAACACCAGCAGCAGCAGCGGGCGGCGGCGGCACGGCGCCCTCGGCCCCGCGGCCCACCCCGAAAAGGGTGGCCGACACAGCCGACCGCGCCACCGCCGCGACCGTGCGCCGCGGCGCACTCGCAGAGACGGCCCCGCGGACCGCCGCCTCAACCACGAGGGCGGCGTCGCGGGCCGACCAAGCCCCTCTAGGCGCCGCCATCCGCGCCACGGGCGAAGGGCCGCGCCGATAGGCTTTCGCCAGAGGCGGACCCTTGAGCCAGGACGCGGGGCGACGGCCGTGCGAACGCTTGAGCCAAAATGCGGATTAGAGCCACAGGAGAAGGGCAATCTATAGGAACACGCGTAAACACCAAGGACTCGTGCCCCAGGAGAGGCCCAATATATAGGAACATAAGTAAAACATGTAGGATTGTGTACACAGGAGAAGGACAATCTATAGAAACATACGTATAACATCAAAGAATCGTGCTCCAGGTGAGGCCCAATCGATAGGAGCATACGTAAAACACATGGGATTGGAGCCACTCCTGTTGCCTTCTGAGGCCTCCTGCTCCTGGGGCCTCTCGGGGCCTCCTGTTGCCTTCCGAAGGCCTCCTGGCGCTTCCTGTTGCCTTGCCTCCTGTGGTTTCCTGAGGCCTACCGGAGCTTCCTGGGGCCTCCTGGAGCCTCTTGGGACATCCTGTGGCCTCTTGAGTCTTTCTGTGGCCTCCTGATGCCTCCTGGGACCTCATGTGGTCTCCTGGTGCCTCCTGGAGCCTGTTGGAGCCTCCTGTGGCATCCTGAGAAGAATCTGCGCCCACGAGCCTGGCCACCAAAACAAGCAAACCGATCGAGACATCCTCAAAATCTGGCCCACCTGGGAGGTGAAAATGAGCGCCTCGCTCGAGACATCCTCCAAATCTGCTCCGAAAGCGAAGGATGTTGGGACAGAAAACAGGCACACCGCTCGAGGCATCCCCACAAAATCCAGCGAAAGGGGCCGAGAGCAATACCCCCCCGCCGCTCCCCTTAGGAACGTGAAAAGGAGCGCCTCGCTCGAGACATCCTCCAAATCTGCTCCGAAAGCGAAGGATGTTGGGACAGAAAACAGGCACACCGCTCGAGACATCCCCACAAAATCCCGCGAAAGGGGCCGAGTGCAATACCCCCCGCCGCTCCCCTTAGGAACGTGAAAATGAGCGCATCGCTCGAGACATCCTCCGAATCTGCTCCGAAAACGAAGGATGTTGGGACAGAAAACAAGCAAACCGCTTGAGACATCCCCACAAAATTCCGCGAACGGGACCGAGTGAGATACCCCCGGCCGCTCCCCTTAGAGTGCTGAGACGAGCGAATCGCCTGAGACATCCTCAACATCAGTGTGTGTGTGAGTCATCCGATGAGTGGACCTGAGTGAGTGTAGTGAATGTATGAGTACAAGTACGAGTGAGTCTGAGTGGTGAGTGAGTCAGAGTGATGAGTGAGTCTGAGTGATGAGTGAGTCTGAGTCATGACTGAGTCCGAGTGATGAGTGAGTCTGAGTGATGAGTGAGTCAGAGGAGGTGAGGGTGTTCCTGTGTTCCTCCGGCGCGGTCATCATCATCATCATCATCATCATCATCATCATCATCATCATCACCACCACCATCATCATCACCAGCATCACCATCATCATCATCATCATCATCATCATCATCATCATCATCATCATCATCATCATCCCTTTCTCCTGCTCCTACTCGTGCTCATGCTCGCCTCCTTCTCCTCATCATCGTCCTCCTCCTCGTCCTCCTCCTACTCCTACTCCTACTCCTCCCCTGCCTCGTCCTCCTCCTCCTCTCCCAGCCTCCTCCTCCTCCCTTCCTCCTCCTCCTCATCATCATCCTCCTCCTCCTCCTCCTCTTCCTCCTCCTCCTCCTCTTCCTCCTCCTCCTCCTCCTCTTCCTCCTCCTCCTCCTCTTCCTCCTGCCTCCTCCTCCTCTTCCTCTAAATCTGCTCCGAAAACGAAACATGTTGGAAGAGAAAATGGCCAAACCGCCTGAGACATCCCCACAAAATTCCGCGAACGGCACCCCGTGAAACCACCCCCCGCCACCCTCCTTAAGTGCTGAAACCAGCGAATCGCCTGAGACATCCTCCAAATCTGCTCCGAAAACGAAACATGTTGAAGGAGAAAAAACCAAAACCGCTTGAGACATCCCCACAAAATTCCGCGAACGGGACCCCGTGAAACCACCCCCCGCCGCCCCCCTTAGGAGTGCTGAAGCCACAGAATCGCCTGAGACATCCTCAACATCAGTGTGTGTGTGAGTCATCTGATGAGTGGACCGAGTCTGAGTGATGAGTTATTCTCGGGGCCGTCTAAGTGATGACTAACTCTGAATGAAAAGCTGAGCATGAGTGAGTCTGAGTGGTGAGTGAGTCTGAGTGATGAGTGAGTCTGGTTGATGAGTGAGTCTGAGTGATGAGTAAGTCTGAGAGATGACTGAGTCTTAGGATATGGGAAACAAGAACCCCACTCAGTCATCACTCAGAACTAGTCTGAGTGAGTCTGAGTGATGCGTGAGTCTGAGTGATGAGTGACTCTGAGTGATGAGTGAGTCTGGGTGATGATGAGTGAGTCTGAATGATGAGTGAGTCTGACTGATGAGTGAGTCAGAGTGATGAGTGAGTCTGAGTGAGTCTGAGTGAGTCTGAGTGAGGGAGGTGAGGTGAGGTGTTCTGACTGACTGACTGTTCTTCCGGCGCGGTCCGCCAATAACAAGAACCCCATACTTAGGATATGGGGAATACCAAGAACCCCATCTTGGGATATGGGGAAAAAGAGGAGAAACAAAAAAGAGGACCCCTATCAGTATCTAGCAAACGCGAAAAGACCCCCCCACTCACACTGGTATGGCCAGGCGTTGGGCTCGACGAGATCGAGCCAGAGGGATGGGTGGAAAGGAGAGGTGTGTGTGTGTGGGGGGGGGTAAGTTCCCAGCGAAAACGCCGCAAGCTGCCTCGCTCACTCCATTCCGCCCTCCCACTACAGAAGCAGCACCCAGCGTCTCAGCGCAGGCAGGGGCCGCCATCGACAACCAGCGGGAACCAATGCAGACGCCAGCTAGGTGCGCGAAGCCTGCGAAGTGCGCCGCACACGCCAGGTGCGCCACGCGCATCAGGTGCGCCACATTAGGCAAGATGTCGACCCCACCACCGTCCACGTCGAAAATCCATGAAGAGTGACGGCGGGTGCGCGAGCATGGCGCCTTGGTGCGGGGGTGTGTACCCGCAGTCACTTTGCACCTGTTTGTGGCATGCATGATGGACATGTGCACAGCGAGCAATGTGCCGCCGCCCCCCCGCCGCCCCTGGCAAAGCAAACTTTGTGTTAAAAGGGACGGTAGGCCTGTACACAGCAGGCAATGAGCCAGCCCCCCCGCCGTCCTCGTCAAAAACAGATGCAGAGTGATCGCGGGGCGTCCGCGCATGATCCACATTTTTGGTGAAACACGGACGTTGTATTGCTCTTGTGCCAGCGATGGTTGGGGGGTGTTGGCGTTGCACACGCCTGGCAACATGCCGGCCCCCGAACAAAAACCAAGGCAAAGTGATCGCCGGGCGTCCGCGCATGTTTCTGATTCTGGTGCAAAGTGAACCAGGTATTGTCTTTGTTGTAAGGGATGGTGGGGGGTGTTGGCATTGCACATGGCAGGCAATATGCTGGCCCCCCGCCGTCGTTGTCAAACACACATGCGAAGCGATCGCAGAGCGTCCGCGCCTGACCTAGATTTTGGTGCAAAATGCATTTCGCATCGTGTTTTGCAAGGGGTGGCGGGAGGGGTCGGCGTTGGCCCAGGTTTGTCGCCGGTCGGGTGAGGGAGGGGGTGAATACTGACACATGGAGACCAGCGGTCAAGAATCGTCCACCTTCGGGCCCCAGGGGCCCCTGTGGGGCCCTTTTTCTTGCAGCCCTCGCCCCGCCCCCCGTGAATCGGTACCCCGCCTGGCCTCCGCCCAGACTGGTCGCAGGCCCCGGAGGTCCTTCAAGAGGGGATCGGAATCGTGTACCCCTTCTCGCGGGCCGGAAGATGCATCGGAACGTCCCACGGCGGCCCAGGAGGAGCAGCAGGACGAGCGAGCGTCGGTGCCGTGGATTATCCCATTCACGCCTGACGCGGCGGGCCTCTCACCTCCGTGTCGGAGGACGAGGCGCGGATGATGAGGAGCAGGAGGAGGAGCAGGAGGAGCGGTAGGCGCAGGAGGAGGAGGGGGAGGAGGAGCAGAATGAGGAGGGGGGCGGAGAACTCCAGGGGGAGAGAGAGCAACGCAAGATGAGGTGGCAAAGCCTGGCCCCCGTTCGCCGCGCCCGCCTGCGGGTCCGCGCGCAGCCTCTTCCGCAGCCCGTCCAGGAGGAATGCCCACGCCTCCCCAGTAGTTTTTGGCGACAGGGGAGGATGCGGAGGGCGGGGGGGGGAGGGAGGGAGAAGGGCAAGGGCAGGCTGGAAGGGTTTGCCTGGGGAGGGCAACGGGTCGAGCCCCGGGGAGGGTTCCCTGGCTGCGAAGCTGAGCCGTCCAGGAAGAAGGCTCATGCCTCCGTGTTTTGTGCGAAGGGGGTGAAGGAGGGAGGCGGATGGGGGAGGGACAATAATCTAGTGTCCCTCCCTGGGACATTGGATTGAATTAGACTGATTGAATAAAAAAGGAGGAGAGGGGATTGGCTTGAATTGGACCTGAGTTCGGTTCTAGCCCAACTTTGGAGCAACCAGCTAGAGCAGGGACCAGGCGTGAGCCAGGAACTCGAAGAAACCGGGAGGCAGAGAAGTGCCGAAACACTTCGGTACCTCCAAGGCCTTGAGGTAAAACCACTTGCAGGCGCGCCGTCCTCCTCGTTGGTATGGGGAGGGGAGGGGTCGGGGCGGGGCGGAGGACTCGAGAAGGGGGGGATCGGGAGGAGCTACAAGGATCGAGTGCGAGCCGTTCGTAAAACGGAGTTCTCGCCCTGGCGCCGCGCACATTCGCCTTAAACATGGAGGGCGGTCGCTTCCAAAACGGAGCTCGCGCCCCAGCGCACATTCGTCTTAAAAGCTTGTGCAGCAGATCGAACGATGGAGGACGGCTTCTTCTCCACATTGCTCTCCGCAGACTTCCTTTTTGAATGGGCTTCTGTTTAAGATGCAACAGTTGACAAGTTGCACTGGTCGTTTCGCTTTCGAAATTGGACCCTCGCCTGTCTGGATTTAAACCCACAAGCGTCACTTTGCACTGGGGCTCTCGCCTGCCTGGGACGACCTCGAATTTAGCGACCAGAAGCCTGAACGCATGCAACAGCTGCCCGGATGGAAGGCGATCCCTTTTCAAACTGGGCCTCTCGCGTCACACTCGCTTATTTTGATGACTAGACTCGTAAGCTCTCCCCGCAATTGCACGCATGGGGGGCAATTCCATTCCAAAGCAAGAAATCTCGGTGGACACCCCATTGAACTTCTGATCCGGCCGTGCCGCGCTCGTTCTAGCCCGCTCGAAAAATGCCAGGCGGGGTTCCTTTGCAAACAGGGGCGCTCGCCCGGAAGGCGGGCCCATGGGTTGCTCGTCTTGCGAGGACCTGATGGAGAGGGAACGTGGGGGTTGATGCTTCGCGGGCTTGCTCTGGTCGTCCTCCTCCAGAATCCTCCTCATCCTCCCTGCAGTCAGGCCGCAGGACGGAGGAAGGGCCACGAGTCCCAGACAAAGGCCGCTGCATCAGGCTCCAGGACCAGAGGCCGATGCGCCACCGCGGCCCGCCGCGGCGCACGCCCGATGGTGCCTGGGGATCTCTGGGCGACTGGCTCTGGGCCCGGCTTGCAAGAGACACAGCTCTGCGGCGCGCCCAGGGTGAAGGCAGAGGCGCTGGGCCCCCCTCGGAAGGCTCGGAAGGCTGCCTGTCTCCTGAAACGCTCTCTCGTTCCAAGCCTTCTGCGAAGCCCCGCCCGCAGCCTTCTGAGAAGGCCTGCCCCTCCCCCCGCCACTCCCGCAGCAGGATGCCTACCCGAGCTCGTTCTGCTGTCCTTGGCTCCACCGCTGCTGGCGGGTCCACAGGTAGGCACCCCGCTTGCAAACGGCTACTCTTTCGAATCCAGACCTGGAAGGCTGTAGGGCATCCCCCGTCGCTGGCTCGAACAGGCAAGTCTAAACAATCGCGCCGTTAACGACTAATGCCTATGACCTCGCATGCTAAACGGCGGCTCTTGGACTCGCAAACGCGGAGAAGACAGACAGGTCAGGTAGGCGGAAAGTTTCTATCCGCCGGCATGGTCGCAGGGAGTTCCGCCGCGCCAGTAAATCCCGCCAGAACCAGACGCAAAATGCGCAGGGGACCCATGAGGAATAACATAAGCAGCCCCCATCAACCCTGGCGCCCAATCACCGCGATTGGTGCGCGCCTACGTAAACCGCGCGCAGTACACGGGGGGCCAGGCAGCCCCGCCACACCCGGACAGCCCCGTCGCACTGTCCACAAGACCCCTCAGACCGCATCGGTGCATGGATTCGCCCTATCTGAAGAAACGGAAATTTATGCACCGACGTGGTCGGCCATAGAGGAAAACCCTTGACGGACATTCGATGCTGACTGGACATACTTGCCAGTGGCTGCGCTGCACAGGCTCTTGGAAGTAGCGCTTTGCATGCTTTCCAAGGGAGGCGAATGCAGCGCCCATGGCGCCGTTGGTGGGCGTGGGCGCGCGAGTAATGATGATACGCGCGCCTTTTTGCGAGGAGCTTGGCTCCTTTTCAGCGGCCGATCCACGTCGGAAAAACCATGTGAGTGCATGGATTCCCCTCCCCGAGCAGGGCTCCGAAGGCGGGACAGTCCCTACGCAAACAAACAAATATTTCAAATAAGCCCCTGCGCGGGAATATGGATGTCCGTGGCAACGCAATTGGATCCGCCACCGTGCCTGCTCGGAGTGGGTGCGTTAGAATGCTCTTCAGTTGTCTGGTGTGTGTTGTTTAGAGCCGACCCCTTTCCCTCATCAAATCAATCGCAAACATCGTTAGAAAACGACCCTTCTCTCTGGAACTGAGTGTGGGTAATTCCCTGTGCTGCTTTGCATGTAAAGCAACACGGGGAGAGGGTGGGGGGCGAAAATACCCCCCCAGAATGGGGTCAAAACAGAACCCACCCGATGAGCGCCCCCAAGAGGCCCACAGGAGGCCCCCAAGAGGACCCCGAGCGGACCCCAAGAGGCCTCCAAGAGACCCCGAAAGGCATCTCAAGAGACTCCGAGAGGTATCAAAAAAATATGGCCCACGGAGGCTCCCCGAGATCTTCTCATTATGCGAAGCTCCCCCGAGAAGGGCAGCCCCCCTGGGCATCGTTCCTCGATAGGCTGGTGGGGATACTTTTTGGTCAACAGGCTCGCGAGGCGGGTCGAAAACCGTCCGAACGCTAGTCGGGCCGCGACCAGGCAGCAGGAAAAGAAAGGCAAGCGAATCGAGAGAGCGGGCAGCCACTCAGAAGGAGAGCCTGAACCGATACTCCCAAACCCGGTGGCGTTGGAAATCCCGGTGGCGACCAGCAAGTAAGCGCAGCCAAAATGGCGCTGCGGCGCGACCATAAACACGCAGAGGTCGGTGTGAGTCAGGCAAACAGCACCGTCAGAGACGAACCAGACCAGGACAAGCACACCCAGACGACATCCGTGAAGTAGGCGACACAAATGCCAAAACATCGTGTCGGCGCAAGAGTGAAGAGGGGCAACCTCATCACCGACAAGACTGCAAACGGCAGTAGCACCTGTAACACTTGTCGAAAGCGAAGTCCATGCATGAGAACGTCGGCCAACGAGCGTACAGAGCCACACTTGCCGAACCCGAGGTCCAAGTACCATACGGTAAGCAGTGTCGCGAGAGACCCTGTGGAACCTTCCGGTCATAAGTAGGGGCCGACACCAGCCAGGAGCAGGCCAGGGAGCACCTGACCTCAGCAAGTGTGACGCAGCACCATTCCCTGTGTGAGCCCTTGCATGAGTTCCAAACCACCTGAACGTCATCAGGAAGCAGTATTGGGCAGCAAATCCCAGCCGCCAGGAAAGAACCCTGTGAAACAGGAGGGAGAGCACCCCAGTGCAACAGCTGGCCGCTGCGGCAGAAGGATCCATGAGGAGAGTAGGGGAAGTGCACGCCAGGCACGGTAGGCACCCCGGTGTGGCAGCTAACCGCTGCAGCATTAGGATGCAGGAGGGGGGGAAGGAAGTACACGCCAGGCACACGGTGTGGGTGCAACAGCTAACCGCTGTGGCATAAGGATGCAGGAGGAGAGGAGGGGAAATGCACGCCAGGCACGGTAGGCACCCCGGTGTGGCAGCTAACCGCTGCAGCATTAGGATGCAGGAGGGGAGGGAAGGAAGTGCACGCCAGGCACACGGTGTGAACCATACCCAGGCCCAATGAGTCGCTCATGGCCCGAGCATCGCAACTGTGGCTGTGAAATGAGGTCAGCAAGGCGACGAAGGTTCGCTGGTGGGGATACGCGGAGCATCAAGAGTTCAAAATATGTTGCTACGCCGTTGCACAGGCGCGGTGGCGGGGCTTGTCGCAGGCAGCTGGATAATACCATGCCAGGCGTCACCCTTCAATCGGCAGAAGCATTGAAATCGGCGCCTCGAGACACCATAGAAACGCCCCAGCTCTGAAAGCAATCATATTATTGATACAAGTCGAGTCTCTTCACGTCGTCGCGATCCTTGTTTACATGTCAGAGTTCTAAAACAGCACATAGGCCGCCCGCTACTACAACTCATGTGGTCCCGCGCCAAAGGACATCACTGACACACGAGCATGATGTCGAAACGCGGCTCTTTCAGCACTTCCCGACCCTCCCCACTTTATGGCCAAAGCTGTCCTCGACAAAGCGATTGAGAAGCCACTGAGCAACTTGGTCACCCTGCTCGGGGTTGCGGTCCTGTCACTGTATGCTTCAGCATTGCTCTTTGGTTGAGACGTCTATGCGCAAGAGTCTTCAGCACTCATGTTACTGCTCCTCTCTTTCTTCTTCTCTCTCTCTCTCTCCCTCCCTTCCTCCCTCCCATCCTCCCTCCCTCCCTCCCTCCTTCCCTCATCTCTCTCTCTCTCTCTCTCTCTCTCTCTCTCTTTTTTTTTTCTCTCTCTCTCTCTCTCTCTCTCAGATATCATCTGGGCGTGGCGTCGCCGCTGGGTTCCAGTGTAACCAAACAGAATCTAGGTATGAACGCCGCTCTGCAATCGGGTCGTGGCGCCCACATCGACAACAAACTCACTGCGACTCGGCCTTGAGGAACACAATTGCCAAAGCCGTCGCCGCCCCGAAACTGGAGCTACAGCATCCGAACTTCGAGCCTACGATCCGAGCCTGGTCAGTCCACAATGGCACAGACATTGCGATGGTAAGAGCAATCGCAAGAACGTGATTTTGAGGTAACCCTGATTGGATCGAAACTCATGCCCAATCGACGTAAGACATGTTCCGCGTCCACGTTACTGCTCGTTGTACTGGGAAGGCGTGCTTATCCGCCAGCTTGCCTCGAGCGAAAGGCCCGTGGGTCCGGATTCCAAGGCTGGGCGTTTCCTGACGCTCGTGGAGCTCATCCCTGGACCATTCCAAAGGCTTCGAGAGCGTGATTCAGAGTCCGAACATTCATCATGTCCTAAGATGTCCCCAGTGGGCCGATCCTGGGCCGCTCTTGGGTGGTTTGGTGGCCGTCTTGGAGGCCATGGGGGCTTGCCCAAGAGGCCCGAATCACTCAAAAGCCCGGAGCGTTTTCGCGGTTTCACATGCTCCTGTTCTTAAAAGCGTTTCAGACGGGGCCCCCAGGCCCCGCCCAAAAGAGCCCCAACAAGAGGCGCCTGAGAGGTGAACTCGAAGGAGGGCCAGAAGCGCTTCCTCCTGAAGATGGCCACCGAGACCGCTCGAAGGCTCCCAAGACACCCCTGAGAGGCCCCAGCAGAGGCCCCCCAAATGCCCCGAAGAGGCCTTCGGGAGGTACCCAGGAGCCTCCCAAGAGGCATCCAAGAGGCCCCTGGTCCACGATCCAAGCACGTAGCGGGTTGGGCCAACGGCCACTAGATCCGCCGCCCCCTGTGGCTTGCCCCAAGGGTGCGCGGCGTGCCAGATGTTGAATTTTTCTCCGGTATTTTGTGAAGGTTCCCAGTGGGCCTTCCCACCCCGCCGTCCACCTGGAGAGCTGCGTAAAGACTTCAACGTAGGCAAACAATCGTCCCAAGACAGCCCACGATGCACCCAATACGGCCCAAGATGGCCTGAAGATGGCCCAAGACGGCCCAAGAGGCAAGCCCCCAAGAGGCCTCCCAGACGGCCCAAGAGACCCTGAGTGTCCGCAAGTTTTTCGTTGGGGGGGGACTTTGGCATGTGCTTCTTTTCGGCCTTCCGACGACCCGAAAATACCCAAGAGGTTACGACCGCGCCAGACGGGCAAAGAACGCCCTCCGACTGCCAATTGGCCTCCCAAGGAGCATACGAAGGCCCCCAAGAGGCCCAGGTAGCCCCCCAAGAGGCCCCAAGAACCTCACGGGAGGCCCAAAGAGTACCCCAGCAGGCTCCAAAGGGCCTCCTCCTCCTCCTCCTGTTTCCTCCCTCTGCTCCTCTTCTTCGTTCTCCCCCGCGCGTTCCCCGAAGGGTTTCCACAACGGCTGGGGAAACACACAGTCCGATAGCTTGGCCGAGCTCTGGCCGCAACGTTCGGCCACATAGGCGCTTCCGACAGGCAGGGTGCGGCTGTTGCGCGTCTTCGATCCGTCCGCCGCCCCATGAGGCGCGCCAGAAGGGTGCACGGTGTGCCGAAATTTAGGTAGCGTTTTGTCCGTTTCAAAAGTTCCGAATGGTGCCTCGACCGATCGCGTTGGGCACCCAGAAGGACGCGCAAGGCGGAAAGAAAACGGGAAACTCGCCTCCAAGACGGCCAAGATGGCCCAACATGACCCCTCAGATGGGCTCCATGACGGCCAAGATGGCCTACAAGACAGCTAACATGGGCCCAAGACTGTTCCAAGACCCCCTTGAGACGGCCCATATGACCCCAAGACAACCCACGATGGCCTCCAGACGACCCACGAAGCCCCCAAGATGCCCCAAGAGGGCTCCAAGAGGACCTCCAGGAGGCCAAACTAATTGATGTTCCTCGTGTGCGTCAATGACGTTCGCGTTCTCGCCACCTCGGGCTTCCGACGCTCTGCGACGCCCCCCATAGGCCCCCAAGTTCGCCCCAAGATGGTCCAAGAGGCCCCGAAGAGGCCCGCAAGACAGCCCAAGCGTGCTGTCGACACCAGAGGCCCCTAAGATGGCCTCCAAACGGCCCAATAGACCTCCAAGACGGCCCTAAAGCGCCCAAAGAGGAACCCGTGACTGCCCATAGAGGGCCTCAAGACGGCCTCCGAAGGCCCAGAGGTCCCTGAGAGGCCACCAGAAGCCCCAAAGAATATGCACCGAAGACGCCTCAAACGGCCTCCCAAAGGTATCAGGAGGCTCCCAATAGGGCCCTCAGAGGCCACCGAAAGACGCCAAGGAAGCCCCACAGGAGGCCCCAAGAAGGCCTCAAGAGGCCTCCTCTTCTTCGTCTTCCTCCTCCACGGCCTCCTCCCCTTCCTCGTCCTACGTCTCATCCCTCTCCTTCTCCTCCTCCTTGCTCTGTCTCTCCCAGGTGTTCCCCCAAGGGGTTACACAACGGCTATGGGGGAGCACATTATCCAACAGCTTGGTCAGGTTTCGGCCCAGCGTTTGACTCCAAGACGGCCCACGATGCACCCAAGACTGCCCCATGGCCCAAATCTTGACCCAAGACTGCCCAAGAGGCCACCAAGAGGACCCCCAGACGACCCAAGAGGTCCTACATGAAGGCCCGAAGATGCCAACATCATTGGTGTTGCCCAGGTGTTAAATGATTGTGACATTTGCTTGCGTCGGCCTTCCGACGACCCAAGACGGCCCAAGATGGCTCCAAGAAGCCACCTAGAGGCCACCAAGACCACGAACCCCCCAGGAGGCCCGCAAGAAGCCCCCAACACGCCACATCCTCGTCCGCTTCCTCATAGTCCTCCTCCTCCTCCTCCTCCTCCTCCTCCTCCTCCTCCTCCTATTCATCCCCTCTCTTTCTCTTTCCTGCCCATTCCCCTCTTCCGCCGTCAAGTGTTCTCCCAAGGAATTCCACAAAGGCTGAGGGACCGTATAGTCCAATAGCGCGGCCAAGCTCTGGTACAACGATTGACCACATCGGCGTTGCCAGTCAGGCAGAAGGCGACGGTGGCTCGCCGCAGGCGGTTTCAAAACACGTGTGAGTGCGAACCTCTTCTACCAGACTATCACACCATGTATTGGCACCGTCTGAGCAGAGTACGCTTCAAATGATCAGGCTCATAGTGCAATGCTGCTAATGCGCATGCGAATGCGAGCGTGATAGAGGACAGTGACTCTACAGCTCGACGTTGATACCAATCCCCACGACCTGGCTGTAACTACCCAACCGCTCTGCTACACCATTGGCCCACACCACCCCGTCAATCCCAAAATACGTGCCGCAAGATGAGCAAGTCCGCTTCGACCACCTGAGCGATGCGTACTTGTAGCGGCCATGCATTCCTCTGCCTGCACTAGCACTCTGCGCATTCTTTCCCGAGCCCTCCCCAGACCACTCTGCTGCAGTTACTGTTCCGATGCACTCTCTTCATGGATTGTTGCCTCGCTGCAGCTGCAATGCCCCCCTTTACTCTTGTCCTCAACACATACGCGCATCAAACAATAGAGAAAGTACCGAGGTGGCTCCCGCAGCAGCGGCTGCCACTCGAACCAGTCGAACGGCCTGATCTAGACAGGCGATGATATGACTCCACGAACAGAAGATTAGTTCTGTGAAGCAGGACATGCGACGGGATGGTGATGATGACGACGATGACGACGATGATGATAATGATGATGCTGATGATGTGCCGATGCGTACAGGTACACGGACATGAAATATGCTAGCTCGACTTCGCCCCATCGCAAGAATTCCTACACAACTTCAATGCTACATTGTCCGATTCGAAGGGCTCGGTGGGCACCTGCCTGCTGAGCCCAGGAAGTTCACCTTTAGCGTAATTCGCGCAGCTGTGCCTCGATGTTGTTCCCTGCTCGAGCCATATTCTCCTATCAGTGCTTGCACTGAAGGGGTCCTACCGGTGATTGAAGGGTTTGGCGAAAATTCCGGGCCGATTTCGGTGGGCGGCCAGGTTCCCGGGTTCCTGGTTCCGGGACGATTCGGTGGGCGGCGGGGTTCCCGGGTTCCCGGGTTCCTGGTCGATCTTCTTATCGAGAGGTCTCAACATCGATCTCATTACCCACGTCTCTACCGATCTCACCATCAATCTCACCATCGATCTCACTATGGATCTTTCAAGCCATCTCACTATAGATCGCACGAGCGGTCTCGCGATCTATCTCACTATCGATCTTATTGAATCGACTTCACTCTCGGTCTCACGATCGACCTTACAATCGTCCTCACTATCGATTCCACTATCGATCTCACTATCGGTATCACAAATGATATCAATATCCATATTACTAGTTTTCGAAATATCCACTGATTGGATTTCTCTGGTGTAACATGGTACGCATGCGTTTCCATGTTGCGGAATTGTCGTCACCATTCGCACATGTTTCTCACCACTCTCAGCCGCTGGTTCGCTGGTTGGTTACGGTTGCCATGGCGTGCTCACGTTCTGAACTAACAATGTATCGCGCACGAAGCCGACCGTACCTTGACAATGTCCTCCTTGACCTCTTCCTGCCTCTCTTACTGCTACATGTTTCAATGTCCTCCCCCAGGTCACTGGAGCCTCACCCATTGTTTTCACACACACACATTTCTGCTGTGCGGTTGTCCTCCGCTCGGGTCAGTGTTTGCGACTACCTATGATTTCAACGACTGCGTTGTGTTGGTGAACTTGCTCTGGATCTTTTTGCATGCAATTACTCCGTGGTGCAAGCGTGTGGAAAACGGAGGCGAACGAATCATGTGGAAACTGCTTTTGCAAGCTCAGTTCATTTGGACTAGAGCGAGACGGGCTCGCGCAAAGACGCCCAGCTCAGAAACCAACGCAACGCGGTTATCTACACAACGTGTGAGTACTTCAATATGGTTTGTTGTGGGGAATACGAACACATCAGTGAACAAATCTGACACCGACCCTAACATGCCGCGATCATGTGACCATTCCCCCACTTGATCCTGCCGTCTCTGCTCTGGTTTGACGCCATCCCTCCTCTTACATCAAGCCACTGTCCGACATCGGAGGTGGTTTGCGAGTGCTGCACAGAAGACGGACTGCCCAAGCCAATCCCGAAAACATGTCGCGGGTGCCGAGAAATCTTGCTCGCCTGTGGACGTGACTGTATGCGGGCGTGGGGTATGTATTCGCTCCGCTCCGTGCATTTTGCGCCCGTTGGGCGCCCGGCGTCCTCGAAAACCGTTCGATCCCCTCCCATGCACCCTGGCAGGTCCGCGTGGGCCGCCGTTTTGCCATGACTCCTGCCCAGAGCCTGGGCAGCAGCACTGGCGTCAAACTCTTGACGTCCCGAAGGCCTCGCCCTGTTTCGGTCCCCCCTCCGCGGCCGCTCTCCTCTTCTCCCGCACCCTCGGTGCCGATTTGACAGAGCGCAACACGTTTAGGCCACCCGCGGCGAGCAACCGCCAGCGCCGCGACGGAAAAGCGTGTGACACCAGATGTCCAAACCTGATCGGACAAGAACGGGAAGCGCCGTTTCGTCCACGACGAAATATATCTGGGAACGTCCCGTAGAGAACCGCAACAGAACTCCAAGACGGGCGTTGTCGTTGTTGTCGCCGAAATGGCGTCCTTCGTCGTCCTCGGCGTTGCGTTGTCGTTGTCGTCGTCGTTCTCGTCGTCGTGGTCGTCGTCGTCGTCGCCGTCGTTGTCGTTGTTGTCGTTCGCCGTTTTGTTTCGTCGTTCGTCGCTCGTCGTCGTTGTCGCACGTGGGCTACCGTTGCCCGGGAGAGCCCCAAGACGGCCCCAGATCGCCCCAAGACGGCCCATCGGGACAACAATCGGGAAAATCATCGGGGCGACCATCGAAAAAACCATCGGGACAACTATGGGGACAACCATGGGGACAACCATCGGGACAGCCATCGGAACAACCATGGGGGCAACCATCGGGACAACCATCGGAACAACCATCGGGACAACCATCGGGACAGTCATCGGGACAACCATCAGGACAAACCTCGGGACAATCATCGGGACAACCATCGGGCGCACCGTTGGAGCTGGGCGCCGTTTTGGAGCTCGTCGTCGTCGTCGTCGTCGTCGTCGTCCGTCGGCGTCATCGCCGTCGTCGTCGTCGCAGTCGTGCGTCATCGTTCGTCACTCGCCGTCGTCGTCGTTGTCGTCGCACGTGGGCCGCCGTTGCCCGAGAGAGCCCCAAGACGGCCCAAGATCGCCCTAAGATGGCCCAAGAGAACCCACAGACGGGCGATGTTGCTTCAAGGCCCCCTAAAGAAGACAAGCCTCGTGGGAGCCGTTTGGGAGCCTCTTGGGGCCTCTTCTGGGCCTCTTGGGGGCCGTTTGGGTTTTTTTGGGGGGCCTCTTGGGGCCTCCTGGGGCCTCTTGGGGCAATATTGGGGCCTCTTGGGCCGTCCCCCCTCCGCGGCCGCTCTCCTCTTCTCCCGACCCCTCGGTGCCAATTTGCCAGAGCGCAACACGTTTAGGCCACCCGCGCCGAGCAACCGCCAGCGCCGCGACGGAAAAGCGTGTGACACCAATGTCCAAACCTGACCGGACAAGAACGGGAAGCGCCGTTTTTTAACCACCACGTGCGTCAGAGACCGTATTGGCGAGAACGTCAGAGAAACCCATAAACGCAACAGAACAGACTAAATGATGGCCTGCCGCGCTGGTCTGTCGAGGTAGTCTGCTGCCCTGGCCACATCATGGTGTCGACACCGTGCTTTTCTCTCGGCCACGCGGGCCCCCACCCGTTGTCGCCCAGCCTACTTTTTCTGTTCCAGCCTGTCTTGTCTTTTGTTTGTCCGTCGTCGTCGTCGCGTGCCTTTCCTTTGTCGTGGTCGTCGTTTTCATTATAATCGTCCGCTGTTGCCGTTCTCGCTGTCGCCGTCGTTATCATTTTATGATTGCGGTCGTTTTTCTGATTGTTTCTTTGTTGTTGGATTCCGTGTTCGGTTGGTTTTTGTGTTATGTTTGTGGTCGTTTTCTGTCATCGTTTTTTGTCGTAATTTTCGAGATCGTTATTGACGACGACGACGACGACGACGACGACGACGACGACGACGACGACGACGACGACGACGACGACGACGACGAGCAGGAGGACCCGTGCCGGCTGGCTCGGGGTGCCCGCGTCCCTCTGCTGCCGCAGGCCGCCGCCAGCGAGTTCCGAAGTGCGGGCCCGTACCCCTTAGTTAGAGAAAAGTAAGCCCCAGAACCAACGGTGCACGCCGGAGGCGCTTCCCGTCATCCTCGAGTTCGTCTGGAGGCCGTCTCGAGGCCGTCCTGAGGACATCCTGGGCCGTCCTGGCGGCACCGTGGGTCGTCTTGGGGGCCGTCCTGGGGGCTCTTGGGGGTCTCTTGGGGCGCTTGGGGGGTCCTCTGGGGGGCCTTCGGGGTCTCTCTTGGGCCGTTTGGAGGCCCTCCGCGAGCGATTCCAAGATAATGCTGTTTCGGAGTCCCCTCCGGAGCCGATTTTTTGAGGATGTCCCGAGCGAAACGGCCAATTTCCCGTCATCCGCCAACGAGTTTCGGGATGGAGCCCGTATCCCTTAGTTAGAGAAAATTAAGCCCCAGAACCAACGGTGCACGCCGGAGGCGCTTCCCGTCATCCGCCAACGAAAAATGGGAGCCTTTGGGGGTGCTTAATTCTCCAGAACCAACGGTACACGCCGGAGGCGCTTCCCGTCACCAGGGGAGGCAGGACGGTCCCAGCAGGTCGGAGGCCGTCTTGAGGGCAGCCTGGGCCGTCTTGGGGTCTCCGTGGGCCGTCTTGGGGCTCTCCGTGGGCCGTCTTGGGGGCCCCCTGGGGGCCGTTTGGGGTCTCTTGGGGCCCTCCGTGGGCCGTCTTGGAGCCCTCCGGGGGCGACTCCAAGAGGATGTCGGTTCGGAGTCCCTTCCGGAGCCGATTTTTTGAGGATGTCCCGAGCGAAACGGCAAAAAAAAACAGAAATCCGCCAACGAAAAATGGGAGCCTTTGGGGGTGCTTAACCTGACCGGACAAGAACGGGAAGCGTCCTTTTGTCCCCTGGGCTTATGAGATATTCCACGTTTTTAGTACGGCATACCACAGCAGTGCCACGTACCACTGCCGTGCTCCTTTGGGGTCTGCCGTGCTCCTGTGGAGTTTGCCGTGCGAACGTGTGGTCTGCCGTGCTCCTGTGTGGTCTGGCGTGCTCCTGTATGGTCTGCCGTGCTCTTGTGTGGTTTGCCGTGCTCCTGTGTGGTCTGCCGTGCTCCCGTGGGGTCTGCCGTGTGTGTGGTCTGCCGTGCTCCTGTGTGGTCTGCCGTGCTCCTGTGTGGTCTGCCGTGCTCCTTCTTGGTCTGCCGTGCTCATGTGGGTCTGCCGTGCTCCTGTGCGGTCTCCGTGCGAACGTGTGGACTGCCGTGCTCATTTGGGGTCTGCCTTGCTCCTTTGTGGTTTGCCGCGCTCCTGTGTGGTCTGCCGTGCTCCTGTGTGGTCAGCCGTGCTCCTGAGGCGTCTACGGTGCTCTTTTGGGGTCTGCCGTACTCATTTGGGGTCTGCCGTGCTCCTGTGGTCGGCCGTGCTCATTTGGGGTCTGCCGCGCGCCTGTGAGATCTGCCGTGCTCCTGTTGGGGAAACGCCAGCGGCGTTCGGGGTACAACAAAAAGGCGCGTTTATGTTGTACCCGCGCGCGGTCTGCCGTGCTCCTGTGGGTTCCGCCGTGCTCCTGTGGCGTCTGCCGTGCTCCTGTGGCGTCTGCCGGGCTCCTGTGTGGTCTGCCGTGCTCCTTTGTGGTCTGCCGTGCTCCTGTGGAGTCTGCCGTGCTCCTGTGTGGTCTGCCGTGCTCTTGTGGTCTGCCGTGCTCATTTGGGATTTGCCGTGCTCATGTGGGGTCTGCCGTACTCCTGTGTGGTCTGCCGTGCTCCGGTGGTCTGCCGTGCTCCTTTGGGGTCTGCCTTGCTACTGTGGGGTCTGCCGTGCTCCTGTGTGGTCTGCCGTGCTCCTGTGGTTTGCCTTGCTCCTGTGTGGTCTGCCGTGCTCCTTTTGGGTCTGCTCTGCCGTGCTCCTGTGGGGTCTGCCGTGCTCCTGTGGGGTCTGCCGTGCTCTTGTGGGGTCTGCCGTGCTCTTGTGTGGTCTGCCGTGCTCCTTTGTGGTCTGCCGTGCTCCTGTGTGGTCTGCCGTGCTCCTGTGTGGCCTGCCGTGCTCTTGTGTGGTCTGCCGTGCTCCTGTTGGTCTGCCGTGCTCTTCTGTGGTCTGCCGTGCTCCTATGGGGTCTGCCGTGCTCCTGTGGGGTCTGCCGTGCTCATGTGTGGTCTGCCGTGCTCCTGCGCGGTCTGCCGTGCTCCTGTGGCGTCTGCCGTGCTCCTGTGTGGTCTGCCGTGCTCCTGTGGTCTGCCGTGCTCATTTGGGGTTTCCCGCCAGCTTGTGGGGTCTGCCGTGCTCCTGTGGGGGAAACGCCAGCGGCGTTCGGGGTACAAGAAAAGGCGCGTTTATGTTGTACCTGTGCGCGGTCTGCCGTGCTCCTGTGGGGATTGCCGTGCTCCTGTGTGGTCTGCCGTGCTCCTGTGTGGTTTGCCGTGCTTCTGTGGTCTGCCGTGCTCCTTTGTGGTTTGCCGTGCTCCTGTGGGGTCTGCCGTGCTCCTGTGGGGTCTGCCGTGCTCCTGTGAGGTCTGCGGTGCTCTTGTGTGGTCTGCAGTGCTTCTGTGTCTGCCGTGCTCATTTGGGATCTGCCGTGCTCGTGTGGTGTCTGCCGTGCTCAACCCATATAGTTAAAGAAAAGATATATTTACTCAAGGATTCAGCCAGAACGTCCCGCTTGTTCGGCCGTCTTGAGGGCACTCTTAGGGCATAGTCTGCCGTGCTCCTCGTCTTGGTCTGCCGTGCTCCTCGTCTTGGTCATCCTTTCCGTCGTCTTGAGGGCGCTCTTGGTGCCTGGTCTGCCGTGCTCCTCGTCTTGGTCTGCCGTGCTCCTCTCGGTTTCAGTGCCTGGTCTGCCGTGCTCCTCGTCTTGGTCTGCCGTGCTCCTCTCGGTTCCTGCGCGCGGTCTGCCGTGCTCCTGTGGGGAGCACGGCAGACCACAGGAGCACGGCAGACCACACAGGAGCACGGCAGACCACACCTCGATTTTAGGAGGATGTCTCGAGCGAAATGGCCATTTTGGGGAACCTGACCGGACAAGAACGGGAAGCGCAGTTTTTTATCCACCACGTGCGTCAGAGACCGTATTGGCGAGAACGTCAGAGAACATCCCTGTTGCGTTTCCTGGCTTCGGCGCCGTCTTGGAGGTATCTTGGACGCTCTTGGGGCTGTCGTAGCCTCTGGCCTCTCGGGGGCCTCTTGGGGGAGTCCCGGGGGGGGCCTTCGGGGGCTCTATGGGGCGATATGAAGCTCTCAGGGAACTCCTGGAGCCTTTTCGCGCGTTCTGGGGGACTTCTGGCCGCCTCTTTGGAGCCCCTGGGGGGCTTCTTGGGGGTCTCTTGGGGCGTTTTGGGCGCTCTGGCGGGCCTCTGGCCGCCCCTTGGGGGCCTCTTGGGGGTCTCTTGGGGCGCTCTGGGGGTCCTCTGGGGGGCCTTCGGGGGCTTTCTTGGGCCGTTTGGAGGCCCTCCGGGAGCGATTCCAAGATAATGCTGCTTCGGAGTCCCCTCCGGAGCCGATTTTTTGAGGACGTCCCGAGCGAAACGGCCAATTTTCCGGAACACGGCAGACCACACAGGAGCACGGCAGACCACACAGGACACGGCAGACCCCACGGGAGCACGGCAGACCACACAGGAGCACGGCAAACCACACAAGAGCACGGCAGACCATACAGGAGCACGCCAGACCATTTTGGGGAATCCGTTAACGAAAAATCCCGTGCAGCGCGGCAACCCATATAGTTAAAGAAAAGATATATTTACTCAAGGATTCAGCCAGAACGTCCCGCTTGCTTGTCGTACCTCGAAGACGCTTCCCGTCATCCGCCAACGAGTTTCGGGATGGAGCCCGTACCCCTTAGTTAGAGAACCGCCAACGAGTTTCGGGATGGAGCCCGTACCCCTTAGTTAGAGAATCTCTCTCCCTCTCTATCTCTCTATGTCTCTCTCTTTCTCTGGCTTTAAGCCCCCAAAGCTTCAGCTTCAGCACGGCAGACCAGAACAGCAGACCCGCACGGCAGACCAGCACAACACACCGACACGGCAGACGAGCACGGCAGTCCGGCACGGCAGACCAGCACGGCAGACCAGCACGGCAGCCCATAGGAACATAGCAGACCAGATCATGTCATTGACGCTGCTGTTGTTGGTGATGATCATGTTGCTGCTGATGGTGATGGTGATGCGTACGATGATGATAATGATGATGATGAGGAGGAGGAGGATGATGATGATGAGTATGAGTATGAGTGATGATGATGATGATGATGATGATGATGATGATGATGATGATGATGATGATGATGAGGATGATGATGATGATGGACTTCTCGGGGTGTGCTTGGGAGATGTTGGGGTCCTCTGGAGAGCCTTTGGACTAGCAGTTTAAATCTGCGTAGCCGTTGTAACCCGACTCTCGTTTTCTTCATCGGTCTGACCGGTTTATCAGCTTACACGGCACAGCGCAGCAACACGACAGACGGCAGCAGCACGGCAGACCAGGAAGGCAGACCACAGGAGCACGGCAGACCAGAACGGCAGACCAGAACGGCAGACCGCAGGAGCACGGCAGAGCAGCACAGCTGACCACAGGAGAACGGCAGACCAGCACAGCGTTGTTGCAGCAGACGGTGCTGATACACTCTTAATTTATTGAACACGTCCCCAGCGAAATCGTCATGGTCGGCCGTATTGAGGGCACTCTGCGGGTCATCTTTGGGCCGATTTTTACCTAACAGCGAAGACTGATAGGTTTCTAGTTGACTCAAAAGAGCTCACAGATCACTCCACAGGGGGGTCCGGGCAGGTGTTGGGGCGTTTCCGGGCGGCATGAGCCGGGCTCGTTTTTCACCAACAGTCACACACTTCGTGCTCTTCGCCTTCCCAGAACTCCATTCCCAGGCCACATTCTGGGGGGCCGGATGCAACAGTCACACACAAAGTGCTCTTCGACATCCCAGAACGCCATTCCCGGGCCACATTCTGGGGGGCCGGATGCAACAGTCACACACTTCGTGCTCTTCGAGTTCCCAGAACGCCATTCCCGGGCCACATTTTGGATGCCCGGAGCCAACTGTAGGCCACTTCGTGCTCTTCTATTTCCCAGAACTCCATTCCCGGGCCACATTTTGAATGCCCGGAGCCAACTGTAGGCCACTTCGTGCTCTTCGAGTTCCCAGAACTCCATTCCCGGGCCACATTTTGAATGCCCGGAGCCAACTGTAGGCCACTTCGTGCTCTTCGAGTTCCCAAAACTCCCATTCCTGGGCTACCAGGAGGAGGAGGGGAGGGGGAGGACTACCAGGAGGAGGAGGAGGAGGAGGAGGAGGAGGAGGAGGAGGAAGAGGAGGAGGAGGACGAGGAGGAGGAGGAGGAGGAGGAGGAGGACATTGCCGGGCAACATTTTGAATAGCCAGACGCTTCATATTCCTTCCGCCACAGCTGCGTTTGGTTCAGGACTTGCTAGTGACACTGCAGTCCTCTGCATTCAATTGGCCACTACATTCATTCACTGCAGTCCACTGAGTTTTGATTGCAATGGCGTTCCCCTGGCCGTACCCCCATGTCCAACGTTCATCCGCAGCCTCTGCTCCGCGAGGCTCGTCCGAAGTGTCGCCGCCTCGCGGTGCTTCTCAGCCTGCGCCGCCTCGCGGTGCTTCTCAGCCTGCGGAGGAAGGTGGACAGACGCCTGGTTCTGGCGCTGTGCAGCCTGCGTCTTTCACGGTCGCCTCGTTCAATTTCGGGTTCGAGCAGGGCATGATGACTGGTAAGCAGGCGGCCACTCACTGCGCTAACTTCGGAAGGTTGTGCGCCAAGATAGTGGAGACCGCTGATGCTGATATGGTCTGTGGCTGCGAGGTCGGTGCGTTCCGTGAAGGCTTTCGCCGAGCAGGGATCAACGTGACAGACATCCTCAGTAAGCCTTTCGGTGATGGCATTCGCTTCTTGGAGGTCGACAACTACTTGACTCTCTGGGGGTTCCGCGGTGCTTCTCAGCCTGCGGAACTGACTCTGTGCGAAGACAGCAAAGTTTACAGGCCTCCTAGCGGCCGAGATATTGATGCTGTTATTTCACATTTTGAGGTGAACAAACCAGGCCATGACAAGTTCCACGTGGTGATCGCCAACATGCACATCGTGTGCGGCAAGAAACCGCCGAGCATCCAGACTCGAAAGCGGACAGTTCGCCATCTCCGCTTGCACCTGGACGGCCTGGCCAAGATTCTTGAGAATCTAAACGAGGCAGTCGTTGTGCTTGTAGTCGGCGACGACAACCTCACTTTCCAGGAGGCGCGGGAGGCTTACCAGCGCGAGCAGAACGACGAGAAGGTATGGGAGGTCCATGCCACTCCGGCCGACCTCAAAGGCGACCACGTCGCGGTCTGCGGAGCAGTCGCCCGTTTCTGCTCCATTGCCGTTGGCGCGTCTTTTACGGATCGTGGCATGCGCAACGACGCACACGATGCGGTGGCGGTTGTGCTCACTCTCCCTGGTGCTATTCAGCCTGGGGAGAGCAAGAGGCGGAAAATTGTCGTCGAAAACGTCTCCGACGCCGACGTCAGCGTACAGGCGGACCGCGAGTCTTCTGTGCATTGGGATCGGTCGCCGAGTTCTGCTCCTCCGCTTTCACCGACTTCACCGGGTGATCCCGACTACGTCGAGGATGTCGTTCAGAATCGCGCGGACGACTTGCACAGGGAGCTGAGGCAGCTTTGGGACGACAGGTACGACGAGGAGTACGATCCGAAAGTCCTCCATCATCTCAGTCTCTTGCTTTTCAAAAAGAGGAAGTCCACGGAGCCAGCGGACACTGATCCAGCTGGCGCTCCTCAGCCTGGCTCGGAATATGACACGGCCTTTGCGTCTCAGGAGGAGACTGGCCGAGCCATTCTCTCTGTCCTTAAGCTTCGACATGACTTTCTGCGGAGCAAGAACATCGACGACGTGCGCTACGTTCTCACGGAGCCTGAGCGCCAGGAATTGGTCAGAGTAGCTCGCGACCAGTACGAGCAGTCGCGGCAGCAGCGTGCGCTTCAGGAACGGGATATCGAAAAGGGAAAAGCGAAAGGCAAGTCTGCGCCACAAGGGGGCCATGCGGTTCCGCAGGGTCCGAACAAAGGGCCAGGCGGTAAGAAAGGTTCTCACGGTGCTTCTCAGCCTGCGGGAAAAGGTGGCCAGGCCAAGGGTGCAGGTCTGGGTAGCGTCGCCAAGTTTGTGAAAGACCAGAAGCGTAAGCGGTGGCATCGCCATTTGCAACGTGTGGCCGGTACTAAACAGATCGGGGAGGTGCTGGCCTTCTCAGGGCGCTTCGACGTTGATTGGTTAACGCAAGCGTTGCAAGCTGATCACAGTGAGGGCCGTGATGCAGCAGTTCCCGAGGAAGCTCTGCGGCAACAGCGGCGCCGGCTGCACCACCAGAAGGCCGAGGCCATCGCGCGCTACAACGAGGGGGAGCGGCTTTCCCTATATCTGTCTGCCCAGGCTGGCCAGGCAAAGCCGAACTTCACGCGCAGGCAGCAGGACGTGTTGCAGATGTTTGAGAGCGGAGCGCTGCTTCAAATCCGCAACCAAGCGATTCTGGCGTGCGGGCACGGCCGTCTGTTCAGGGGCGATGGCGACTACCTGGACATCGGCGGCAGCACGGGCGGTGGCTCCAGGCGCATCATCGATTCTTGGCAGCCGCCGGACTGGCGTGACTTCCTCCAAGACGATCAGGACATCTGAGTTTTGCAAGTCTCTCTGCCCGCGGTGCTTCTCAGCCTGCGGTCTGCCGCTCTCCAGCTGCGGTCTCGAGCAGTAGTGTTCGAAAGCATGCGAGTTCCTGCGGTGCTTCTCAGCCTGCAGGTTTCGCAGCCTGCGCTCTGCAGTACAAGTGCTTTTCAGCATGCGACATCCTGCGGTGCTTCTCAGCCTGCAGGGTTCGCAACGTGCGGTTTGCAATGCATTCCTTTTCAGTATGCGAGTTCCTGCGGTGTTTCTCAGGCTGCAGGGCTCCGAGGCTCTTCGCTTCGATGCCATTGTTTTCAGACACCGTAGCTCCGTTCCGTAAACGTCTTCCAAGAGCCGCTCGCAACCTTTTGCAGCTGGCTGTCTGCACGCTTCGCCGGCTTTTGCTGCGCGGACACTTTTCACACACACGTCAGCGCCGTTTGTAGGCGTCAGAAAAACATGTAGACATTCACGAAGGGCTCAGTCTGTATATCGTCACATCATTACATACGCAGTCGTCGAACACATCGGTGTACATTCAGCGCTTTGTCCTTCTAGCTGGGTTGCTTCGTGCTGAGGCTGAGGCTGATGCAGGCTGAGGCTGAGGCAGGCTGAGGCTGAGGCCGAGGCTGAGGCAGACTGAGGCTGAGGCTGAAGCAGGCTGAGGCTGAGGCAGAGGCAGGCTGAGGCTGAGGCTGAGGCAGGCTGATGCTGAGGCAGGCTGAGGCTGAGGCTGAGGCTGATGCAGGCTGAGGTTGAGGCAGTCTGAGGCTGAGGCCGAAGCTGAAGGCAGACTGATGCTGAGGATGAAGCAGGCTGAGGCTGAGGCTGAGGCAGGCTGAGGCTGAGGCAGGCGGAGGCTGAGGCTGAGGCAGGCTGAGGCTGAGGCTGTGACTGCGACTGCCGTTGCCACTGCGACTGTCATCGCGAATGCGACTACGACTGCGAGAACAGCAGAACTCTACAACTGGATTCTCATTTGAATCTTAAGGGGAATGCTTCCAGATATGCTCCTACACATCGCTGTTAGGTTGCTTTGCCGGGATAATGTTTTTGGGGGGCCGTACTGATGCCCTCAAAAACGATTCCAAGACGACGTTAGACTCATTGTTTGTTTGATGATTGTTCGGCCGTCTTGAGGGCACTCTTAGGGCATAGTCTGCCGTGCTCCTCGTCTTGGTCTGCCGTGCTCCTCGTCTTGGTCATCCTTTCCGTCGTCTTGAGGGCGCTCTTGGTGCCTGGTCTGCCGTGCTCCTCGTCTTGGTCTGCCGTGCTCCTCTCGGTTTCAGTGCCTGGTCTGCCGTGCTCCTCGTCTTGGTCTGCCGTGCTCCTCTCGGTTCCTGCGCGCGGTCTGCCGTGCTCCTGTGGGGAGCACGGCAGACCACAGGAGCACGGCAGACCACACAGGAGCACGGCAGACCACACCTCGATTTTTGGAGGATGTCTCGAGCGAAATGGCCATTTGGGGGAATCCGCCAACGAAACCTGACCGGACAAGAACGGGAAGCGCAGTTTTTTATCCACCACGTGCGTCAGAGACCGTATTGGCGAGAACGTCAGAGAACATCCCTGTTGCGTTTCCTGGCTTCGGCGCCGTCTTGGAGGTATCTTGGACGCTCTTGGGGCTGTCGTAGCCTCTGGCCTCTCGGGGGCCTCTTGGGGGAGTCCCGGGGGGGGCCTTCGGGGGCTCTATGGGGCGATATGAAGCTCTCAGGGAACTCCTGGAGCCTTTTCGCGCGTTCTGGGGGACTTCTGGCCGCCTCTTTGGAGCCCCTGGGGGGCTTCTTGGGGGTCTCTTGGGGCGTTTTGGGCGCTCTGGCGGGCCTCTGGCCGCCCCTTGGGGGCCTCTTGGGGGTCTCTTGGGGCGCTCTGGGGGTCCTCTGGGGGGCCTTCGGGGGCTTTCTTGGGCCGTTTGGAGGCCCTCCGGGAGCGATTCCAAGATAATGCTGCTTCGGAGTCCCCTCCGGAGCCGAATTTTTGAGGACGTCCCGAGCGAAACGGCCAATTTTCCGGAACACGGCAGACCACACAGGAGCACGGCAGACCACACAGGACACGGCAGACCCCACGGGAGCACGGCAGACCACACAGGAGCACGGCAAACCACACAATAGCACGGCAGACCATACAGGAGCACGCCAGACATTTGGGGATCCCGTGCGGCGCGGCAAACCCATAGATAATATTCGATCTTATATATATAATAATATATATATATAGATATCAAGGATTAAGACAGAACGTCCCGCTTTCTTCTCGTACCTCGAAGACGTTTCCCGTTCATCGCCAACGAAAATCCCCGTGCAGCGCGGCCTATGTATTTACAAAAAGAGATATGATATATATACTAATATATTATACTTATATATATACTCAAGATTCAGCCAGAACGTCCGCTCGCTTCTCGTACCGAAGAGCTTCCCGTCATCGCAACGAAATATCCCCGTGCAGCCCCGCAACCCATAGATATAAATATATATATATATATATAGAGATATATATATATATATATATATATATATATTTACTCAAGGATTCAGCCAGAACGTCCCGCTTGCTTCTCGTACCTCGAAGACGCTTCCCGTCATCCCGTGCAGCGCGGCAACCCATATAGTTAAAGAAAAGATATATTTACTCAAGGATTCAGCCAGAACGTCCCGCTTGCTTGTCGTACCTCGAAGACGCTTCCCGTCATCCGCCAACGAGTTTCGGGATGGAGCCCGTACCCCTTAGTTAGAGAACCGCCAACGAGTTTCGGGAAGGAGCCCGTACCCCTTAGTTAGAGAATCTCTCTCCCTCTCTATCTCTCTATGTCTCTCTCTTTCTCTGGCTTTAAGCCCCCAAAGCTTCAGCTTCAGCACGGCAGACCAGAACCGCAGACCCGCACGGCAGACCAGCACAACACACCGACACGGCAGACGAGCACGGCAGTCCGGCACGGCAGACCAGCACGGCAGACCAGCACGGCAGCCCATAGGAACATAGCAGACCAGATCATGTCATTGACGATGCTGTTGTTGGTGATGATCATGTTGCTGCTGATGGTGATGGTGATGCGTACGATGATGATAATGATGATGATGAGGAGGAGGAGGATGATGATGAGTATGAGTATGAGTATGGTGATGATGATGGTGATGATGATGATGATGAGGATGATGATGATGATGGACTTCTCGGGGTGTGCTTGGGAGATGTTGGGGTCCTCTGGAGAGCCTTTGGACTAGCAGTTTAAATCTGCGTAGCCGTTGTACCCGACTCTCGTTTTCTTCATCGGTCTGACCGGTTTATCAGCTTACACGGCACAGCGCATCAACACGACAGACGGCAGCAGCACGGCAGACCAGGAAGGCAGACCACAGGAGCACGGCAGACCAGAACGGCAGACCAGAACGGCAGACCGCAGGAGCACGGCAGAGCAGCACAGCAGACCACAGGAGAACGGCAGACCAGCACAGCGTTGTTGCAGCAGACGGTGCTGATACACTCTTAATTTATTGAACACGTCCCCAGCGAAATCGTCATGGTCGGCCGTATTGAGGGCACTCTGCGGGTCATCTTTGGGCCGATTTTGTTGTTGGGGGGCCGTACTGATGCCCTCAAAAACGATTCCAAGACGACGTTAGACTCATTGTTTGTTTGATGATTGTTCGGCCGTCTTGAGGGCACTCTTAGGGCATAGTCTGCCGTGCTCCTCGTCTTGGTCTGCCGTGTTCCTCGTCTTGGTCATCCTTTCCGTCGTCTTGAGGGCGCTCTTGGTGCCTGGTCTGCCGTGCTCCTCGTCTTGGTCTGCCGTGCTCCTCTCGGTTTCAGTGCCTGGTCTGCCGTGCTCCTCGTCTTGGTCTGCCGTGCTCCTCTCGGTTCCTGCGCGCGGACTGCCGTGCTCCTGTGGGGAGCACGGCAGACCACAGGAGCACGGCAGACCACACAGGAGCACGGCAGACCACACCTCGATTTTTTGAGGATGTCTCGAGCGAAATGACCATTTTGGGGAACCTGACCGGACAAGAACGGGAAGCGCCGTTTTTTATCCACCACGTGCGTCAGAGACCGTATTGGCGAGAACGTCAGAGAAACCCATAAACGCAACAGAACAGACTAAATGGTGGCCTGCCGCGCTGGTCTGTCGAGGTAGTCTGCTGCCCTGGCCACATCATGGTGTCGACACCGTGCGTTTCTCTCGGCCACGCGGGCCCCCACCCGTTGTCGCCCAGCCTACTTTTTCTGTTCCAGCCTGTCTTGTCTTTTGTTTGTCCGTCGTCGTCGTCGCGTGCCTTTCCTTTGTCGTGGGCGTCGTTTTCATTATAATCGTCCGCTGTTGCCGTTCTCGCTGTCGCCGTCGTTATCATTTTATGATTGCGGTCGTTTTTCTGATTGTTTTTTGTTGTTGGATTCCGTGTTCGGTTGGTTTTTGTGTTATGTTTGTGGTCGTTTTCTGTCATCGTTTTTTGTTGTAATTTTCGAGATCGTTATTGACGAAGACGACGACGACGACGATGACGACGACGACGATCTGCCGGTGCTCCTGTGGTCTGCCGTGCTCCTTCTTGGTTTGCCGTGCTCCTGTGTGGTCTGCCGTGCTCCTGTGCGGTCTTCCGTGCTCCTGTGGTCTGCCGTGCTCCTTTGGGGTCTGCCGTGCTCCTGTGGAGTTTGCCGTGCGAACGTGTGGTCTGCCGTGCTCCTGTGTGGTCTGGCGTGATCCTGTATGGTCTGCCGTGCTCTTGTGTGGTTTGCCGTGCTCCTGTGTGGTCAGCCGTGCTCCCGTGGGGTCTGCCGTGTCCTGTGTGGTCTGCCGTGCTCCTGTGTGGTCTGCCGTGCTCCTGTGTGGTCTGCCGTGCTCCTTCTTGGTCTGCCGTGCTCATGTGCGGTCTGCCGTGCTCCTGTGCGGTCTGCCGTGTGAACGTGTGGACTGCCGTGCTCATTTGGGGTCTGCCTTGCTCCTTTGTGGTTTGCCGCGCTCCTGTGTGGTCTGCCGTGCTCCTGTGTGGTCAGCAGACCCAGGGCTGAGGGAAGGCTGGAGCAGTGCTCTGGTGGTCCTCTACCCGCCCAGCTCCGTCCCCTCCCACTCTGGACCGATCTTGCGGGAAGCTGGCTTGTGGCAGCGCATCGCGCGTCGGCCGCCAGCCCAGGTGCCGGCCCGGGCGTTCGGTTCGAGCGCCGGCCTGGGTGCCGGAATCGGCCCGGAAGGGGTTCCAGGGCGCCGGGAGCAGATAATCAATATTTTCGAAAGAAAAATATGTCTTGGAGTGGCCTTTTTTCCGCACCGCCTCGGAATTCAATTTTCCGGCGCCGGCCGGCGCCGGAACCGGCCCGGGCGCTGGCCCGGGTGCTGGCCCAGGCGTTCGGCTCGAGCGCCGGCCCGGGTGCCGGAAGCGGCCCGGAAGGGTTCCCGGGCGCCGGGAGCAGAAAATCAATATTTTCGAAAGAAAAATATGTCTTGGCGTGGCCTTTTTTCCGCACCGCCTCGGAATTCAATTTTCCGGCGCCGGCCGGCGCCGGAACCGGCCCGGGCGCTGGCCCGGGTGCTGGCCCAGGCGTTCGGCTCGAGCGCCGGCCCGGGTGCCGGAAGCGGCCCGGAAGGGGTTCCCGGGCGCCGGGAGCAGAAAATCAATATTTTCGAAAGCAAAATATGTCTTGGAGTGGCCTTTTTTCGGCACCGCCTCGGAATTCAATTTTCCGGCGCCGGCCGGCGCCGGAACCGGCCCAGGCTGCCGTGCTCCTGTGTGCTCAGCCGTGCTCCTGAGGCGTCTACGGTGCTCTTTTGGGGTCTGCCGTACTCATTTGGGGTCTGCCGTGCTCCTGTGGTCGGCCGTGCTCATTTGGGGTCTGCCGCGCGCCTGTGAGATCTGCCGTGCTCCTGTTGGGGAAACGCCAGCGGCGTTCGGGGTACGACAAAAAGGCGCGTTTATGTTGTACCCGCGCGCGGTCTGCCGTGTTCCTGTGGGTTCCGCCGTGCTCCTGTGGCGTCTGCCGTGCTCCTGTGGCGTCTGCCGGGCTCCTGTGTGGTCTGCCGTGCTCCTTTGTGGTCTGCCGTGCTCCTGTGGTGTCTGCCGTGCTCCTGTGTGGTCTGCCGTGCTCTTGTGGTCTGCCGTGCTCATTTGGGATTTGCCGTGCTCATGTGGGGTCTGCCGTACTCCTGTGTGGTCTGCCGTGCTCCGGTGGTCTGCCGTTCTCCTTTGGGGTCTGCCTTGCTACTGTGGGGTCTGCCGTGCTCCTGTGTGGTCTGCCGTGCTCCTGTGGTTTGCCTTGCTCCTGTGTGGTCTGCCGTGCTCCTTTTGGGTCTGCTCTGCCGTGCTCCTGTGGGGTCTGCCGTGCTCCTGTGGGGTCTGCCGTGCTATTGTGGGGTCTGCCGTGCTCTTGTGTGGTCTGCCGTGCTCCTTTGTGGTCTGCCGTGCTCCTGTGTGGTCTGCCGTGCTCCTGTGTGGCCTGCCGTGCTCTTGTGTGGTATGCCGTGCTCCTGTTGGTCTGCCGTGCTCTTCTGTGGTCTGCCGTGCTCCTGTGGGGTCTGCCGTTGT
>CAUYUJ010009446.1:201972-244485 GCA_963575745.1 Prorocentrum cordatum | reverse complement strand
AATACACCACGTGCACATTCAAATGCAGGAGACATAACCCACTGAACAACCACAGCCACCACATCCAATGGGGAACAGACGTGCAAGGCGAACCATCACTCAGAAGGTATTCCGAACACGCAGGGAGATGACGTCTCACCAGGAGCACTAACCACGCTGCTCCAACCACTCCTCCAATCCAAGCCTGGAGGCAGCGGCGCCCCGCCTGCAGTACCTCCAACGCTCGCTCCTTCATCCGAGGGCGCCTGCACCGTCGCGGCATCCGCTGTGAGCCAAGCGCGGGCAACGGCCGCCCTCGCACGCCACCAATCACGAGCCGCGTCTTGGTCTGCCGTGCTCCTCGTCTTGGTCATCCTTTCCGTCGTCTTGAGGGCGCTCTTGGTGCCTGGTCTGCCGTGCTCCTCGTCTTGGTCTGCCGTGCTCCTCTCGGTTCCTAAGCCTGGTCTGCCGTGCTCCTCGTCTTGGTCTGCTGTGCTCCTCTCGGTTCCTACGCGCGGTCTGCCGTGCTCCTGTGGGGAGCACGGCAGACCACAGGAGCACGGCAAACCACACAGGAGCACGGCAGACCACACCTCGATTTTTTGAGGATGTCTCGAGCGAAATGGCCATGTGGTCTGCCATGCTCCACACAGGACACGGCAAGACCACCGCCAATTTCTGAGACTCCGAGCGAAAAACGTCATTTTTAAACCATAAGAGGTTCTAAAACACCTCTGTCGGCATCTCATTTTTTCGAGGATGTCTCGAGCGAAACGCTCATTTTTCATGCATAACAAAAATTTTTGATATTTTTTCAACATCCCGATTTGTTGAGGATGTCTCGAGCGAAACCGTCATTTTTAACATAAGACGTCTTAAACGATAGCCTCCAACACCTCGATTTTTCGAGGATGTCTCGAGCGAAATGGCCATTTTGGGAATCCCGCAATAAAAATCCGTGCGCCACGCAACCCATAATATAAAGATATATTTATAAAATATATAATATACGCAAGGATTTCAGCCAGAACGTCACGCTTGCTTCTCGTACCTCGAAGACTGCTTCCATCCATCCCCGCACAATAAACCCCCCGTCAACGCGCAACCCATGAGATAAAATATACATAAATATAATATCTATATATATAGATATATATATATATATATATATATATATATTTACGCAAGGATTCAGCCAGAACGTCCCGCTTGCTTCTCGTACCTCGAAGACGCTTCCCGTCATCCGCTACATAAGAACTCTAAACATAACTCCCAACACTCGACTTGTTCCAGGATGTCCTCGAGCGAAATGCGCCTGTTGGGAATCCGCCAATGAAAACCCCCGTGCAATCGCGCAACCATAGATTATAAAATATATAATATTATATATATATAATAAAATATCATGTCATAATCATATATTATATACATATATATATATATTTACTCAAGGATTCAGCCAGAACGTCCCGCTTGCTTCTCGTACCTCGAAGACGCTTCCCGTCATCCGCCAACGAATGATCCCGTGCAATCGCGCAACCCATATAGTTAAAGATATATATAAATATTTACTCAAGGATTCAGCCAGAACGTCCCGCTTGCTTCTCGTACCTCGAAGACGCTTCCCTCACTCCACACCTCGATTTTTCGAGGATGTCTCGAGCGAAATGGCCATTTTGGGGAACCTGACCGGACAAGAACGGGAAGCGCCGTTTTTTATCCACCACGTGCGGCAGAGACCGTATTGGCGAGAACGTCAGAGAAACCCATAAACGCAACAGAACAGACTAAATGGTGGCCTGCCGCGCTGGTCTGTCGAGGTAGTCTGCTGCCCTGGCCACATCATGGTGTCGACACCGTGCTTTTCTCTCGGCCACGCGGGCCCCCACCCGTTGTCGCCCAGCCTACTTTTTCTGTTCCAGCCTGTCTTGTCTTTTGTTTGTCCGTCGTCGTCGTCGCGTGCCTTTCCTTTGTCGTGGTCGTCGTTTTCATATAATCGTCCGCTGTTGCCGTTCTCGCTGTCGCCGTCGTTATCATTTTATGATTGCGGTCGTTTTTCTGATTGTTTTTTTGTTGTTGGATTCCGTGTTCGGTTGGTTTTTGTGTTATGTTTGTGGTCGTTTTCTGTCATCTTTTTTTGTCGTAATTTTCGAGATCGTTATTGACGAAGACGACGACGACGATGACGACGACGACGATCTGCCGTGCTTCTGTGGCGTCTGCGGTGCTCCTGTGGTCTGCCGTGCTCCTTCTTGGTTTGCCGTCGCCTTGTCTGCGCTGCTTCCGGTCTTCGGCTCTCGGTCTGCCGTGCTCCTTTGGGTCTGCCGTGCTCCTGTGAGTTTGCCGTGGCAACGTTGGGCTGCGTCGCCTGGTGTCTGGCGTTGCTCCTGTATTCTGCCGTGCTCTTGGTGGTTTGCCGTGCTCCTGTGTTCGGCGCTCCCTGGTCTGCGTGTCTGGGTGTCCAGCCCGTGGCTCCTGTGTGGTCTGCCGTGCTCCTGTGTGTCTCCGGCTCCTTCGTGTCTGCCGTGCTCATGAGCGTCTGCCGTGCTCCTGTGCCCGTCTGCGTCGAGCTTGGACTGCGTGCTCAGTTGGGGATCGCCTGCTCCTTTGTGGTTTGCCGCGCTTCCTGTGTGGTCTGCCCGTGCTCCTGTGTGTCAGTCTGCCGTGCTCCTGTGCGGTCTGCCGTGCGAACGTGTGGACTGCCGTGCTCATTTGGGTCTGCCTTGCTCCTTTGTGGTTTGCCGCGTCCTGTGTGGTCTGCCGTGCTCCTGTGTGGTCAGCAGACCCAGGGCTGAGGGAAGGCTGGAGCAGTGCTCTGGTGGTCCTTCACCCGCCCAGCTCCGTCCCCTCCCACTCTGGACCGATCTTGCGGGAAGCTGGCTTGTGGCAGCGCATCGCGTCGGCCGCCAGCCCAGGTGCCGCCCGGGCGTTCGGTTCGAGCGCCGGCCTGGGTGCCGGAATCGGCCCGGAAGGGGTTCCAGGGCGCCGGGAGCAGAAAATCAATATTTTCGAAAGAAAAATATGTCTTGGAGTGGCCTTTTTTCCGCACCGCCTCGGAATTCAATTTTCCGGCGCCGGCCGGCGCCGGAACCGGCCCGGGCGCTGGCCCGGGTGCTGGCCCAGGCGTTCGGCTCGAGCGCCGGCCCGGGTGCCGGAAGCGGCCCGGAAGGGGTTCCCGGGCGCCGGGAGCAGAAAATCAATATTTTCGAAAGAAAAATATGTCTTGGAGTGGCCTTTTTTCGGCACCGCCTCGGAATTCAATTTTCCGGCGCCGGCCGGCGCCGGAACCGGCCCGGGCGCTGGCCCGGGTGCTGGCCCGGGCGTTTGGCTCGAGCGCCGGCCCGGGTGCCAGAAGCGGCCCGGAAGGGGTTCCCGGGCGCCGGGAGCAGAAAATCAATATTTTCGAAAGAAAAATATGTCTTGGAGTGGCCTTTTTTCGGCACCGCCTCGGAATTCAATTTTCCGGCGCCGGCCGGCGCCGGAACCGGCCCAGGCTGCCGTGCTCCTGTGTGGTCAGCCGTGCTCCTGAGGCGTCTACGGTGCTCTTTTGGGGTCTGCCGTACTCATTTGGGGTCTGCCGTGCTCCTGTGGTCGGCCGTGCTCATTTGGGGTCTGCCGCGCGCCTGTGAGATCTGCCGTGCTCCTGTTGGGGAAACGCCAGCGGCGTTCGGGGTACAACAAAAAGGCGCGTTTATGTTGTACCCGCGCGCGGTCTGCCGTGCTCCTGTGGGTTCCGCCGTGCTCCTGTGGCGTCTGCCGTGCTCCTGTGGCGTCTGCCGGGCTCCTGTGTGGTCTGCCGTGCTCCTTTGTGGTCTGCCGTGCTCCTGTGGAGTCTGCCGTGCTCCTGTGTGGTCTGCCGTGCTCTTGTGGTCTGCCGTGCTCATTTGGGATTTGCCGTGCTCATGTGGGGTCTGCCGTACTCCTGTGTGAGCTGTGAGCTGCGGGGCCAGTGAAGGCTAAAAGAAGCCCGAGGCCCACAGAGCCCGTTGGCCCCAGGGCCTCAAGGGCCAACCCTAGGGGCCCCAAGGGAGCCGCCAGGGGAAGGGCGCGAAGCGCCAACAGCGCGAAGCGCACGATTTCAAAGAAATCAGAAAGCAGCGGGGCGGAGGCGCACATCCGCCTGACAGCCTCCACGCTGCATCAACAATGCGGGGCAGAAGACGCTGCCACACGCGCACGCCAAAAGAGGTGACGAGGGGCGAATACAACAGAAAGAGGAAAGTGATGCTGCATCACTCCCCTTCGTCACCTTCAGCGCGACGGCGTCTCTTGCGCCTGTCTTCGCGCGCCGTCTCTGCTGCGGCTGACCACTCAAGGAGGCTCGCTTCGTCGAGCCCGTAGGCGCTCAGCCAAGCCTCCCTCGAGGTCTCCGAGGAGTCAGGCGCCAGGGGCTCAGCCTCCGCCTCACCTGCTGCCGCCGCGCCGCTGGGGGGCCCTCGGCCGGCGTCGGCGGCCACGCCGCCAGGTGCATCATCGGGGCGGACCCCCAGCCACTCCAGGAAGCGCACCCTGGCGGCCATCGGCACAACGTCCTCCTTGCGCAAGCTGGGCACGGACGCTCCGACCCTCTTGCTGCCGCTGTGGGGCGTGCCAGCAGGGTGCCGCCCCTGCAACCAGCGCGCCTTCTGGTCTCTCCTGCCCTTGGGAAGCCCAGCCGACCCAGGGCACTGCTCCTTGAGCTTGGGCGCCGCACCTGATCGCCCGCCCAGCCGCGCGTACGCCCCGCAGTGGGTGCACGCCATCAGCTCCTGCTCGGCGGCTCCCTCCCCGCACTTGGCGTAGGCCAGGACGTGGCCGACGACGACGAAGGCCGTCGCCCCGAGGGAGACGCCACCAGCGATCGCCGCCGATGCCCACCCGTCGCTCGAACACGGGTCGGGAGGGCGGCTGCTGGCGGGCTCCACCACTGGCACTGCGAAGGAAACGGCCGCCCGCTCGCTGCCCTCGGGGAGGCCCTCGCAGTCCTTAACCTCGATCCCCTGCCAGATGAGGGAGGCTTGCGCCACCCAGCACGAGAGCTCCCTCACCACCTCCATCGTGCCAAAGAACTCGCGCCTGGCAGCTGGGCTGGTACGGTGGAGCTCCGCCCCCGCCTTGGCCCAGCGGTCTGCATGTCCGTTGCCACGGAGGTCCGCCTCCGTGATCTTGCCATCCATCACGTCTCTGGCGGTGCAGTGGGCTGCGACCTTGGTCACCTTGAGCGTGTCCACGTCTAGCGACGCGTAGATCCCCTCCCAGAGGTGGGCGTTGGGCTTATTGGTTGCCGTCGCGTACTTCTTACCCAACGTGAGGCAGCTGACCGTGGACGCGCAGTCGATGAGGATCTCGTCAACGCTCGGGCCCAGGAAGCGAGACAGCATCCAGACCGCGAAATCCTCGCCGTCCTTCGCCGTCTGGAACGGGCAGAGGTCCTGGCGCACGCTGCCGTACACCGCGCACTCCATGTTGCCGTCGGAGTCGCACTGCACGATGCTCCAACCCGCACGCCGCAGGCTCTCGTGCTCAGGGTCGAGCGCCGACCCATCCAGATAGAGCCGCCCCCCGAGAAGACCGTCAGCGGGGCGATTGCACCACATGACTGACATGGCGTCTGTCCTCGTGGCGGCCCTCGGTGGCTGAGGGAGCCAGCAGCGCGCGAAACATTCGCCCACCTCCTCGCCACGGCCGCGCGCACGATGCGCACAGCGCCGAAGGCGGTCAGAGGTAGAGTCACGCCTGGCCCCCGCAAGGACAGGACACTCGAACAGCCTGTGCCAGAGGCTGCCGCGGGGGGCCTGACAGGCACAGCAGCGAGCGTGCTCCCTCTCTCCCGCCGAGTGCAGACGGGTCTGGGGCCAGTGGGCGTTGGAAAGGAAGCTCACCACCGCCGCCTTCTCCCTGTGGCTGAGCTTGCTGCCAGGCCCGAGGACCTCCGCGAAGGCCTCCCAGAACAGGGGCGACTGGGGGAGCGCCCCGTGGCCGAGGCGGGCCAGCTCCGACTTGTCCGACGCGCGCCGTGCCCCTGCAGCAGCCAGCAGGCCCAGCTCACGCGGCCCCAACATGCGCAGGTCCAGGAGATGGCCGTCGTCGGTTGCGAGGCGGGCCCCGTGAACGAGCCTCCAACCAACCCTGGAGAGCGAGAGGGCCAGGGCATCCACCGGCGTGCGGCAGTGCACCCAAGGGGCTGCCGCCCCCGCATGCCTCTGCACTGCCTCCTGCACGGCCGACTCGAACATGCGCAGCGGGACCTCCCCCGACTGGAGGAGACTGGCCGCCATCTGCACCGCGGCACGAAGCAGCGCTGGGCTCGGGTCGAGATCGGTGGACCTCATGACCTCCACCACTCTGAGTCTCAGTCCGAGCGAGGCGCCCTTAGGGAACTTCCCAGCTGAGCGTATCGCCGCCAGGCGCCACGAATGCAGCTCCCTATCAGGTACGCCAGTCACAGTGCGCCCCCACAGCATCGCCGCGGTGGGCCCAGCACGATGAACCATCTCGGTGACCGCGCCAGCTGAGCGAAGCACCCCTAGCCTGCGTCCTCGGCGGAGGCCGCTGACCGCACGCACAGCTCCTTCATGAACTCCACGACGAGTGATGTTGGCGTCGGTGCCGAGGTTCCTCGCCTGAAGTCCCCTCTTGAAGGTAAAGCCATGCTCCGCCCAAGCCTCGGAGAGCTCCTTGGCGAGCTGCGGCGACGAGGCCAAGAAGACCGACTTACTCTCGTTGAGTGGGAGGTGCTGCTCGCGCAGCTGTCGGACCACTTCCCGACTGGCGGCCACCATCTGCAGCTTCACGAGCCGAGCCGTGCCGACCGCCTGGAGAGAAATATCGTCGACAACATTCCTCGGCGTGACCAACGGGCTTGTAGCCCCCGCTGCCAGGAGGGCTCCCAGAACTGGGAGCTTCGCAACTGCTGTCGCACACGCACACCCAGCCAGCACCGTTCCTGTAGTACCGAAGGCGGGGGAGGCCATGCCCGCCGCGAGGATCATCCTAGGGGCCTGATAGGACGTGAGGAGGCCGCGCAGCAACCTGAGGTTGAACCCGAAGCGTACCGCATTCGCCCAGAGAACGTCGTGCCGCACGTGCTCGTAAAACTTGCTGATGTCCAGGAAGAGGCTCGCGGCCTCGAACTGCAGGTTCGACTTCGCGAACCCCGCGAAACAGTTGTGCAACCAACCAGCCCTCTCACAGTCCCGCCCATCACGTCCCCAGAAGAAGGGGAAGTTGTGGTCCGCCTCCCAGCGCGCACAGCACGGTTGGCGGAGGCGCGACCAGAGCCGCAGGACCAACGGCAGCAGCGCTATGGGCCTTACCCCACCGTCTGCCTTCGGGATGAACACCATCAGGGAGACCTGCCCGTGGATCGACGCAGGGGCCTCGTCGTAGGCCGCCAGGATGTCCAGGATGCGCAGCTGCAGCGCCACTGGCAGAAGGAGGATCTGCCGAGGGCGCAGGGAGTCGCACCCGAGGCCCACAGAGGGGCTGTAGCGCTTGCAGGCTGCCTGGAGCTGCTCCAGCGAGATGGGGGGCAACTGCCACTCGCCCACATCCCAGCTGCTGGCCCCTGCGCCCGAGGCAAACCCGTCCTGGAGCCAAAGCTTCTGCCAGACCCTCGTGAGTTCGCCAATCGCTGCCATACCCACCAGCCTCCTGCCCGAGTCGGCATCCCTGACCGTCGGCGGGGGCGTCGCCTTCGAGAAGCGGTGGGCCAGGCGGCCGCCCTTCTCGACCGCTGTCTGGGCCCAGCTGCGCCAGGCCTGGGCGCTCTGAGCCGCGTCGCGGCGCTGCGACGCATAGAGCAGCCCTTGGAGGTCCCGCACTGCCTCAGGACTGCCGCGGACGCCCGCTTGGTACACCAGGTCGCTCAACCGCTCAGGCGCAGCACCAGGAAGACCCTGACCGACCGAGTCGTCCGCCTCCTGCACCGCCTCCAGCAAGAGCTGCGCCCTGAGCTCGGCCTGGTGCTCGTACCAGTCGGCATGCCGAGGGTGCCATCGGCCCGAGCTCTCCGCGCGCAGCCGCTGGAGGGCCACGTCGAGGCAACTCCTTAGGCGGTGCGTGAGGAGGCTGAACCTGAACCTGGCTTCCCGCCTGACGAGGGCGCTGAGCGGCTTGAGGGTCAGCCTCGGCCCCTCTCCTCTGCCGAGATGACGGGCCAGGTCAGCTTGGCCGATGCCGTGGATGCCGACCAGGGTGCCCTCTGCAGCAGCCGCCCACTCTCCGAAGGCGACGGAGAGGCTGGTCGGGGCAGAGCCCACGTCCCAGGACCACGAGACCTCCCTGGACGTGACCTGCCCCTTCTTGCTGAACGAGTAACGCACAATCTCCGCGTCCTCGTGTGCCCGAAGGAGCTCAGGGGCTACCTCGGGGAAGCGGGCGGGCCTGGACGGAACCTCGACCAACGCATCAGCCCGCACATCCTGAAGGCGAAGTAGGACAGGGCGATGAGGGTGCAGACCAAAGCCCTCGAGCGTGGTGGCACAGGAGGCCGTGCATGCAGCCAACGCCGCAGACGCCACGAACCAGTCGTAGAGGTGGTCACAGCCCTCGGCATGGCACGTCGCCTCCGTGGGCCCCAGGACGTGCCCCCGCACTGCCGCGGGCCAGCCCAACTCCTCCAGGGGCTCGGGCTCCATGTTGAAGTCCGCTTGGAGGACCTACGGGATGTCTGCATCGAAGCCCGTCACCTCCGAGATGGCCGAAAACAAGTCGAGGTTGATGCCACGGGGGCCCAGAGAGTGCTGAAAATAACCAGCAAGCACCAGAAGCCGAAGGCCCGAAGCTGCGGCAATCTCCACTCCGATGAGGCGGTGCCGCAGAGCCGAGGGCAGCGGGGCTGCAGACTCGTCGGCCTGCAAGCCGTCCCGCACTAGGACCGCCACGCCGCCAGAGGTCGCCAGGGGCCCCTGCTTCTCCGTCAACACTGCCGCATGGAGGAAGGCCACGTACCCCAGGCCCCGAGCCTGAGCCGCCGCACTGGGCAGGCGCTCATGCGGGAGCCTCGTCTCCTGCAGCGCTACGACGTCGGGCCAGTAGTCGTGCGCCTTGAAGAAGGCCTCGATGACCTCAATGCTCCTGCTCCAAGTATTGCCATTGCAGCCGAGCAAGACGAGGCCAGATCGGAACTGCTGGCCTCCTGCCCTGTCACCAGGCGGCGCCTTGCCGATGACGGCGGCCTCGCGAGCCGCACGCTCCTCAACGCGAGGCTCCAAGCCCGCCGAGCCCCAGGTCGCGGGGCCCTCCGCCCCCACCAGGACTGGAGGGGGGACCTGGCCCCGCGCTCCAGCGCTCCTTGACGGCGTCGGCGGGCTGCACGCCTGCACGGGAGGTGGCCAACGCTGGGGGGGGGGGCCGTCCCTCCGCCCCTCCGGTAGCGAGCGGGGGGTGCGCTTGCCCTTCACCAACGGGGCCGAGAGCTGCGACGTCGTGGGGCTGAATCCCACCGCTCTCGGCCCCTGACTGGCCGTCGGGGGGCCACCACGGTGTTCCCGACCGCGCCAGCTGGCTACTTCGGGCACGGGCCTTGGGCGCCGCCCGCCGCCTGCGAGGGGCTCTGACGCGCCAGCGGCCGTCGCAGCGCCGCCCCCGCCTGTCCCAGCAGCTGGGCCCCCGAGCTGTGGAGGCTTGCCACACCAGCCCTCCTGCGTCACCCACGGCGCGGCCCGTACCCTGCAGCAGGAGCCACGGCAGCAGCCGCAGCCACCAGGGGGTCGTCGTCCGAGAAGGCCGCCCCCTGCTCTGCGAGGGCCTTGGCGAGGCAGGGCTCCACCTGGGGCCGCGCACCCAGAGTCGCTCCGTGCTGGCCTCGGGCCACTGCGGGCCCGTAGGGTCCACCCGCAGACCTGGCCCGAGGGGCGGGCGGCCCAGCCGCGGACTGGCCAGTCCGCGGGCCTCCAGGGGCGGGGGCGGCCACGGGCCCGCCTGAGGACACGGTGTCGAGCGGCATGTCGTCGTCCTCAGTCGCGAGGCCGTCGTCGCCAACGCAGTCGCCCCAGCGCTTCCTGGCCGAGCTGCTGCGGGGTCTGAGCACGTCAGCGACCGCTTCCTTCTGCGTGTTGAGAATGTCGACGATCTCGGAGAACCTGGGGGGCAACCCATCCCCGTGCTGCTTGAGGAGGTCCGACAGGGCCCCAACCTGCGTGAGCAGCCCCTGGACAGCGTCCCCGAGCGGGCTCGGCACACCACCGACTGCCGCGTTGGCCCTCTGGATCGCCTGCTGCGTGACCTTGGCCTTGGTCTCTTCCAGCTCAGCAATCTGCCCAGTAACTTCATCAACTCCCAACTCGGCCGCAGACAGCTGCTCCTGCTTCTCCGCGATGAGGTCACGCAGCTCAGCCGCCTGCAGCTGGAGCTTCTCCCTCTTGGTGCGGGCATTGGCCAGCTGGCGCTCGACCTTCTGGATGGCGTTGGCCTCGATGTGGAAGACCGAGTGGGGCGGGCGCCCCGTACGCTGGGCCTCCTGGGCCGACTGCTCGAGCGCGGCGACCTGGTCCCTGCCCAGCTGGAGGGCCTTCTCCGCCTCACGCTGGAAGCCCTCCGAGAGCCCGAGCTCCGCGGTCGCCTGGAGCTTGTCGACCCGCTCCTTGGCCGCCACGAGCTGCGCCTGGAGCTCATCGTACTGAGACTTGGCCTCTCCCAAGGAACGCCCACGCCGTGTCCTGCTGTTGGGGGCGCTGCTGGGTGCCGTGCTTCCAGAGAGGGCCCGCTGAGAGGCAGAGCGCCTCGCAGCGCGTTGGTCAGCTCTTCCCCTGGGCTGCTGCACGAACCCGTCGGCGTCCACCCGAGGGGAGACCTTGTCGGAGCGGTACTCCTTCGTCCATGGGGGGGCACAGGTGCCACACGCCTTGCGCGTCCAACGCTTGTCGCACCAATTCCAAGCGTTGCAGCCACGCTTAGCACACAACCAGTAAGCCCTCCGAGCGGGCCCCGAGGCAACCTCCGACATGGCGGCTCACCGAGGGACTGGCCGCAGCTTGGCCGAGACACTCGGCCCTGCAGGAACGAAGAAGAACAAAATTGGCGAAGCTTCTGGCTCGTGGCAGAGCGCCCCTCGCGCTCATGAACGCCCGACGGACTCGCGGTCGTCGGGTGCGCCATGGCCTTGAGCCAAAATGGCTACGGACCCGTACTCCTGTGTGGTCTGCCGTGCTCCGGTGGTCTGCCGTGCTCCTTTGGGGTCTGCCTTGCTACTGTGGGGTCTGCCGTGCTCCTGTGTGGTCTGCCGTGCTCCTGTGGTTTGCCTTGCTCCTGTGTGGTCTGCCGTGCTCCTTTTGGGTCTGCTCTGCCGTGCTCCTGTGGGGTCTGCCGTGCTCCTGTGGGGTCTGCCGTGCTCTTGTGGGGTCTGCCGTGCTCTTGTGTGGTCTGCCGTGCTCCTTTGTGGTCTGCCGTGCTCCTGTGTGGTCTGCCGTGCTCCTGTGTGGCCTGCCGTGCTCTTGTGTGGTCTGCCGTGCTCCTGTTGGTCTGCCGTGCTCTTCTGTGGTCTGCCGTGCTCCTATGGGGTCTGCCGTTGTTCGGCCGTCTTGAGGGCACTCTTAGGGCATAGTCTGCCGTGCTCCTCGTCTTGGTCTGCCGTGCTCCTCGTCTTGGTCATCCTTTCCGTCGTCTTGAGGGCGCTCTTGGTGCCTGGTCTGCCGTGCTCCTCGTCTTGGTCTGCCGTGCTCCTCTCGGTTCCTAAGCCTGGTCTGCCGTGCTCCTCGTCTTGGTCTGCCGTGCTCCTCTCGGTTCCTACGCGCGGTCTGCCGTGCTCCTGTGGGGAGCACGGCAGACCACAGGAGCACGGCAGACCACACAGGAGCACGGCAGACCACACCTCGATTTTTTGAGGATGTCTCGAGCGAAATGGCCGTGGTCTGCCGTGCTCCACACAGGAGCACGGCAGACCACCTGCTCATTTTCTGAGGACGTCCCGAGCGAAAACGTCATTTTTAACATAAGAGGTTGTAAAACACCTCTGTCGGCATCTCATTTTTTCGAGGATGTCTCGAGCGAAACGCTCATTTTTCATGCATAACAATTTTTTTGATATTTTTCAACATCCCGATTTTTTGAGGATGTCTCGAGCGAAACCGTCATTTTTAACATAAAACGTCTTAAACGATAGCCTCCAACACCTCGATTTTTCGAGGATGTCTCGAGCGAAATGGCCATTTTGGGGAATCCGCCAATGAAACCCCCCGTGCAATCGCGCAACCCATAGATATATATATATATATATATATATATATATATTTATTTATTTACTGAAGGATTCAGCCAGAACGTCCCGCTTGCTTCTCGTACCTCGAAGACGCTTCCCGTCAAACCCCCGTGCAATCGCGCAACCCATAGATATAAAGATATATATATATATATATACTCAAGGATTCAGCCAAAACGTCCCGCTTGCTTCTCGTACCTCGAAGACGCTTCCCGTCAAACCCCCGTGCGATCCCGCAACCCATAGATATAAAGATATATATATATATACTCAAGGATTCAGCCAGAACGTCCCGCTTGCTTCTCGTACCTCGAAGACGCTTCCCGTCATCCGCCAACGAAAACTCCCGTGCGGCCCCGCAACCCATAGATATAAAGATATATATATATATATATATATATTTACTCAAGGATTCAGCCAGAACGTCCCGCTTGCTTCTCGTACCTCGAAGACGCTTCCCGTCATCCGCCAACGAAAACTCCCGTGCGGCGCGGCAACCCATAGATATAAAGATATATATATATATATATATATATATATATAAATATATATAATCTACTCAAGGATTCAGCCAGAACGTCCCGCTTGCTTCTCGTACCTCGAAGACGCTTCCCGTCATCCGCCAACGAAATATCCTCGCATCGCACCCGCAGATATAGATATATTATATATATAATATTTACTCAAGGATTCAGCCAGAACGTCCCGCTTGCTTCTCGTACCTCGAAGACGCTTCCCGTCATTCCCCGTGCAGCGCGGCAACCCATAGATATAAAGATATATATATATATATATATATATATAAGAATATAATATATATATATATATTAATATATATAATATATCTATATATATATCATATTTACTCAAGGATTCAGCCAGAACGTCCCGCTTGCTTCTCGTACCTCGAAGACGCTTCCCGTCATCCGCCAACGAAAAATCCCGTGCGGCGCGGCAACCCATATAGTTAAAGATATATATATATATATATATATATATATTTACTCAAGGATTCAGCCAGAACGTCCCGCTTGCTTCTCGTACCTCGAAGACGCTTCCCGTCATTCCCCAGAACCAGCGGTACACGCCGGAGGCGCTTCCCGTCATCCGCCACCGTACCTTCAGCACGCAGTGGAGTGCCCCAAGGCTCCTGCAACCCTGAGAGGTACAATGGGGGCATTAGGCAAGGAACTCGGGATCTGGAAACCGGTGGGATTCCAATAGTGGATCGGCCGTGGATATCACCGCCGCCCTCAACAGATAAGGTATCCTCCAGGGTCTTCACCCTCCTGGGCACTGTCCATAACGAACGCCTCCACCGTAGAGACCCCCGGTTTCCCAGGCGCTCTTGGACGCTATTGGGCACTGACAGGGTGTGTCACATGGGCCTGTGGGACGGCGCCCCCGCCTAACGGGGTCCCAAAACGGGCGAAGAGGGCCCCAAGAAGCCACCAGCAGGGTCCAAGAAGCCTCCGAGACGGCCCAGGAGTCCTTCGAGACGTCCAAGATGGACTCACGATGGCCCAGGAGGCCCCCGAACTGCTCCAGTAGAGCTCCAATGAGCTCCACGGGGAGCCCCCAAGAGGGCCCCAAGAAGCAAAAATTGCCCTAATCCCTCGAGAAAGCGTAATGTGTAGCATATTCACCTTCTTCGTCGCCACAGCGTCCAAGACGTACCAAGCGGAGCACAGGATCGCCCCAACGCCGCCCAACAAAAAACCCAAGGGGCCCAGGCTGGCTCCGGAGGGCCCCAAAACGGCTCAAGAGGCGCCCAAGACGGCCCAAGAGATCAAGGGGACCCAAGAGTGGAAGCCCGAACCAACAATTCGAGCCTTCTGTCCTGATGCCCCCAGGAAGGAGGCCCAGGAGGCCCTAAGAGGCCCCAAGAGGCTCCCAAGAGGCCTCAAAACTGCCTCCTCGAGGCCCCCGAGAGGCCCCCCGCGACATCCCAACGAACATCCTGGAGGCCTACGACCCACAACCCAAGCACGGTGGCGGGATGGCCGAATGCCATCAAATCTGCTCAGCACAGGAACAGAAAACGCATGCACTTTCAGAGCGCAAGAGCTTGCTGGCTGATCCGCTATTCCTCCCAGTCTTTCCCATCCTTCCCTCGCCCATATCTCGTCCTAGCATGGTTGCCCTTATCCCTGCTCGCTTGACTGAAGTGCCGCGTTGTGGCCCTGTTTGTCGTACTCCTGGCTTCCAGGTGCGCCTCGTGGGCCCCCCGTGGACCCGCCTTGGCCAAGCGATCGGAGCTCTCTTGGGCCGTCTTAGGGCCCTCTTCGGCCGTCTTGAAGCCCTCCTGGGAGCCACTTGGGCCGCCTTGGCGCAATCTCGGGCGTTCCCAAAGCTATCTCGGGCCATTCTTAGCCCGAAACGTCGAGACGTTCAAAAACGTTCAACAGTACAAAGCAAATCTACGTCTCTGGCCTCCTCAAGCCCTAGTGGGAGTCCTCTTGGGGGCCTCCCTTGGGGCGTCTTCGAGACGCCCTGTGCCGCCTTGAGGCCATCTTGTACCGTCTTTGAGCGCTCTTGGGATGCATCCGAGCGCTTTGGAGCGCTCTTGGACTGTCTTGGAGCGCCCTTGGGCCATCTTCGACCGTCTTGGAGCGTTCTTGGGCCGTCTCGGAACGTTTTGGAGCGCACTTGGGCCGTCTTGGAGCGCTCTGGTTAACCCTTTCAAGCCTTCTTGAGCGCTTTCGTTGCCTCGTCAGGTCCTCTTAGGGAGCCTCTTGGGGGCATCTTGGCGGCGGCCTCTTGGGCCGTCGTGCGGCCGAATGTTGCCTCTCGGCCGTCTCGGAGGGGTCATACGCTTACGAGAAGACTACGCGCTTACGCGGAGCTTCTGGCAAGCGTACGTGGAGCGTGCGCGGGGTCCACGCAAAACTGACGCGGGCTGGGACTCCCAAGAAAGCCTAGGAGGCCCCTAAGGCAACCTACGACGCCTCCAAACTACAAGGAACTTACGCGCTTACGCGGAGCTTACGCCCCCCTCGAACTCCCCCTAATTACATGTTGTTCGGCTTGAATGGATCGCGCGCTACGCAGGCTTTCCGTCATACGTTGTGCTGGCGCGAGGTCGATGGCTTGTCCATTCGTCCTCCTCGTATGTCCTCTGTTCCCCTCGCCCTTGAGTCATGCTTTGTTTGTCCCAACCATCCTGTGGTGTTGGATCCCCGTCTTGAAGAAACATCGCCCTGCCTTCCTTCCTCGCCTCCTCTCCTCATCCCGCTCCTCCCTCCTCCCCCTCTTTGCCTCCGCCCTCCGCATGTCTATGTTTCGGCACACCCCTCACACGCTTCGTGGCCCCATAGAGAGTTTCACCGAAGGCACCAGCGACAGGGCTCGCTTCGCGCCACCGCACACACATTTCAACACACCCCTCACACGCTTCGTGGCCACACATGGGGTGTTATTAAAGGTTCCAGTGGCAAGGTTCGCACGGCACCACCGCGCCCATGTAGGCACACCCCTCACACGCTTCGTGGCCCTATAGGGAGCTCCACCGAAGGCCCCAATGACACAGTTCGCATGGCGCCACCGCACCCATTTCGGCACACCCCCCACACGTTCCGTGGCACCAAAGGGAACCCCACCGAAAGCACCAGAACCAGGGTTCGTATGGCGCCCCTGACCCGTTGCGGCGCACCCCTCACACGTTTCGTGGCCCCATCGGGAGGCCCCACCGAAAGCCCCAGTGGCAGGGTTCGCATGGCGCCACCACGCCCATTTCGGCACACCCCTCACACGCTTCGCTGCCCAACAGGGGGCTCCACCGCAGGCCCCAGTGGCAAGGTTCGCATGGCGCCACCGCACCCATGTCGGCGCACCCCTCACGTGCTGCGTGGCCCAATCGGGAGCTCCACCAGAGGCCCCAGTGGCAGGGTTCGCATGGCGTCACCACGCCCATGTAGGCACACCCCCTCACACATTTCGCGGCTCCACAGATAGCTCCACCGAAGGCCACAGTGGCAGGGTTCGCATGGCGCCACCGCACCCATGTCGGCGCACCCCTCACACGCTTCGTGGCCCCATTGGGAGCTCCACCGGGGGCCCCAGTGGCAGGGTTCGCATTGCGCCACCGCGCCCATGTCGGCGCACCCCTCACACGTTTCGTGGCCCCACAAGGACTCCACCGAAGGCCCCAGCGGCAAGGTTCGCATGGCGCCACCGCACCCACTCCGGCATACCCCTCACGCGCTTCGTGGCCCCACAAGGAGCTCCACCGAAGGCGGGGCTCACAACTGCGGTATTCACCACTGCCTATGGTTGGGCCCTTCGCCTGGAAAATATGTTGCTTTTCGTGGGGGGCTCCAGCGCCCTTGTGATCCACATCTAGGCGGCAGACGCTACGGCGGGGGTCGATGCGACTGTGGGGTCGACGCTAGCTACCGATTGCCTGCTGCGACCCGCACCTGCGCGGTACACGGTCGGAGTGGTGAAGCTGCGGCCATGCTGAAGCAGCATTGGTAGAGCCAGAAGGGGAATAATGGCACGTATGAAAAAATTGCCTTTGAAGGCGCGCGTGGTAGCCACTTCATTTACAACTCTGAATACGGCATACCGGCTTGCCAGACATTCTTCGGCGGCGGACGCGACAACCTAACATCAAACCGAGAAACACCATTTAGAAACACAGCACGGTCACATGCTGTCAGGTAGAGTCGGTGCCATAGACAGGGCTACTACACCTATGCACGCATATATATATATATATGTATGTATATGTATGTATGTATATATACAAGTTTATACCTATATATAGATACACATATGCATACGCACGCTCCTGCAGGAGGAGGAGGAGGGGAGGAGGAAAAGGGGATGAGAGAGAGAGAGAGAGAGAGAAAGAGACTGAGAGAGAGAGAGAGAAAGAAAGATAACAAAACAAACAGACAAGATATATAGAAGGAGAATACGGAAAAAATGATCGAGGATGAGGGGAAAAATGTATGATCTCAGGGGGCGACCATACATCTCTCTCTAAATATATATGTATGTATATATATATATATATATATATATATATATATATATATATATATGCAAGCATGTAGCAAACACAAGCGCTCCACAACGACCAAGCAGCAAACACTGAGGCTATTTTTTCCTCCGCGCACGCCCGAAAGGCCATCGGAACGACCGAGATCCCTCGCTGGATCGCTCGAGGCGAAAACTGATACATTCACCGACAAACTGTGCGCAAGACCCGGAGATTTGAAGTGTAGAAAGAGTGGGCGAGAGGGCGTGTCGGAGCTTGAGCAGAGCGGCCACGGTAAACTACGGCGCGGCCGCCTGCCCACTCCTTCCTCGCTTCACGATGGAAAACCTTCCAGCAAGCACAGACGGTCCACGGCGGCCAGACAGCGAAAGCTGGGGTGACCTTTCTTCCGTGCACGCCCGAAGGCAATCATTACGACCGAAAGTCCCTCGCCGGACGGCTCGCGGCGAAGGCTGAGACATTCGCCGACAAACTACGCGTATCACCCATTCCCCAAACGAGCGGGCAGCCTGGCCACAGGCTGGAGCCCCACAGGGGGCTGACCTGTCTTTCTAAGATTTGCGTTGAAACGCACATGTGTTCGGCAAGTTTCAGACCATGCAGCCGCTCACGCGAGCGGGCGAAGACGGCAGCGGCAGCGCCAGCGAATGAGCGAGGATATTCCGTCGCCAGGCTAGTCCACTTTCGGCCTCCTGGGGCCGCGCCTGAGAGTTCGATATGCGGCAATCTTGTGCGAGAGCAGACTCCATTCCTACCTTTACACTTGCGCGCCAAGGGGGCCAGCGAACTGCTGTTCCAGCCCTGCACCCTCGTTGCTTCTGTGCAGCGCGAGCCGTGCTGACACGCGTGGCAGACGGCGCGGCTGGCATCATTCGCCAAAGCGAAACGCAGTGGACGGGGGGCGGCCCAAATAAGGAAGGCTCGGGAGATCCCCGGCATAACAAGGATGGACATCGCACGGCGCAGCGAAAGCACGCGAAGCGAAGAGTGGAACGTGGCGCTGCCTACCTCAAAGCGGGCCCGTTCGCTTTCATTCGGGCCAGGTCTGCTCGCTGGCGGCTCTGAGTCCCTGAGCGGCCTTCTGAGTGCCCGGGCCCAGGCGGCACGCGGAGTCCCAAGTAAAACGCCCATGGCGAGGCCACTCTCGGGCCATCTCGCCATGTTTTCTTTAAAAACGAAATTCAAATGATCTTCAGCGGCGCCGTGCAAAACGCCCGCGGCAGCGCGGCGAAACCTGGAGCCCTCAAGGCCTCCGCGGCCTCTCCAGAAACTCCACGAAGTTCACGAAACCCGCCGAACTTCCTCTGCCGAGCCGATCGCTTGAAGAGGGGCCTCAAAAGTTGACGAATCTGCGCGGCCGAGGCGACCGCCGACCGACAGAGTCCTGCGGCAGCCGGCCGGATTGGCACTGCCGCGCGACGGGATCGAGCACGACAGTCGTCAACGGGCCACGGGGCGCGCAGCTTTTGCCAAAGCAGCTGCCGCCCGGGGAGGCATCCGCCCCAACGGCCGACCGCCCGCGCGGGCGCGGCCGCGCCACGTTTTCCGCGGCCGCTTCGAGGGGCTCTGGGATAAGACCCCGGCGACTGTCTGGCCGCTTGGACGCAGCAAGGGGTGCGGCGCTGGGCCGTTCACACCCCGCCTGCCTGGGGCCTGGGCCCGCGGTTTCCGGCCACTCCCTGGCCTGCACGAGGAGGGCCGAGCGGGCCGGGCTGCTCGCCGGGGCAACTGCTGATCAGTCTCGATCTGGTCCATCGCGGCCGTCCTGAGTGCTCGGGCAGCGGGGGTGGCGGCCGAACATAGGCGGGCTCTCGAGGGGCCTGAGCACCTGGCCGCGGCGCCACGGCGTCCTGGCGGGCGTCGTCGCGGCCCGAGCTAGGGGCGCCAGCGAAATCGGCGATGACGAACATGGGCTCGCTGGCGCCCGCCCCGCTGGGCCCCGGCGCCGCCGCAAGGGCGCCTGGCCACGGGGGGCTCGCCGAACGCCCCCCGCGAACCCGACTCGGATGCCCTTGGGGAGCCCTTGCAGCTGGATCAACAACGCTCGCCACTTGACTTCGAGGAGGTCCCCGCGGGGCTCGCGGGTACCAAGTCGCGCTTGCTGTGGTCGCCACAAGGGTCCAAGAGGACTTAACATCCTGGGGCTGGAGGCTTAAGCTCTAGTACCCTACAAGCACCTCCTGAGGTCGTCAGCGCGTCGGGGGAAGCGCGTCCTTGCCCTGGCGGACAACTTGCCTCCCCAGCTGCTGGGCCGTGACTGAAGGACGCGCTGCCCCTTCCGACCTACAGCCTCGGTTCTAAAGATTTGCATGGTGTCCGTTGCGACAGGATCTCGATTGCACTGCAGATGGGCCCCATCGGAACGCAATCCCGCTGATGCCCTTGTCTCGCGGGCGCCGCGCCTGGTTTGCGGACGCCGCCGATTGCCCGCGCCCGCCTGGCCCGCCCGCTCGGCGCGCCGCGGCAGCAGCGGCCCCGCGGCCGCAGCGGGGCGTCAGCCCGCCGCGGGCGGGCGGGCCGAGCCACGCCCGGCGGGCCGCGGCCAGCGGGCGCCGCGAGCAGGGCCTGCCTGCCCGCGCCCGAGGCGCCGAGCCGGCGGCCCCGGGCGAGCCCCCGGCGTCCTCTACGGGATCCTCGTGGCCTCTGGCGGCCCCCCGACGACCTGGCAGGGGGGGGCGCTGCCGTCCGGGCATAGAAGCCCTGCCCGCTGTCTGGCATGCGAGGCGAAGCTCTATGGACGCATGCCCAGACGACGATGGAGGCGGCCCGGGGGGGCCGGGGGGGCCGCGTGGAGGAGAGCTCTCGAGAATCGATCTCTCTCTCTCTCTCTCGCGCGCGTGCCCTGCCATCCGCGCGGCGCCGCCAGCGCTCGCCTTGCCGCCTGCGCCGGGCGACGAGGTCGGACGGCGCTTGTCGCCTTCGCGCCGCGAGCCCCTCCTCGCCCGCGCCGCCGGCAACTTGGCCCGGGGGGCCGTCGGATCAGCGACGAGGAGCGGCAGCAACGCGCGCGCGAACTGCCGGCGTAGGTAGAGCTGAGCAGCCCCAGCGCCTCGCGGCGCACCATGGAGGCCCGCGTCAGCGGCCGACCGGCGCGAGGGTTCAGAGGCCTGGTGGAAGCCCAGCCGCGGCGCAGGAGCTCATCGATGGCGAACCGGAGCTTCCAGCCCTTCACGGCGATCCAACGTCCCTGGCGAAACTCCACGCCCATGGCAAGAAGCTGCAGCCGTCGGCGGGCGCCTCTGGGGAGCGCGCCCACGGCCCTGCGCCCTCCAGCGCCGATGTAGCACCGGCGAGAGCATGGTCGGCGGAGGCATCGCCAGATCCACAGCGATGCTGCAGTTGTCAACGTGCCCGGCTACAGCGGCCTGGCTGAGGGGCTGGATCACTGCGCCCACGGGGCCCATCCTCGACGACGAGCTGCTAGGGCCTAGGGCCTAGGGCCCACCTGCTCGGGCGACGGCGGCGCGCGCCGACAGCGGGCAAAGAAGGTTTAATGCCCGCGAAAGGCTCGTCGGCAGCGCGACAATAGGCGCGCCCGGGCGCGGTTTGCCGCTGGCAGGCTGGCCGCGCCGCGAGCCTCCAGGTGCCGCCCGTCGGTGGGGGGCAGACGGAAGTAGCTGCATGGGCCATCGGGCATCCGCAGCCGGTAGAAGGCATTGTCAACGTTGCCGGCGGCGACAACCGCGCGGCCCCTCGGCGCCTCCAAGTTGGCGAAGGCGGCCGCGCTGGGCAGCGCGGTAGCGAGCTGCTCGGCGACGCGTGCATTGACTGTGCGGGCGTCGAAAATCAGCCTGAGGCGGCCGCCCTTCCTTGCCGCGCAGAAGACGCCAACGGGCTCGACGCCTGGATCTTCCGCCTGGAAGAAGACCATCTTACGCTTCAACATCCCGGCGAGGGAATCGGCGAAGGTCGCCGGCGAGAGGGGGGGCGCGGGTCCACTCGCGGCCCGCGCGGGCAGACCTGCTGCAAGGGTGTCGGCCTCACCTCGATCACGCAACATGCTCGAGCTCCAAGCCCTAAGCCGCTGTGCGCCTGGGCCCGCGACAACGTCCGCGGTGGCCACGGGGCCCTAGCCGACGTCCGGCTACGAGATCAGGGCCCGTGCTGTTAAGGAGGGAGCCGGAGAGGAGCTCGCTGAGCTCCCCCTGGGAAACCTTCACCAGCGGGCAGCGGCCCCAGGCTGGTGAACGCGGACTGGACGTGCTCGAGAGACGCCCGCTGACCTTCGGCAACTCCGAAGTTTGACGGCAGGGCCCCAGGGGCACGCGCAGCATTTATGACAACGATGGCATCGTTGGCCCAGCCCCGCCAATGCCCGGCCAGCCCGCAGCGCTGTCGGGCCCGACGGCTGCGCCCGCGGGGCAGGCCCCCGCGCGCGTCGCCGAGGTGGGGCAGCGGGAAGAAGTTCCGCTGGCGCTCCCTGCGCGGGCCGCGCCAGAAGAGAGACCAGGCCGGGCTGCGAAGGGCGCAGCGGCGGGTGGGTTGGCTGGCGGGGGCGGCCGCCCAGTTCCGCCGTCGGCTCCTAGGTCGCTCGCTATCCCTGCCTGAGCCGGCGGCCCTTGGCCGCCCGTCAATGGGCCGCGGCCTCCCGCCTCTGAATCCCAGCCGAGGTCGGGGACCCCCTTGGCTGCGGGCGGCATCATGGGCCCAGCGGGGCGGCTGGCCCCGCCCCGTCGCTCTCGGGCTCGCCGCTCCCGTCGGGGCTTGCAGGGTCACCTGGCGCTGAGGCCGTGCTGCCGCGGCTCGTGCGCTCAGAACCGCCGCAATCACCCACTCGAAGGAGACCCCTGGCGTGGCGAAGGGCCCGAGCAACGCGAGGACCTGTGGGTCGCGGGGTTCCCGGCCTGGCGCCGGGCACCTGGCTGCCATGTCTGCGAGGCAAGGCATGGCGCCGCGCGCCAATGCAAGCCTCGCCGCGGTCAGCAGCCAGACTGCGAAGTCTGCGTCGGTGGGCGACAGGCGGCGCAGCTGCGCGGCGCGGCCCGGTGCCGGGCGGGTCGGCCTCCGCGTCCGCATCCGCAGCCGCAGCGGCCGAACTACTGCGCGGTTCCGTGGCCGCCTCGCGCGCGACGGCCCGCGTCAACGGCAGCCGCCCGTTGATCGGGCGGGGCGCAGGGACGGGGCCCAGGGGCGCCCAGCGCTGGCCCCGACGCCCCCGCGGCGGCCTCTGCCTGGAGCGGCGGCGGCGGCGCCTTTGCCACCGCGAGCCCGGGCGCCAACATCCAGGACCCTGCGCTGCCGTCGGGGGCCCGCCAGCGGAAGCTGGCGGTGCCTGTGGCTAGCGCTGGCGGAGGCGGCAGGCGGCCGTGGCGCAGGGGCGCGGGCGTCGGGGGCATCGCGCTGCGCCCGCGCCGCCGCCGCCGCTCTGGGCAGCGGCAGCCGCGTTGCCGCGGGCTGCGGGCCCCGCCGCACCGGCGGCCCCGGCAGTGCCTGAGCCGTCGGCGCCGTCGTCGAGTTTGCCGGGCGCGAAGAAATCCAACGGGGCGCCCTCGCCGAGCAGCCATACCTGGCCGCCCATCGTCACCGCCGCAGCCTGGTCGTCCAGGGGGGTGTCGACGTCGGCCAGCATGGAAAGCAGCTCGCTGTCGTTCACGTCCTCCCCTCTGGCTTCTCGTCGACTGGCTGCGCGTCGCTGAGCTCTGACCCCGAGCTCTCTTCGCCGCCTCCTCGCACGTGCTCCGTGGCGATCACGCAGGCGCCCGAGGGGATGTGGCAGTCCCCGATCGCCTCCCCATCGAGAATTACCTCCCTCGGAGCGAATCCAGAGCACCACCTCGCTGGGCTCGAACTGCGTTCTCGGCACCATCGCTCGCAGATGCTCCACGAGCGCGATGAGTCGCATCTCTTAGGTCCGCCGCTGGTCGGGGTACGCCGCGAGGTCCTTCACCTGGTGGTTAGTCCCACTCCGGCGTCGCCGATCGGCCACTGCCGGCGACCGCGGGGCGGCTCGCGGAGACAGCATCCACGCGGGGCGGCTACGATGGCTCCGCGAACGACCCTGTGCCGCCCGAGGGCGCAGCCACCGAAGGGGTGAACATCGTCGCACCACTTGCTCACCGCCGGCGGATCTGGTGGAACAGCCCGTCCGACACACCGAGGCCCCCGCCGCCGCACGGCGGGGGGCGACGAGCCCGCACGCTCCGACGCCATGCCGCTGGCGGAGGAGCGCAACGGAGGCCCTGGCGCGGAGGCCCTGGTGCGGACGGCGCGGGGCTCTCAGGCAGCTTTGGAGGCTCTCGGGGCTCCATACCACGGTGCAGCCGCCTGCTCACTCCCTCCTCGCTTCACGATGCAAAACTTTCCATATCTGCCACCGTGCCCCCGAGGAACGAGTTGAAGTGCCATAAAGTCCTTGGCCTACGTAGTCGTCCTGAGGATTCTTAAAAGGGGGCCAGACCCGAAAATCACAATTCCTTCGGGCCGCGTCGCGTGGCCCCTGGCCCTTGGGCTCCCAGCGTCCACCTGGGGTCCGGGGCGCCGTCCCGCATGATTTGCTCGGTCCCAAAAGGGCCGCCAGACGGGCCCACGGGATCCAAAAGGCACTAAGAACGGTCCAATGGGGGCCCGAATCGCTTCACGATCGGTCCAAGACGCCGCCAAGACGATCTCAAGACGGCCCAAGATGCCCACAAGACGCCTCAAGAGGCCCCCAAGCCCAAGAGGCCCCCGAGAGGCTTCCCAAGAGGGCCCCAAGAGGCAAACATCATTGATTTGACCACGAGTCTTGCAGGATTCTGCAGTTGTCGCATGTTCGACTTCCCGACGCTCCAAGACGGCCCAAGAGGCCTCCTAGGGGGCCCTAAGACCGCCCCAGAGGGCCCAAAGTAGCCCAAGAGCCTCCAAGGGCCCAAGAGGCCCCAAGAAGCCCGAACGGAGATTTCGAGTCCTCGGCCCCGAGGGGCCCCGAAGGCCCCAAGATGCCCCAAAGAGGCCCCCAGAGGCCGAGAGGCCCCAAAACTGCCCCCAATATATAGGCCCCCGAGAGGGCTCCGAATAGACACCAAAAACACCATCCCTGAGGACTCTGACCCACAATCCAGGCACGGTGGCGGGATGGGCCGAAGGCCATTCAATCAACCGCTCCCTGTGCTCCTGCCACAGGGGTGCCTGGCGTGCTAGACGTCTGGTGATTTTGAACTCCCCCTGAGGCTTTGGCCGATACCGCCGCCGCTGGCCATCCAGAAAGCCGCCAAGAAGCCGCCGAAAATTCATCTCTCGTGGGTCGAATCGCCTCCAAGACGGCCCAGATGGCTCAAGATGGCCTCCAAGACGCCTACATGACGGCCAAGATAGCCCCAAGAGGGCCCAAGATGGCCCAAGCATATTCCAAGACAGCCCCAGATGCACCCAAGGCGTCTCAAGATGGCCCCAAGATGGCCCAAGGCGACCCGAGAGGCCCACAAGAGGCCTCCAAGACGACCCCAGAGGTCTCCAAAAGGGCTTTCAGGAAGGCACGAGGAGGCCCAAATCACAGGTTTTCAATCCGGTTTGAAGGATTTCCGCATTTGATTCAAAACTGCCTTCCGACGGCCCAAGATGGAACAAGAGGCCTCCAATGTTGCCCCAAGGTCGCCCAGGAGGTCTCCACGATGGCCCCAGGACGGCCCAAGAGGCCCTCAAGACGGCCCCCAAAGAGCCCCAGACGGCCCAAGAGACCTCCAAGATGCTCCAGATGGCCGTCAAGGCGGCCCTGAAATGCCCCAAGAAGGCCCAAAGACTGCCCAGAGAGGCTCCCAAGACGGCTTCCGACGGCGTCAGACGGGCCAGGAACGCCGCAAGACGGCCACAGAGGCCCCCAAGAAGCCCCCAAAGGCCCCCAAGAAGCATGATTGCTCCCTCTCCTCGTCTTCCTCTTCCTCCTCTTCCTCCCCCACGTGCTCCCCGAAGGGCTTCCACAACGGCTGGGGGAACGCATGGTCCAATAGCGTGGCCAAACTTGGCCTAGACGTGCGGCCACATAGGCGTATCCTAAAAGGGAGGGGCGGCGGTGATTCGCCGTAGGCGTCTTCGATATATACGCACTATGCAACTGTCTTTATACATAGGGAGTAAAACTGGGAGAGGTAGGGAGAGCGAGAGAGAGAGAGCGATAGTGTGAGAGAGAGAGGGAGAGACAGCGAGACAGAGAGAGAGGAGAAACAACATTATATATACATAGAGAGAGAGGGAGCGAAATATAATAATACAGAGAGAGAGAGAGGGAGAGATGAGCACAAGTCCCCGGCAAGGTCGGGTCAGAGATGCCGGAGTTCTGTTTCGGAGTCCAAGAGGGCTCCAGATCGGTCCAAGAGGGCCCCGAGAAGCTTTCTAGACGGTCCAAGAGAGGCCCGAGACGGCCAAAGATCGCCCGAAGACGCCCCAGATGGCCCCAAGACAGCCCAAGAGGCCTCCAAGACGCTCCAAGGGCCTTCCAAGAGGCCTCCGAAGAGGGCCCAAGAGGCCTTCAAGACTGCTCCAAGACGGCCCACGAGGCTCCCAAGACGGCCCCGGAGCGGCCCAAGAGCGCCCCCCAGACGGCCCAAGTGCTGCCCAAGGCGGACCAAGAGGCCTCAAGACGGGCCCAAGAGGGGCTCAAGAAGGGAACCGAGAACTGAAAAATCGAGCCCTCCGCCCCAGAAGGCGCCCAGGACCCCGAAAGAGGCCCCAAGAGACTCTCCAAGACACCCCCAAGACGCCCCAATAAGCTCCCGTGAGGCCCCAAGAGGACCAACAACGTCAGGCCCCAGGCCCCAAGAGGACCAACAAATACCGCCAAGAGCCCGCCGAAAGCCCCCCCAGAGACCGTCACGAGAGCTCAGGAGGCCCCCTGGAGGCCTCCCGAGTTCTCCAAGAGGCCTAAAAAGAGGCGCCAAGAGGCCCCAAACGGCCCCACCGAGGCCAAGAGGCCACGAACGCGCAAGCAAACGCCTGCGATGGCACAATACGGGCCGGCGGAATGAGCGAAGCGATTAAATACACAGAGAGAGAGAGAGAGATGAGCACAAACACGCACATGTGGAGGGCACGACAAGGGCTGGACAATCGCCTTGAACAAACGCCTGTCGGAGACAACGTATGGGGGCTCCGCCTCTGTCGCCAGATACTCGCGGAGCTCCTGTCGCAATACTCTTTGCATGCGCACATGCCCTCATCGGCTGCCTCATGGTCTACTGGCCCCACATTCGGCGTGTTGGCCGCGGATGTTCTCCAGCCGCACGTCCTCCACTCTTGTGCTGCGTTTTGTCCCTGGCATGTTCCCCGATTCGCCAAGTCCATTCGGCGCGTGAACCTCACACCTCGCGTGACATAACAGCATCATCAGAACCCATTGATGCAATCGTGCCAAAAGGGCCCAGGAGGTGAAGACTGTGAGTAACACGGGGAGGGAGTGAGAGAGAGGGGGGGTGAGAGAGAGAGAGGGGAGGAGAGCAAGAGAGAGAGAGAGAGAGAGAGCGAGAGGGTGCGACCAGCACTTCTGAATACATGGTAGCTGGCACCATGATGAAAGACAGAAGGCCAACGGGCAAATCTGGGAGCGTCGCGCGAGCCGAAATTCAAGGGGCAAGCACGTGCAGAGTGCTGTGGCCTGCAAAAGAAAGCGGAAAGTGCCAGGTGCGAGTATGCCCCATGCGCGAGTCCCACTTCTCGTCCCCACCCCGCGGGTTTCCATCGCACGTCCAAGACCTTCGATTCTTCGCCCCAGTTCACTGCCAACAACTGCCTATACCTCCACCGCTGGCTCGTTTTCCTCGATGTCGCCCAGCACTCCTCACGCTAGCACTCTGGACGTTTCTCCGACACTATCACCCGTACCTCCCCACCACTTCGACGGTCACGCTGTGTTTTCAAGCATCTGTCATCGAGCAGATCTGCACAACCACCTCGCCCCCAAACCTCCGACTGACCTTGCTCATCGAACCACGTCGTCATCCTCAACCTGGGACGTCCCTGACCCCTCCCATCCGCCCTGATGCGCTCTGCTTTTCACCCGCCAACCCAACAAAACTGCCTCGCCTCCCGATCACTCCCGTGTGCGTGGCCGCGCTCTCTTTCGATCAAATTTCCCCACCAAGGGGCTCTTCTCCCAAAACCACCTCGCTCCCCTCAACCCCAGACCACTCCCATCCGCACGGCTGTGCCCTATTGCCCCCCCATCCGCTCTGCTTATCAACCACCCCATTCCATGAACATGTTCACAAACCCACTGCCCCTTCGCTTCTTTCCCCGGGACATTCCCGACCGCTCCGGACCCCGCGGCCTCACTCTGAGAGATCGCTCCACCACACCACGGACTATGCTCCTAAAGCCGTCGCGCCTCCCTCATCCCTTGCCACTCCCGACCCTCCCCGTCCACTAAACTGCGCTCGAGTTTCAAGCTCCGCATCTGACGCATTTCCTCTCCAAAGCACTTCGCCATTTGCACTCCCCACGACCTGCTTCGACCTTCCCCGACGCCCAACCCGCCGCTCGCGACTTCCCCTCCCCGCCCTCCGTTCGGCATCGGTATCGGTACCTTTTCCTCCTCTGACATACCACCTCTCGCCCCCCTTCATCCTCGAACCTTGCCCTCCGCACGGCAACGCTTTGCTTCGCGATCCTCACACCGCAGATTCTGGTCACCAGGCCGCCTCGCCCACTCTACTCTCGACACCCTCGGACACTCCCGTCCGCGTGGCTGCTGTGTTTTCACAGCCACCCCCCTGCATACAATGGCATTCACAACAAATTCTGCACCCGAAGCCCCCTACACCCCAGACCCCTCCCAGCCGCGTGGTCACGCTCTGTTTTGGAGCTCCCCTCCACACTCGAGGTGACTTCCGCCGCTCAAATCTCCGACCTCATGGTGTGCGCTACCTACTACGTGGCTTTATCGGCGTCGGGGTAAAACAACTACCTACGCGGACTGCCCAGCACCACACCGTGTGACTGCTGCGCGCCAAGGTTTTACAGCATTCCCAACCGTACTGTGGTTTGGGGCCCTCGTTTTCAAAAGAGATCCCCGCGCCTCCTCCCCTTCTGTCCTCCTCCTCCTCCTCCTCCTCCTCCTCCTCCGCCCAGGTGCCAGCGAGCACACGCGGCCGCCGCACCCATTTTGGCACACCCCTCAATACGCTTTGTGGCCCCATGGGGAGCTCCACCGACGGCCCGGATGCCAGCGCTCGCTGGTGGCCACCGCACCCATTTTGGCACACCCCTCACACGCTTCGTGGCCCCATCGGGAGATCCACTGAATGCGGTCCATACAACGACGGTGCCCACGACTGCAGATGGCTGGGTGTTTCGCCAGGCTCACTGCCTCCGTCCTCCCGGCGTCTCGGCGGTGATGGTCGGGCTACAGCGCAGTGTCGCCAGACGTCTGTCGCGTGCAGTGGTCTGCACACGTCGGGACCACCGAGTGTGCTGAAAGTCCGACGAGATATGCCTTCTCCGCAGCCTAGTCGCTCAACGTCTGCGACATAATGCCAAGCCCAGCCTCTGCACTCCAACACCGTGTTGTTCAGAAAATCTTCTGGGGTCGGCCGCAGGGGCGGCAGACTACAGCTTTCCCCCGCCCTTGTCCTCCACTCCCTCCTATTCCCAACCCTGCCTACAATGTGGTTCTGCCATACGCCACGGCGAGCACCCCTCCCTTTCAACAGCGCCGCCTCAACTGGCTGGTTCAACAACGCCGCCTCAACTGTGACGGCCGAAGTTGCAGAAGAGGTTCTCGATGCAAAGACGGCAGCCTGTTGACACCGCACTTTCGCTGCTGACCGCCACCCCCACTCAGGCCGTAACTGGCGCATGGTCGCTAACGCTTGCAAGCGCGCGTTTCACCAGGATGCGCGCTTCAATCTAGATCGGGGCGCGACGCAGGAGGTGGGCCACTCGCAGCGGCGCTCCGAGACCATCTGCAGCAAGTGATCTGGGAAGTCCACCTGGCAGGCGCGCGTGCCCAGGCGGAAAAGAGCAGAGAGAGAGAGAGAGAGAGAAAAAAAAAAAAAGCGAGAGAACTCCGAGAAGAAGGGGAGTAAGCGCAGGAGCTGCGGGAGTGGGAGAGGGAGCTGGAGCAAGGGCTGGTAGAAACAGGTGTGGCACGGGCACAGCTTCGTGGCGAGCCTGGGGGGGCGTGAGAGGGGACAGGCCTTCTCAGAAGGCGGCGGGCCTTCTCAGAAGCCTCGCTCCTGCTGACAAGTTTACTCTACCTTCGGGGGCAAAGCTCAGAAAACTTCTCAGAAGGCCCGAGGCCTTCCGAACCTTCTGAGAGGGCCCGCCTCCTCTGCATTCCCCCCCCCCCGGTTCGCCGCCGAACAACAGTCCGCGCGTTGAAGCGCGCCCAGCTGGCGATAGGGCCAGCGATCGGAAGACATGCACCGCGCACAAGCGGAAGCACAGCCTTCAGGAAAAACCTGCGCGACACGTGGGCGAGAAGGGCATTTCGCTGTCCCAGGCGCGCCCCAGATCCGAAGAACAGAAAAACGCGCCGCGCCCTTGTGGGCGATCACTTGTCGTCACGAAAGGAACGCTGCGCTGCGGCGAGAGACACATTTCGCGATTTAGCGTGTGATGTGCGCCGCGTTCCATCCCTGCCAAGCTCTCCTGCCGCACATCTTGCAACGTCGAAGCGGAATCGCCAATGCTAAAAGAGAGCGCGTTGACTGTGTCGTCTTTGATGGCTGGGATGGGAGGCCGTTGAGTGTCACGATAAGGCCGCTACGTAAGCAGGGGAAGTAACACATTCCGCAGACATGATTGCACTGGGGGGGGAGGGTCTCGCTCGTCTTCTATGTGGTTGGCTGGCGGTCCCAAGGTTTTCGCCCGATGGCCGTCCGCGGCCGCCTCGTCGCCGCCTCGTGCGCTGGCTGCCCGTTTCTGGTTTTCGCTCGGTGGCCGCCCGTGGCCGCCCCCACTGCCGCCTCGCTGCACAACCGCACAGCTTGCGTAACAGGCACCGCATCTGCTGCGCCACACCGCTGCCATCACATAGCTGGCGCCCCACTTCCTTCACCACACAGCTTGCGCAACATCTATGCACTATAGCCAGATGTTTGAGCCAAGGTGGTCCCTGAGAGTGTTCGCACGTTTTTCTGCTTCTGATCCGCCTGCGCTTTCGGCGTCGTCGTCTAGCTGTTCGTGATCGCCGTCGTCGTCCTCCCCCCCGCATCCACTGAATTATCCTTCTCGCACTCGCTCTTCCGCTTCCAATGCACTTCCTCCTCATCCCCCTTTTCTGTTCCTGCCGCTCCTCCTCCTCCTCCTCCTCGTGTTTTTCCTCCTCCTGTTCCCGCCTCTTCCTCCTCCTCTTCATAATAATCATCATCATCATCAGCATCATCATCATCATCATCATCATCATCATCCTCATCATCATCCTCATCATCATCCACACCATCAGCATCATCATCAACATCATCATCTTCACCAACATCATCATCAAGAAACATCATCACCATCAGCATCAGCACCATAATCATCAAAGACACCATCATCATCATCATCATCATCATCATCATCATCATCATCATCATCATCATCATCATCATCATCATCATCGTCGTCATCATCATCGTCATCATCATCATCAAAATCATCACCATCATCATCAACATCATCCGCATCATCACCACGGTCATCATCAACATCACCATCCGCATCATCATCACCATCATGGTTATCATCATCACCACTTTGATCCCCATGGTCATCCCCCTCCTTTTCCTCCTCCTCCTCCTCGTGCTCTTCCTCCTCCTGTTCCCGCCTCCTCCTCCTCCTCCTCATCAGCGTCATAATCATCTTCATCCTCATCCTCATCATCATCAACACCATCAGCATCATCATCAACATCAGCATCTTCACCACCATCAGCATCATCAAGAAACATCATCACCATCAGCATCAGCACCATAATCATCGAAGACACCACCACCACCACCATCATCATCATAATCATCACCATCATCATCAACATCATCCGCATCATCACCACCACCATCATCAACATCACCATCCGCATCGTCATCATCATCATGGTTATCAGCATCACCACTTTGACCCCCATGGTCATCCCCCTCCTTTTCCTCCTCCTCCTCCTCCTCCCCGTTCCTACTCCATTTCCTGTTCTTGTTCCTCCTCCTCATCCTCCATCCCGTCCTCCCCCTTCTGCTCCTCATCCTCGCCCTCCTTTTCCTCGTCCTCCTCCTCCTCCTCCTCCTCCGTTTCCTCCTTCCCCTCCTCCTCCTCTTTCCACCTCCTCCTCCTCCTCCTCCTCCTCCTCCTCCTCCTCCTCTTCCTCCTCCTGCAATTGGTTTTCACAAACGAATTGGCACATTCCACGTTCTTGCAAACATCCCACCAACCCACCCGCAACTTGGTTTGCAAAACCCATGCGGCGGCGATTGCGATGAGTGCTTGGCGTTGGCTAGTGCATCTCTGCGGCCTCGCCAACCCAAGCACGCGCGCGCACCGGCCAGCTAGTTTGACGCGACCGACGCGGCCGCGGTGGCGCTGACCGCCGGGCACATCCCAGCGGGCACTTCAGTGCGAGTCGGCTACTTGGGCGGGCGCGGTATCAACGTCGACAACGGTAGACGCGATGATGATAGTGGCGATGTTGGTGACGATGTTGACAACGACGACGGCGCGGCCAGTGAAAGCGCGAATGCTGATCGCACCGACGACGATGACGGCGTCCTCGCGTCGGTGATGAAGGTATTGGAAGGAATTTGACATGCGCGCGCGGCGGACGCGCGAAAGTGGCCCGCATTGTATTATTTGCACGGACCGTGCCCCCCAGCACCAGCGCAAGGGCGGGCGAATGATTTCGATATGCGGCGCGAGAGGCCTGTTTGGCAGAATTCCATGAAAATATTGAAAAACCGATGGGTTCTTCAAGAATTCGTAAGAGCGCGAGCGCAAGCTATTTTGAAAACTGATGTTGCGCAACCATGTGCTTCACGATTTCAAAACTAAGTTTTGAAATCGTTACGAAACCAACGGTTTTTGACAAATTTCGGCCTGCGCGCGCGACGACGCTCGCGTGTGCATGTCGTTTCATTTGTTGCAAAGGATTCTCGCCACAGCACGCGTGCAAGGGTGTTCGAACGATTTTGACATGCGCGCGCGAAGCTCTTTTGGTAGCAGTTGATGAACATGTTGATAAACGCATGGTTGTCTCAAGAATTCGCACGAGTGCGCGCAAGTTTTTTGGAACGTCCGTGCTGCGAAACCATGTTGCTTTGCATTTGTCTTGGACCCTCGATCTTAAAATCCTTACGAACCCGAATGTTTTTGAAAGTTCTCGGCATGCGCACGCGACGACGCGCGCGTGTGCACATCGTCCCATTTTTTGCAAGGGATTCTTTAAAACGGATGATTTGTGATAAACGAATGCGCGCACATGGTTTCTGTTGCAGAGGATGGCGGGGGAGGTCGATACCGGCTCGGCTGGGATGGTATGAATTCATATTTCGGATGGACGATGGGGCAGCATCATATGTAAATTGCAATGCGAAAGCGGAACGGATAGTCCCAGGGGGGGGATCAATCGTTAAGAAAGGAGAGACTACGCGGCGACAACGTGGCGACGGGACGGCGACGGCGACGACATAGCCGCCAGACCGCCAGACACGCCCGGACGACGGGAGGCGATGAGGCGGCCACGGGCGGCGGGGACGGCGACGACATAGCCGCCGGACCGCCAGAAGGCCCACTCCGTTAGAACACGAGTGAGAGCCCCTTAGGAGCAAGCACTGTTTGGGCAATGCATATTTACATGAACTCCAACCACGCGCGCGCTTCGGCGCGCTAAGGTTCTAGCGCAGACACGGGCATTGTCTAAACACCGCAAAGTGGAGGCGAACTTGGAGAGCTGAGTGGCAGGACGCAGGAGGTACGTCCACACACGCTGCTGCAGAGAACCAGGAAAAATGAGGCCCCGAGGAACATTAGCTGCGGCATCAGCAACACCAGAAGCAGCGGGGGAGAGACTCTGGAGCAGGAGGAGGCCGAGGTGGGAACCGCGTAGTCAGCCAGATGAGGGGAGGTCGGGATGGGCTCCGAGGATAGTTGGACAGGAAAGTGCAAACAGGAAGGAGGGGAATCCAGGCGGACCTTCAAAAGGAGGCCCGGGGAGGAGAGCACAGGATATACTTGGAGGATTGTTGGCCACTGAGGATCCAGGGAGCTTCTTGAGGGCGTATTGGAAGCTTCGGAGAGACTTCTTCGGGCGTCTGAGGCTTTCAGCTACATTTTGGGTGCGAAGGCCTTCTGGGTGGTCCTCTTGGGGCCCTGTCAGGGCCTCTTGAGGGCATTGTGGGCGCGTCGGGAGCCATCTTGGGGGGAGGGACCCCGGAAACCACATAGAAATCACCATGTTGGAGCCCCTGGAGGCCTTTCGGGGGACTCAGTCCTGTCCTCCACTCCCTGCTCATCGTTCTTGGCATCATCCCCATCATCATCATCATCATCATCATCATCATCATCATCATCATCATCATCATCATCACCACCACCACCATCATCATCATCATCATCATCATCATCATCATCATCATCATCATCTGCATCATCATCGTCATCACCATCATCATCATCATCATCATCATCATCGTCATCATCATCATCGTCATCATCATCATCACCAGCATCATCATCATCATCGTCATCATCATCATCACCATCATCATCATCACCATCATCATCATCGTCAGCAGCATCGTCAGCAGCAGCAGCAGTAACAGCAGCAGCAGCAGAGCAGCAGCAAAAGCAGCATGAGCATCATCGTCATCATAATCATCCGCATTGTCATCATCATCATCACCACCATCATCATCATCAGCATCATCAACATCATCATCATTATCATCATCATCATCATCATCATCAGCATCATCGCCATCACCATCACCATCACAATCACCATCACCATCACCACCTCCACCGTTATCATCACCAACATCATCATCACCATCATCATCATCATCATCATCATCATCATCATCATCATCATCATCGCCAGCATCAGCATGCGAGACATTGTGCTCATAAACATCGTCGTCGTCGGCATCGACGTCGTCGTCATCGTGATCGTCATCATCATCAGTCACATCCTCATCATCATCACCATCGTCATCAGCACAATCGTCGTTCTCAGCATCATCCCCACCATCATCATCATCAACGTCGCCGTCATCATCGTCATCATCGCCATCAGCATCATCACAGTATTCATATTCATATTAGTGATTGTCATCACCACCACGATCATCACCATCATCATCAACATCATCATCAAGATGAGCATCACCATCATCATCACCATCACCACCACCACCATCATTATCACCATTATCATCGTCGTCATCATCATTACCCTTTTTAAAACCACCATCACAATCACCCTGGCATGGCCAAGCAGGCTGCGAATGTCAAAATACCCTGGGGCCTCCAAGTGAGCCCGAACTGGGCAAGGAGATTGGTTTCGTAATCGGTAACGGCCGTCCTCCACGACATCTTTTGCATTAGTTAGTGCCTTCCTCCCCCTCCTCCTTCTCCTGCCCAGAGGGTGTGGGGGAGGGCAAGGAATGGAAGGGGGAGGACAAAAAGGAGGAGGAGGAGGAGGAGGAGGGGGAGGAGGAGGAGGAGGAGGAGGAGGAGGAGGAGGAGGAGGAGGAGGAGGAGGGGTGCGAGGGGGGGGCAGGGAGAGGGAGGGGCTCGAGTCATGCGCCCGCACCTGCCCGCCCAGTGGCCCCCCTCCCCTCCGCCCCCTCAGGATAAAGCAAGTGATGAGGGGCTGGGCATGGTGGGATCCGATTGCTGCAGTGAGACTTGCTGGCGTTGCCTGCTTTCCGAGGGAGAGAGAGAGAGAGAGAGAGAGAGAAAGAAAAGGTCCAGGCCTCTCGTCAACAACTCACGGCGAAAGCATTGGCTATGTACGGAACCATTGGACAAGCAATCCAGGGTCTGGAAGCTGGTGGGACTCGAATCGTGGGTTGGCCATGGACATCACCGCAGCCATAATCAGACAAGGAATCCTCCAGGGTCTGAACTTCAGCCACCGTGTTGAAAACTGCCAAATCTGCTCAAAATCGGTCCCCGGACACCTACCTGGGTCCAGCTGGTGCGGTTTCTCATCCCAGGTCCATCTTTGAAAGCCCCAGGGCCCGAGAGCGGCCTCTGGAGGCCGAAAAAGGCAAAAAACGAGCCCGAACCCAGAACCCAGAACCTTGAACCGATGCTGCGCCACCTCGGACCCCTGGCCGGCTCCGACTTCCGGATTTCCGCCCCGCCTCCTCCTCCCCCGGCGCACCTCGTGCGCACGGGCCCGCAGCTCTTCGGACGCCTGGGCCGACAGCAGCTTCGGCGAGCCGTGCGCGCCATCGGCCGGCGCGGACGCCTTTGGACGCGGCATGGCGGAAGGTCGGCGCAGCAGGAGGCAGGGAGACAGGGACTGTAGTGCGGACGCGGCAGCGAGAGACCCTCGCAAGAAACCCCGCCCCGAAAACCCACCAGCGCAAGATGCAAGCGGGGGGGAACAAACGCACCCTGAAATCAGCAGTTCCTTCAACGACAGCGAGAGGTCACCGCGCACCGTGCGGAGCGAAGAAACCTGGGTTATTTCATAACGGCAAGGACTCGGTATCTTGATGCGCGACCCCGCTGTACGCACATACACCGATCCTGGCCACGCCAATCCTGGGCCCAGGATCGGCGTTTTCTCCTCCCTGGCCGAGCCAGGGGAGCGTATGCATCGATCCTGGGCCCAGAATGGGCCTGGCGAGGATCTGTGCTGGTGTATAGTTCTGCTCCTTCCAGGGGAGAGGAGACTGCGGTCGCGCTCGACGGGCGTGCGCGCACAGCGCAAACTTTTGCAACAACGGGCCCCCGCACAGACGCCGGGAGTCCCAAAGCCGTTTGGCGACAGACCGTGCGATGACCTCGAAATCACTAGGACCTCGCCGCACGGCCAGTTGCCGCAGGCCTGGGGAGTCTTGGAAGCCACAGGCGCCCGAGACGTCTCCAAACGGTCCAAAACGGTCAAAGTCCTCGTGGTGGAGCGCCAGTGCCGCGGGGGCGCGGCATGCCGAGGATCGACGACGACGAGGATCGAGGAGGAAAGAGAGGGAGGAGGAGAAGGAGGAGGAGGAGGAGGGGGAGGAGGAGGGGGAGGAGGAGGGGGAGGAGGAGGAGGAGGGGGAGGGGGAGGACCAATGCAAACCCGAGACTCATCAACGATATTGGAAGACACCCTCCCTCCAAGATCCCTCTGGATAGGCCCCTACAGAGCGCCATTTCCACTGAGGGCATTGCCCCGTTGGGGGAGAACCGTGCGAACATCTTAAAGCGTGCCAAAACACCATTACCAAGACTTCAACGCCACGAGTAAACCTGACTGTCACGTCTTGGCGATCCTGAGTCGCGCCAGAACGCCATTCCTGGGACTTCAACACCGCGAATCAACATAAATCATGCGCCCTGATAATCCTGAACCGCTCCAGAACACCATCTCTGGTACGTTAACCATGAGCATCCGTGAAACGCTTACAAGTGTTTGAAACGAATGTGCGCGGCGCTGAGGCGAGAAGCAAATTTTGAATTATGATAACGGAGTTCCCCACATAAGGATGTTACGGGGTTGTCGTTTTCACAACGGGGGCCTCGCCTGGGCGTCGCGCACATTCGTCTGACAAATCTTCAACAGCTACCCGGATGGAGGGCGATCGTTTTTAAATTAGGGCTCTCGCTTTGGCGCCGCGCACATTCGTCTTCAAAGTTTGCAACAGGTGCACGGGTGGAGGGCGGGCCGGTTTCCAAAATGGGGCTCTCGTCTTGGCGCTGCGCACATTCGCGGTACAAGTTGTCAAAAGTTGCAAGGATTGACGGCGGCTCGTTTTCAAAATAAGGCTCTCGCCTTGGCGCCGCGGACATTCGTTGTAAACATTTTGCAATTATTACACGGATGGAGGGCGGCTGGTTTTCAAAATGGGGTTTTCGCCTTCAGCCTTCCTCATACATGTCAGGCCCATGAGGCGCCTGTCAGGCCAATGGGGCGCCCGTCTTACAAGGGTGCGGGTCCAGGTGTGAAAGGGAATACTTGTATGAACTTCGGAGGAAGGGACCTGGAACGGGAGGGTGTATAGCAGCATCGTTGATGCATCCTGGGTTCGCTCTGATCCTCGTCCTCTTTGTTCTCTTCCCCTCGTCCTCCGCCTCTTCCTCGTATTCCTTGTTTTCCTCCTCTTTGTCCTCTTTGTTGTCCTCCCCCTCCTCCTCCTGTTCCTCTTCCCTTTTCCTCCTCCTCAGTGTTTCCGTTATCACCCTTTTCCCCGCGTGCCTCGCACGGAGGTGTCAAGGATTGCCTCGCGAACCATTCGACGAGTCTATCACGCACCCAGAGATCTCCCAGCGCACTCCTGTCGCTCACATTGTCACCTATACCATCGCACTCCTTTCCTCACTCGCTCCCATGAGCATCGTTTCTGGATGGGCTGGTTGGGGGTAGTAGAAGGGTCAACAATGGTGCCGCGTCGCGGTATGTCCGATGACCTTGCGGCCGTCGTGCCCGGATGCTCCGGGCGGGGCTTGCGGAGGAGGAGAAGGAGGAGGAGGAGGACATGAAGGAAATTGCAGGAGGTGGGCGAGGAGGAGCAGGAGGGGGAGGGGGACAAAGGGGGTGGGACAGCGCGGGCGAATGACGGCAATGGAAGGCCGCGCTCGGCAGCGTTAGCCGCAGCAGTGCAGAATGGGCAGTTCGGGCGAGCAAAAGCAGGAATGCCGATAAGGCGGGGAGGAAGGAGAAGAGGGCGTGGAAGAAAGAAGTGGTGATGATGGCAATGGTTGACGATGAGGATGGCGGTGGGAGGAGCACGAAACCTGATAAATGATATGGATGGTGTGCGGATGCCCTGCTCGCTCTGGTGGGGCCTCCCTGGAGGAATGGGAGGGGCGCGAAACCTGATAAATAATATGGTGTGCGGACACCCTGCCCGCTCTGGCGGGGCTTCCCTGGAGGGGTGGGGGGGCACGAAACCTGATAAATAATATGGTGTGCGGATGCCTGCCCGCTCTGGTGGGGCCTCCCTGGAGGGGTGGGAGGGGCACGAAACCTGATATAATAACTATGGTGTGGCGGATGCCCTGACCCGCTCTGGTGGGGCCTCCCTGGAGGGGTGGGGGAGAGCACGAAACACGAAAACCGATGATAAATAATATGGTGTGCGGATACCCTGCCCGCTCTGGCGGGGCCTCCCTGGAGAGGTGGGAGGGGCACGAAACCTGATACATAATATGGTGTGCGGATACCCTGCCCAGGCGGCGGAGGCAGGCGACAGCGCCGCTGCGCGCGCCACCGCGGCGGCGGGGCAGCCGCGGCCGGCCGCAGCGACGGCCTCGGCGGCGGCGGAAGCCGCGGCCGCCGCGGTGGCGCCAGCGCGCCGGCGCGCGCCACAGCCGGCGGCCAGCGGCGCCGGCACAGCCGGCCAGCGGCGCCAGCAGGCGCGGCAGCGCCGGGGGCGGCGCCAGCCCCCAGCGTCAGGAGGCGCTGAGGCCCAAGGCGGCCCAAGCCGGCATCGCCAAGGCGGCTGGCTGCAGCAGCCGCCGCCTGGCGGGCAGGCCAGGAGGCGCCGCGCGGCGCCAGTGGCGCCCGCGGCGCCCGCGGCGGCCGCAGAGCGGGGAGCGCTGGCGGCGCCAGCGGCGCCAGCACAGGCGGCGCCGGCGCGGGCGGCGACCGCGACGCGAGCCGTCCAGGCGGCCGCCCGCTGCCGCCGGCGACGCGCCGCGGCGGGCTCCATCAGCGTCGGGCGAGTCCGCACCTGGTCGGGGTCGTGCTCGAGCCCTGATCCCGGAGGGAGGAGCACCCCCGGGAAAGCTTGAGCCAGGAGGGGTTACGGACGCTGGTGGGTATTTTTTTTTTGGTCGCGGCCGCAAGCGAAGGCGCAGGCGGCGGGTCGGTAAGTCCGGGGCGCGGTCACTGGTGGGGATACTTTTTCGGTCGCGTCCACCAGCGAAGGCGCTAGCGGAGTCAGAAGCGCTCCGGGATACGGAAGCGGCCTAATTAGCTACTAGACACTGGTAGGGATATTACCTAACAGCGAAGACTGATAGGTTTCTAGTGGTGTCAAAAGAAAGCATCTGATGACTCAGAAAGGAGGTCTGGGCGGCATCCGGACAGCGAGGGCCGGGCTCAGGGCCGGGCTCGATTTAAGGAAACAGTCACACACTTCGTGCTCTTCGACCTCCCAGAACTCCATTCCCGGGCCACACTTTGAATGCCCGGAGCCAACTGTAAGCCACTTCGTGCTCTTCGACTTCCCAGAACTCCATTCCCGGGCCACATATTTTGGATGCCCGGAGCCAACTGTAGGCCACTTCGTGCTCTTCGACTTCCCAGAACTCCATTCCCGGGCCACATTTGCCACTTCGTGCTCTTGGACTTCCCAGAACTCCATTCCCGGGCCACATATTTTGGATGCCCGGAGCCAACTGTAAGCCACTTCGTGCTCCTCGACTTCCCAGAACTCCACTCCCGGGCTGCATTTTGGATGCCCGGAGCCAACTGTACGCCACTTCGTGCTCTTCCACTTCCCAGACTTCCAAGACTCATCACCTTCATCATCATCATCGTCCCCGTAGCCTTCTTGGCTACAGCCCTGCTTTCGAAGATTTCCTTTCAAAGGAACTGCGCAGCGCCTACTGCGCACCTTAATGCCAGGACATGCTGATAGTTCTCGGTCTGGCGGCGGTGCTCCTGACCCTGCTGCATTGAACAGCGGCGCTCCTCAGCCTGCGGCAAGGAACAGCGCTGCTAGTCAGCGTGCTGCATTGAGCGGTCCTCTGCAAACGCTCGTCGAGCACGTGAAGCAGTTCGACCGGATACCGAAGCGAAATAAAGGAATGTCCGAACAAGAACGGGCCGAAAACAAGTTGGCCAAACGTTTCTCGGACCATCGCGACCGCATCCCCAAAGACATTTTGCATGAACTGCGGGCCCTGGGCTGTGCTGATCAGCAGACGGAGACCGAGGAGCTCAAGCGGAAGCAGAAGACCGAGGAGCTCATGCAGCAAAAGCGAAACAAGACCGAGGAGCTCATGCAGCAAGTGCGAGACCTCGGCCGCCACCCGAAGGAGCATGCCGGGCGTAGCCTCGCAGAGCGGCAGCTGGCAGAGAAAGTCCGGAAAGCACGGAAGGCCAACCAGTTCTCCCCGGAGCAGGACGCCGAGCTCCAGGCCTTCAAGCAAGCGGAGAGCGAAGCCACAACAAAGACTCGCATCGTGGAGGCGGAGGGCCTTCCAAACCCCATGGAAGGGTTCGCTGAGGAGGCGCAGAACAGGATCGACCAGGACCTGCTGATGCTCGAGAGCGGCATCCGGACCAAGGCAATCCTGCGGCGCCTTGCCGCCTACAAGGAGCTTGTGTCCAGCCTCTCTGCGCAACACGCGGAATTCGCGCAGCGGCGCGCGGAGCGGGTGCGCAAGGCGTCGGCCGCCCCCGCGGGGAAGAGCTGCAACGTTCCCGGCGGCGAGGTGGAGGGGGGCCAGCTGCGCGTCTTCTCCGACCGCCCCGTCATGACGGGGCCGCTCGTGCGCCAGCTCTGCGACTGCGACTTTCTTACAGAGGAAGACTTTGCGCGGCGCAAGCAGCAGGGCCACGCGGGCGAGGCGGAATGCCGCAAACGGGTGCTGTTCCTGATGGCGGAGGCTGGCTGCAGGCCGATAGCCGCCCAGGAAAAGAGGCTCATGGTGCAGAATTTTGCCCACTTCCAGCAATTCTGCCCCCCGGGCAGCAAGGGCAACCGCTTCTCGGGCAACGAGGCAGTACACCGATGCGAGGCAGCCTGCGTAGTCTGCGCGCAGAAAGATTACGAAGGCCAACAGGGTGACGGAGCCGTTGCTCTCTGCGGCCCCTGTGGCAGCTACGCCGTGGCTGTTGTTGCGGGATCAGGTGACCTGGGAGTGATCTCTGGCAAACAAAATGTGGTGCTTCTCAGCCTGCATTCATGTGACACGCAATGCCGTGGCCTGCACTCGCGTAGTGCTTCTCAGCCTGCACTCGCGCGGTGCTTCTCAGCCTGCGCCTCCTCGGTACTTGCCAGCCGCCGGATTGGCGCGATTTCCTGCAATGCAAGCGGGAGAGGTGAAGTATCCGAGCCCGCGTGTCCGCGGTGCTTCTCGGCGTGCGTACTTGTACCCACCGGTCGGAAGAAGTAGGTAGAAACATGAAGTAGGAAGGCGGAAGAAGTAGATTGCGTTCGGGGCCGCCCCAAAAAAGCAACAGCAACAGCAATTACAAGAAGTAGATTACAAATTTTCGGGCCCTGTCTTAGCGGCGCGCAATAGCGCTAGGTCGCTCGGCCCCTCGCATGGCCCCTTCCCTCGCTGATGTCGGTTGTTCTGGCTTGTTTTCGTTTGTCCGTCGATCGCACTGGCAGCCTTTCGGTGGCTCGGCCCCTCGGCAGGCCCAATTCACTGGTTTTGTCTGCTTTTGTTTGTTTTCGCTTGCCCGTCGGCTGCACTGGTCGCCCCAGGCTCGCCCGCCGCCCCGCGGTCGCTTGGCCCCTCGGCTGGCCCCATTCCGCGGTTTTGTTTGTTTTTGTTTGTTTTCGCCGAGCCTGGGGCGACCAGTGCAGCCGACGGACAAGCGAAAACAAACAAGAACAAACAAAACCAATGAATTGGGCCAGCCGAGGGGCCGAGCGACCGCGGGGCGGCGGGCGAGCCTGGGGCGACCAGTGCAGCCGACGGACAAGCGAAAACAAACAAGAACAAACAAACCCCATGAATTGGGCCAGCCGAGGGGCCGAGCGCCCGCGGGGCGGCGGGCGAGCCTGGGGCGACCAGCGCAGCCGACGGACAAGCGAAAACAAACAAAAACAAACAAAAGCAATGAATTGGGCCAGCCGAGGGGCCGAGCGCCCGCGGGGCGGCGGGCGAGCCTGGGTCGACCAGCGCAGCCGACGGACAAGCGAAAACAAACAAAAACAAACAAAACCAATGAATTGGGCCAGCCGAGGGGCCGAGCGACCGCGGGGCGGCGGGCGAGCCTGGGGCGACCAGCGCAGCCGACGGACAAGCGAAAACAAACAAAACCAAACAAAACCAATGAATTGGGCCAGCCGAGGGGCCGAGCGACCGCGGGGCGGCGGGCGAGCCTGGGGCGACCAATGCAGCCGACGGACAAGCGAAAACAAACAAGAACAAACAACACCAATGAATTGGGCCAGCCGAGGGGCCGAGCGCCCGCGGGGCGGCGGGCGAGCCTGGGGCGACCAGCGCAGCCGACGGACAAGCGAAAACAAACAAGAACAAACAAAACCAATGAATAGGGCCAGCCGAGGGGCCGAGCGACCGCGGGGCGGCGGGCGAGCCTGGGGCGACCAGTGCAGCCGACGGACAAGCG
>CAUYUJ010009446.1:125645-201872 GCA_963575745.1 Prorocentrum cordatum | reverse complement strand
CGATGCGACCGCGGGCGGCGGGCCGAGCCCGGGCCGAACAGTGCAGCGACGGACATCGAAAAACAAACAAGAACAACCAAAACCATGAATTGGCCGCCGAGGGGCAGAGCGCCCGCGGGGCGGTGGGCGAGCCTGGGGCGACCAGCGCAGCCGACGGACAAGCGAAAACAAACAAAAACAAACAAAACCAATGAATTTGGCCAGCCGAGGGGCCGAGCGACCGCGGGGCGGCGGGCGAGCCTGGGGCGACCCGTGCAGCCGACGGACAAGCGAAAACAAACAAGAACAAACAAACCAATGAATTGGGCCAGCCGGGGGCCGAGCGCCCGCGGGGCGGCGGGCGAGCCTGGGGCGACCAGTGCAGCCGACGGACAAGCGAAAACAAACAAAAACAAACAAAACCAATGAATTGGGCCAGCCGAGGGGCCGAGCGACCGCGGCGGCGGGCGAGCCTGGGGCGACCATGCAGCCGACGGACAAGCGAAAACAAACACACAAACAAAACCAAATGGGGCCAGCCGATGGGGCGAGCGACGCGGGGCGGCGGGCGAGCCTGGGGCGACCAGTGCAGCCGACGGACAAGCGAACACAAACAAAAACAAAAAACCAGCCGCCAGCCGAGGGGCCGAGCGACCGCGGGGCGGCGGGCGAGCCTGGGGCGACCAGTGCAGCCGACGGACAAGCGAAAACAAACAAGAACAAACAAAACCAATGAATTGGGCCAGCCGAGGGGCCGAGCGCCCGCGGGGCGGCGGGCGAGCCTGGGGCGACCAGCGCAGCCGACGGACAAGCGAAAACAAACAAAAACAAACAAAACCAATGAATTGGGCCAGCCGAGGGGCCGAGCGACCGCGGGGCGGCGGGCGAGCCTGGGGCGACCAATGCAGCCGACGGACAAGCGAAAACAAACAAGAACAAACAAACCAATGAATTGGGCCAGCCGAGGGGCCGAGCGCCCGCGGGGCGGCGGGCGAGCCCGGGGCGACCAGCGCAGCCGACGGACAAGCGAAAACAAACAAAAACAAACAAAACTGCGGAGTAGGGCCAGCCGAGGGGCCGAGCGACCGCGGGGCGGCGGGCGAGCCTGAAGCGACCAGTGCAGCCGACGGACAAGGGAAAACAAACAAAAACAAACAAAACCGAGGACTGGGGCAAGCCGAGGGGCCGAGCGACCGCGGGGCGGCGGGCGAGCCTGAGGTGACCAATGCAATCGACGGACAAGCGAAAACAAACAAAAACAAACAAAACCAAGGAACGGAGCCAGCTGCGGGGCCGAGCGACCGCGGGGCGGCGGGCGAGCCTGGGGCAACCAGTGCAGCCGAGGGACAAGCGACAACAACCAAAAACAAACAAAACGACTGAATGGGGCCAGCCGAAGGGCCGAGCGACCGCGGGGCGGCGGGCGAGCCTGGGGCGACCAGCGAAGCCGACGGGCAAGCGAAAACAAACAAAAACAAACAAAACCAATGAATTGGGCCAGCCGAAAGGCCGAGCGACCGCGGGGCGGCGGGCGAGCCTGGGGCGACCAGTGCAGCCGACGGACAAGCGAAAACAAACAAGAACAAACAAAACCAATGAATTGGGCCAGCCGAGGGGCCGAGCGACCGCGGGGCGGCGAACGAGCCTGGGGCGACCAGTGCAGCCGACGGCCATGCGAAAACAAACACAAAACAACAAAACCAAGAGATGGGGCCAGCCGAGGGGCCGAGCGACCAGCGTCACCCAGGGAAGTGACAACCAAACCCTAGAAGTAGATTAGGTTTGCGCCCGCCACAAAAAAAAACAAAAAGTAATGATTCTTGAAATAGGAAGGCGCTTAAAGTAGATTGGGTTCTGGGAATCCAAAAATACCTACTTTCAACGACCGGTGGGTAATCCTAGTTCCAGCAGTAGTGGGACTGCGCGGCCGCGGTGCTTCTCAGCCCCCGAGTTTCTGCGGTGCTTCTCAGCCTGCAAGTTTTGCCGACTGTCCGCTTCACACGCCGCTCCTCAGTGCGCTCCTCTTCCGTTTGCGAGATGTCTTCCAAGATTTGGTTGGAGGCCGAGAAAGACGGACAAAACAACTCCAAGTAGCGCGGTCATCATCCCATCATCCTCCTCAATCATCACATCATCATCATCATCATCATCATCATCAATGACTTCGCCGAGCACCCCGGTGGAGACTCAGGTCTTATGGGTCCGTGCCCATACTACTACTACTACTACTACTACTACCACTACTACGACTACTACTACTACTACTACTCCTACTACTACTACTACTACTACTACTACTACTACTACTACTACTACTACTACTACTACACTACTACTACTACTACTACTACTACTACTACTACTACTACTACTACTACTACTACTACTACTACTACTACTACTACTACTACTACTACTACTACTACTACTACTACTACTACTACTACTACTACTACTACTACTACTACTACTACTACTACTACTACTACTACTACTACTACTACTACTACTACTACTACTACTACTACTACTACTACTACTACTACTACTACTACTACTACTACTACTACTACTACTACTACTACTACTACTACTACTACTACTACTACTACTACTACTACTACTACTACTACTACTACTACTACTACTACTACTACTACTACTACTACTACTACTACTACTACTACTACTACTACTACTACTACTACTACTACTACTACTACTACTACTACTACTACTACTACTACTACTACTACTACTACTACGGCATCACACTAAATCCATTCATGGGAGTGCCTGCTTTGGAGCTACATTCATTGATGCAAGTGTGTCGTTTGAGGCTCAACCCGTTGATAGCAGTGTCTCGTTTGGAATCACATCCGTTTATAGCAGTGTCTTGTTTAGACCTCAATGAATTTATACAAAGATCTCATTTGGATATACCGTTATCGAAAGCAGTGCTTCTACTGCTACTACCACTGCTCCCATCACTCCTACTCGTTCACTCCACACACTACAACTACTACTTCACTGTTACCACAACTACCATCACTACTACTTCTACTGCTACTACTACTGTTACTATTACTGCTGCTGCTGCTGTTGCTGCTGCTGGTGTAGCTATTGCTACTGCAACTACTGGCAGTGCCACTGCGAGTGCCGCTGATGTTGCCACTGCGACTGCCTCTGCGAATCCGAATGCGACTGCGAACACACCAGAATTCTACAACAGCACTCTTACATGAATACCACAGGCAATGTTTCCAGCTATGCTTCTACACATCGTTGTTAGGTTGCTTTGCCAGGATATTTTGTTTGATCTGCGGCTCCAAGGACGATTCCAAAGAGCGGGTCGTATCGAACATGGGGCAGCACGCGAGATAATTGCCAGCGGGCCAACAGCCAACGCCGGAGTGCAAAATGGCGAAGGCTCGTAGCGGCACATGCACAGAACAAAATGAATTAAATTCAGGGAGACGCATCTTGCGTCGAGAAGGCGAGGAGTCGCCGAGACGGCGCCAGCTCAACACGACAAAATATATTCATGGGCCGGTACAAAGCGAAACCCGACCAGCCCCAATACGGGTCGTCGTCTGCAGGGAGACGCATCTTAGCGTCGAGAATGAGAGGAGTCGCCGAGACGGCGCCAGCACAACACGACGAGGGGGGGGAGAGAGGGCGGCGACGAGGGGAGGGGGGGGAGGAAACCAGGCCTCACTCACAGAACACCTCACTTGTTCGAGTCTCGCTCACGGAGCGCACGAAGCGGGTTCCACTGAACCAGGCACCTGAGGAAATGACGTGAGGACCCATCATGGCGAGGTCGGAAAGGATGCCAGGCGACACTGACTGCCGAGGACCCAACAGAGCGTGGCCCGGGACGAGACAGGGGGGAAGGTCGACGATGCACCATTTGAACAGGAAGCCAGCCTCCACGGCCCACCTGCCAGTGCCCCATCGGGCGCACCCTGCCGCGTGGAAGGAGTGACCACTTCGTAGCGTGCGCGAAAACGTAGCACTGTTGGGGGGAAACCGACTGGCGTGCTCAGCACCTCAGCGAACGTGGAGGAGGGGGGGAGGGGCGCAGCCGATAGCCGCAAATCTGGTGAATACTGGAAGGGAGGCGCAGGTGTGCCAGGCGACACAGACTGCCGAGGACCAAACAGAGCGCTGCCAGGGGCGTGTCTGGGGGGAAGGTCGACGGCGTCGAACAGCGGGAGGGCCCGTCGCGGAAGGGCTGCGCCTGCCAAGGATGAACCACTTGTGCAGGAGTGTGCCATACCTGGGCCCGCCCGTAGGTGGTGGTGGAAGCGGGTAGGCGCGCATGTGCGCACCACACTGCGGCCACGGGGGAGCATACTCCGTCACAGGAGCTGGGGGGACAACCTTCACAGCAGTGGGCCGGGCCCGCCGTGGGAAGGAGGAGCCTGCCAAAGAAGTACCACTTGTGCAGGACTGTAGCGCCAACAGTGGCTGTACTCCTACCATAGTTGGAGGGGGGAGTCGCTAGTGTGACTGGTCGGAAAGTGGTCGTCTGCCGTTGCCGGCAAGGTCGACGCCCGAGCCTCCGCCGTCCCCGCCGAGACTTCCCCCTTCATTCCACTGCCTTGCAGGTACAGAGGGCTGCAGACGGACAGTTTGACCAGAGTGGGGTGCTTCGCGGCTTCCGCAGCCTCCGCCTTCTTCGCAAAGACTTTCCAGGCCTGCTGGTACAGCTGAAGGGGGGGGGGAACGTACGTGTGAGCCGTACACAGGCCACAGCAGGCTGCCTCCTCTCGATTCCCCACTTCGGCTGTCTCCGTGCCCTGGGAAGGGCGCTCGTGTGCTGCTGTCAGGTCGCTTTTTACCTAACAGCTTGTGCTGATAGGTTTCTAGTAGGGTCAAAAGGGAGCATCATGACACTCCAGGGGGGTCCGGGCGGAAGCCGGCAGAAACCGGGAGAATCCGGCGGAACTCATTCCGTGCGTGCAGGTACGCACGGGAGCCACCTCGGCGCCATCGGGGGTGCGTTCCGTGCGTGCAGGCACGCACGGGAGCCACCTCGGCGGCATCGGAGGTGCGTTCCGTGCGTGCAGGTACGCACGGGAGCCACCTCGGCGCCATCGGAGGTGCGTTTCGTGCGTGCAGGCACGCACGGGAACCACCTCGGCGCCATCGGAGAAGCGTTCCGTGCGCGCAGGTACGCACGGGAGCCACCTCGGCGCCATCGGAGGTGAGTTCCGTGGGTGCAGGTACGCACGGGAGCCACCTCGGCGCCATCGGAGGTGCGGCTGAGGCTGAGGCAGGCTGAGGCTGAGGCTGAGGCTGATGCAGGCTGAGGCTGATGCAGGCTGAGGCCGCAGGAGTATGCGGGAGCGCATCAGGCTGCACGTCCACTATTGATCGCAGCGTTTCGCTTCCAGTCAAATCCGAACATGAATCTAAAGAAGAATGCTTCCATATATGCTCATACACATGGCTGTTAGGTTGCTTTGCTGGGATATTTTTTTTTTTTGCCAGTGCTCATCGAACGCATCTATAACACAGGGTGCGATACGCCAGGGGTCTGAGATGCACGCACTCCGATGCAGTGCTGAGCAGATCGTGCTGGGCAAGGCAGCCGCTCACAGCTTCTCACTTGAAGCTGGGGTGGAGGTATCCACCTCTTGAGTCGTGGTTGGGGTGCGGCCGCCTCTTTCCTCGGGGCCACCGCTCGTGTCGCTCTTGCCTTTTCCTTTGACGAGGTCCAACAGGTCATTCATCAGGCTGTTCCCTGTACTTGAGGCCTGGATATGGAGGAAGTCTCGAGCGGTAGCCTCGTCTGTGAGTGAATTGCGAGGAAGTCTCAGGCGGGAACCCGCTCCCTATGGGGCCCGCAGTTCATGTTTGAATCCGAGCGGGTCATCCACAACGTGTAACTGTCGTCACTTTTGGGCTCTTGAGGCCTGAATATGGAGGAAGTATCAGGCGGGAGCTTCGTCTGTGAGTAGTCTCAGGCGGGAGCCCCTTCCCTATGGGGCCCGCACTTCATGTTCGATTCCGAGCGGGTCATCCGCAACGTGCAACTGTCGTCACTTTTGGGCTCTTGAGACTTGAATATGGAGGAAGTCTCGAGCGGGAGCCTCGTCTGTGAGTGAATTGTGAGGAAGTCTCAGGCGGGAGCCCCCTCCCTATGGGGCCCGCACTTCATGTTTGAATCCGAGCGGATCATCCGCAACGTGCAATTGTCGTCACTTTTGGGCTCTTGAGATATGAATATGGAGAAAGTCTCGAACGGGAGCCTCGTCTGTGAGTGAATTGTGAGGAAGTCTCAGGCGGGAACCCGAGGAGGAAGAGGAAAGGGCAAAGGGTAAGCTAAACAGATTCTCGTGCGGGGTCCTACCGTCGGAGTAATTTCTCTTTTTGTTACAGCCGCAGGCGGATGCGCCGGCGGCGGCGGGTAACGGTCGGGCTGCGGCCGCTACAAAGTGGCCGAAGGGCTGGAGGCAATACAAATTACCGACGGCTAACGCGCGCGACTAGGCGGGCGCGGCGGCGCCGGATGCAGCAAGCGAGGGTGAGGCTGACCCCAGGGAGAGCGGCTCCCAGGGCAGAGCTGCAAGGTGACCCAGGGACACCCAGGAAGCACCGAACTAGCCAAAACTGACACGCGCTGTCAGAATGGCGCGAATATGAAGAGGCGCCAGCCGAAGCGTCGCACACCGACAGATCAAGTAAAGACCGCTCAAAGGTAGGTAAACCTGCGTCCCATGAGCAATCCTGTGCACCGTGGTACATGCATAGCATAGCAAGACCTGTGAATACATAGCAATGCAACCGAGCAGGATGGACCACACTCAATGCCAAAGATGTACCTGCCGGGGATACGCGAAGCGTCAAGAATTACACACTCAGAACCTGATGGAAAAGTAGAAGGGGGGAAACACGGCCTGGGGCAAGCCCGAGTCGTCTGCGTCGAGGGCGAGTCTCAGAAATCGCTGGACGCCGTCTGCAGAGATGCGGCGCACGCAGCGCCTGGGATCGACAGGCGCGGAGGGGAGGGTAAAAGCACGAGGCGAGACATCCTCCTCCTCTTCCTCCTCCTCCTCATCCTCCTCCTCGTCCTCCTCCTCGTCCTCCTCCTCGTCCTCCTCCTGCGCCTCCGCCTATACCTCCTCCTCCTCCTCCTCCTCCTCCTCCTCCTCCTCCTCCTCCTCGTCCTCCTCCTCGTCCTCCTCCTCGTCCTCCTTCTATTCCTCCTCCTCCTCCTCCTCCTCCTCCTCCTCTTCCTCCTCTTCCTCCTCCTCATCCTCTTCCTCCTCCTCGGCTTCCAATGGAAAATCCAGGTGAACGCTCTTGCTGGATGTGTGCAAATGTTTTGACCTCGTCCACCCGTCTGCGCCCCCTCAGCGATGCCACATCTATCAGTTTGCCGCTCAGATTGCGCACATGTCGATCCACGCCCAGAAGCTGGGTAGGTTCGTCTCGCTCTCTGGCACCGCGGTCGGTGCGTTCTACGTGCGCAAGGGTGTTGTCGCGGGCTGCGGGCTCGCGACCACCATGGTGCGAATCCACGCTGCGCCAGCGCCCGACTCTTTGCGGTTGCCGCGTTGCCGCCAGGAGTTACGCTCGACGTTTACATCGATGACTGTGGGATCAGCATTTCAGGAAAAGCCTCGTATAGGGTCGGGCACTTGCCTGATGCCGCGGCTGATTTGCACAAGGCCATCGAATGTGAGATGGGTGCTGTTCCTTCGGCCGACAAGGCTTCCCTCGCCGCCTCGTCGGAACGGTCGCCACTCAGGTCATTGATCGTCTGGGAGGCCTTGCGGGGCCGTTAGCTAGGTCGGCTGCTATCCTCGGCATCGGAATATGTTCCCCGGCCCGTCGCGCAGGCTTCAACGCCGTGGTCGCAAATTCACGGATCGGAAATTCGTCTTTCACAAAAAGCTCAAGAGGCTCAGAATAGCGAAGCGCATACTGGGAAGGCATGCGTTTAAAGTTGTTCTGTCCCAGGGCCCTACCTGGTACCCTGCTGTGGCGCCCATCGTGCGCTACTCCAAGGAGACATGGGCTAATCAGATGAAGATGTTCCCTTTTGTCCTCCCGTGGTCCGAGCTGCGGCAAGCGTGGAGCCTTGTGTTTGGGAGCCCCAGGCCCAAAACCTGGCGTGGGGTGACTGGGCCCTGGGGGCCATGAAGTTTGAGCTAAAACGGATTTCTTTGTCGATGCCAAATTTCTGCACTTCCTGGACGATGTTGAGACCGAAACTTCAACCGCTAAGAAAGCTGCACACCGCAAGCGGCTCAGAAAGACCAAATCGTCGGCGCACCGGCCACGCACCCGTTCACGGCCACGTTCAGGGCAGGCAACATCAGCTCTGTGCTCCCGGTGTTGGAGTACCGCCTCCAGGATCGCAGAAGACATTAATCCACCAATCGGGATGCCCGAAACTTGCTCCCAAATCGTGTTGCCAAGCCTGTACCAACGCATATTCAAATATGTGTCGATGGCTTTGCGGATGGTGGCTGTGGTGAATATCTGTCGGGTACGGGGCTTTGGTGCAACCCCCGAGGCTGGCAGACGGATGCCGGCCTTTTGTTACAGAAATGGTAGTGTTACCAAACAGGGCTTCGAATCGATGGAAAATATCATCGCAGGCGTCTTTGATTGAATCCTCCGACAAAGCCTCGAACGCCTGCCCTGCGTCGGCGGTGACTGTGCCAGGTACCTGCATGATGCATCCGCACGCGGAGCACATTCGACGTCCAGACGGGTCCCTGGAGCCCGGCCGCGTTGCAGTCATAGCGGCGTGGATTTCCTCCTCTTCCTCCTCCTCCTCCTCCCCCTCCTCCCTCGTCCTCCTCTTCATCGTCCTCCTCCTCCACCTCAGCAAAGGAAGGGGCGAGAGCGGGAGGCAACAGGCTCCCAGGAGGTCTTGGGAGAGCCTGCGGACGAGGAGGGGAGGGGCAGTGAGCGGGAGGCGTGAGCGGCAACAATAGCCACCACCGAGCCATGCATCCGGAAGGACGCGTGGGCGGAAAAGCGCGCGACTGGAAATTCTTCGGAACAGACACAACAGAAATCGAGAACGCGCAACGTCCTGTGAAAATCTTGTCCGTGTCACGACAGAAACCGAAAACACGGCAGCGGTGGCTGGAGGAGAAGGAAGGGGAATGGCAAAAGGGGGGCTTAGCGGCTTCTCTGGCGCATCCTGGCGGGCTCGCAGAGGAGGACTTGGGAGGCTGCGGGTGAGGCGCGGAGGTGGGGGGGGGGGGGCGGGATCGGGAGCGGGAGGAGCGGCTGCAGTGGCAGGAGGAGCAGGGGAGGCGGAGCCAGGGGGGAGGATGAGGACCTGGCAGGGGGAGCGGCAGCAGTGGCAGGGGGAGCAGGGGAATCTGCTCAGGTCACCCAGCTGCGCGCCTCGCGCCCTTTGATGCGCGACCATCTTCGCGCCCTCCCGCCCTCGCGGGCCGCCACCCTTGCAGAGAGGCAGCAGCTCTGGCCCAGGCCGCGACGCGCGGAGCGCGGGTTCTCGTCGCGCCCCCGGGGTGGGGGACCCGAGAGGTGCCGACACCGCTGCTCCCCCGGCCTCTTCTGGGGTGCGCCCTGACCCGAACTCCGAGGCGAGTCCGGCGGTGGCGACGAGGGCCTCCCAGGAGGCCCAGAAAAAAGGGAAAGCGAGGCAAGGGTAGCGGCAGCAGCACCTTCTCCTCCGACTGGGGGTGACACCTTGGAGGGCCGGGCGCAATGGGAGTCGCGTGAAGCTTCAGCTCGCGCTCTCCGTCAGATCCTGCCTGGGCTCTGCGCCGTGTGGGCTCGGCAATGGCTCGCTGGACCAGGACTCCGAGACGGGTGCGGCCAGCGGTCGGGCTGGAGCTGGTATGTTCGATGATCCTCAGAACGTATGTTAGCGCCAACGTGTGCTTGTCGACCGAGGCCCTTCATCACGACGTAGGCGGTGTAAACAGGCGGCGTGCTATCGGCGGAGCCGAGCGGGGTAAGCGCACGCTTGGGCTAACACACGTTTTCCAGAAAAATCGATGTGTGCGCGCACACTTCTGCATGTACGATGCGAACACCTACACGCACCCATGCTCGCAGAGAACTCCCACTGGCCCCCTGTGCGTAGGTGGTCTAGCTAGTTCGTTCCTCCCACCCCCGTCCTTTCTCCTCGGGGAGGGGTTATTATTGCCACTTATTGATACAAAATCCCCTCCCCCACTCGACCCGCCGACAGCCAGGAGCCAGGAGCCAGGAGCCCACCCCCCACCATCCCTGGCAAGAAAGTGCACAAAATGCACGTGGCGGCAACGTCTGGATCGTGAGTGGGACCCCCGTGAGCACTTTGCACGTGTCCGCTGTACGCCCCCCCCTCCCTGTACCCCTGTCAAAAATTTATGCGAATTCGCACTTCGTACACGATGCTGACCACCCCACCCCGCCCTTTGCAGTGGCTCCTGACACGGATGGTCGGGGGCCACATATCGCCGGGTTTGTGCTGCCACATGTGCAGACGCGCCTGGCGCATTCTGTGCGCGTCGTGCACCTACGGCGCACTTGGCGCAAGTGGCACACCCTGCGCACCAGGCACGCGTGGCACATCCTCACGAGCGTCGCACGCCAGGCGCCAGCATTGGCCCCCAATCGATGTCCATCCGATTCCACCCGATGGCGGCATCTGCCCAGGCGGAGCCTCGGGTGCGAATCCCACAGTAACTAGGAGTGCGGGTGGGAGCGAGCGAGACAGCCCGTGGCGCTCCCGCTGGGAGCTCGACCCCTCCCCCTGCGCCCTCGCCTGGGGTCGGGGCCAGGGAGTTCGCGAGGGGTTCTGGCGTCCGAGCTGGCCCGAGATAAGAGGTCCCCGGGTGGCCCAAGACGGCCTCCAGGATTGTGCGGGCACAGGTTTGCTCCAGATATCTTTCAGCAGGTCTCCCAGATGCCCCAAAACCTTCCCATGCCGGCACCAATTTGCTCCCGAGTCTCTTAAGGACGCCCTCGAGAAGCCCAGATCCCCCCCCTTCTTTGATCGATGTCCATCAAGCTGGCCCCAAGACAGCCTCAGGAGTATGGTTCCAAATGACTCCTCGGGAGGCGTCCGGATTCACAAATGCTGGCCTCATTGCTTTATATCACGCTTCCCCCTCGCATCCTTCTCCGCTTTCTCCTCCGCCGCCACCTCCCAAAGCAGGCTATGCAGCTCCACTCGCGGATCTGCTCAGGGCTATGTCAGGCCATCGTTTCTGGACGGGCTGACGGGGGCACGCGAAGCGTCAAGAACGCGGCGGGCCCCGGCGAGCGAGAGGCGGGTGGCAACGACGGCCGTGTGAAGCCTGGAGGGCTGGGCAAAGAAAGGCAGAAGAAGGGCTAGAAAGGCTAACATGGTTAGAGAGAGACAGAAGTGGGATCGTGCATCCCCGCCAGTCTCACGGGTCCTCAGCTGCCGCCAGGACGGCACCACGACGGCCGAACATGGTTTCCATATGTGCTAGACGCCTTAAGATTGCCCCAGGACGGCTTCAGATGGCCCCACCACGGCCCAAGAGGGCTCCAAGAGACGCCCCAGGAGGGCCCAAAAGGCCTACAGCACTGATGTTCCTTAGAACTATGCTGCGATCTCGCCTTCCTAGCCTTCTGACGGCCCAAGAGGCCTTCAATATGACCCCAAGACGGCCAAAGAGGCTCCCAAGACGCCCCCCCGAGGCGGCCCAAGACGGCCCCAACACAGCCCAGGAGACCCCCAAGACGGCCCAGAGAGGTCCCCACGACTGTCTCCGAAGGCTTCAGACGGTCCAACAGCGCCCTGAGACGGCCCCAAACAAAGCCCTCGAGAACTCCCAAAGGCCCCCAAGAAGGCTCGCGACAGACGCGGAGCAGGAGGACGAATCTGCAATCATCCCACGCAGACAACACGACAGGAAACGGCAATCGACACATATCGAATCAGAAGCTGCCCTGTCCTCGCCTGGGGGCCTGCGCAAGAGCGTACGCCTCTCGAGCGCACGTACAGATATACATGTGTATCTATAAGTGTACACACGTATGCACGTGCATGCTCATACACATCTGTGCACGCATAAAGCATCGTGTATCATCCCTCTCTCTCTCTCTTCTCCCTCTCTAGTTCCCCCCTCTCTCTGTCTCTTCTCTGTTTTCCCTTCCTCCTCTTTACCCGCTCTCCGCATCGCAGCCTCCTAACCTGCTCTCGGCGCTACCCAAAACCTATTCAATGCCACACCTGCTGCCACGTCCCCTTCCCACTCGGCATTGGTGCCGCCTGGGAGTCGCTACGGCGTCGCTCGAGGCTGGATGTGCGGGATGGTGGGTGGGGAGTGCACGGGAGGGAAGGGCAGAATCAGAAAAACATGCTGGGGGTCCATCGCCGATCCAAGAAACCCAGGAGGACCTTCTTACGGGTAAAGTGTATGATGTTTGTTTTCTTCGACAGAGAAGGGGGTCTAGGGGGAGAGCAAACAGGTGTAATATGGGTCGGGCGGGGGGGCGAAAGTAGGGCCAGGAGGAAACGCACCAGAGGGCGGGACCGCAGGAAGAGAACGCTTCTGAACGTTGTTTTGTCAACTCGGGTCAAACTGTCCCAATCTGTTTGCAACCATTCGCCCCCCCTCCTCCTATCCCCCCTCCTCCTCCTACGCCTCTGCCTCTACGTATTTGTTCTCCCCCTCCTCTCCTCGTTCTCGTTCACCACCTCTCACTTCCTAGTCTTTTCCTCCTCCCCCTCGTCCTCCTCCTCCTCCTCCTCCTCCTCCTCCGCCTCCTCCTCCTCCTCCCCCTCCTCCTCCTCCTCCTCAGCCACCCCCTCCTCAACCACCTCCTCCTCGTGCCGTTACACCCCCCCATCATCATGCCGCTCTGGCGCCTCAACAAAAACCTGTCGTAGAGCGCGTCCAGCTCGTCCGTGTCAGGCAGCTCGTTGGAAGCAGCCACTGCGCACCACAATGGCACCTGCCAGCAGCCCCTTCCCAGCGCAAAGGGGGTGGGGCGAGGGAAGAGGAGGAGGCGGAGGAGGAGGAAGAGGAGGAGGAGGAGGAGGAAGAAGATGAAGGAGAGAAGGAGGAATCGCACCCCTTGAGCGACCGAATTCTTCCCTGACAGGGCGCGCGGACCTGCCCGGAGCGACGGGCAGGGCACCTGAAACGGGCTAGAATGAGGCGGGCGGCACGACGGGCGGAGACATGCGAGGCACGGCAGGATTGGAAACCATAGCGAATGAGATCCACAGCGACATAATGAGAGGGGGGCGATTGAATGGAGGAAAACACAAAGCGCGATGGGAAAATGACAGCGAGAGGCTCAGATCCCCCGCCCAGAGGTAGGTAATGCCGGGCACGACGGATGGTGGGCACCACGGGCGAGCAGCAAGCATCATGCAACATGTTGTCACCTCCACCACCACATCCCCAGACACATCTCCCCCCTGCCTGGCGATATCGGCGGGTCGTGCTCCACCCATTGAAAATCGCCTTGGCGACGCTGGAAATGACGAAGGTCGGAAGCTTGGCTCTCTTAAGCAGGCCACTGCGCAACCAGGTGTTGAATACTTCATCAACCGAGACAGGTCCTAGGAGCTTACGAAAACTACGTTCGAACACGCTGGTTATATTGCATGTTCGGGTATCTTCCTGGATGTATTTGGTGGCTTCCCGTTGGATCTGCTTAGTGGGGGCGTCGTCGGGGATGGGAAGATCCACAAGAAACTGGGGATGAACCATATACGCCTGAACAACAAAAACGAATCATTGAGATAATGGCTTCATTTCCAAGTAAGGTTACCGTAGTCACTGTTCAGGTTCCCGCGGCACGTATGCAACATATTCTGGAAGGACTCGGAGGCGTGCGCAGCACGAATCATAGTCGCCTTGGAAACCACTTCCAGGCAACGACAAACAACAGGATGCCCGAGCTCGGTCAACCTCTTTATGGATGCTGGCGGGAATGCGTGCCCAGGGCAATGGGTGAGAAGCTGGTAGTTCTTCTTTTCATTGAGCTTGGCCTTTCTGATGATGGAGTAGAATTGGGCAACGCGTGATGCAATCGGGACACAATAACGATTGAATGCAACAGTGGACGTGGTCAGACCCTGCCCAAAACATTTCACCTCGTTAACCATCCTCCCCATCTTCCCGCTGACCTTACTCCAGGCAACTCTCTCTCTCTCTCTCGCACCCGCTCCCACGGGGATCCCACGGGAGGTGGCCTGCTCAGCGATCGGGGATTCACTGACGTCGAGGCCGCGCTCGAGAAATAGACTCTGGATCCGCTCTCGGGGCACGTGCTTAAACGTCATGATCATGCACTTGAGGTTCACAGAGAGACCAGACATAGAACCATGTTCACGAGTAGCATGTATAACATGCGGTAGGGTATCATAGAGACTGAAAGCGGCCACCCAGAGATCATCAGCAAACGCAGAAGGAACATAAGGACACCGAGGTTGGAGATGGTCAGGCGCCAGAAGTAGGGGGTCCATAGCAATGGCCCATCGGGGACCACTAAGGGGACATCCTTGCCGAATCCCTCGACCAGCATTGAATGCATGGAACTGCTTGCATAGCACCTATGAATATCAGACAGACCACATTACTATACAGTGCCTCCAATGCTTTGATAATGGTATCTGGCAGACCATATGCGGCCAGCGCTGCGAATAGCCAGACTTGAAACGCAGACGCGAAAGCGAGTAGAGTTCTATATCATGCCAGGTGCGCATGGAATCCGCGGGCGCCCGCCCACAGCTCGAGGTCCAAATCGTAGGAGCGCTCCAGGAAGGGGCAAACCTTGACGGCCTGCCTACACGCGCGTGTTAGTCCCGCCCGAGAAGATCTTAGCAGCTTCGCACAACAAGAAACCTTCTAAGCGCCCGTTCGAGCCCCCAAGGAAACAACCGCCATCCGAGTGCGTTCGGCCGCGCGCCGCATCCAGGATTTGATGTCCAAGAACCTTTCAGGGAAGGGGTCGGCCAGCTCGACGGATCGAGGGTGTTCGTTCAGGGCTTCTCGATATCGAACACGTCGGGCGATCCACCTCGGGGCGATCGGATTGTCGGGGCGCTCACTCAGGGGGTTGAGGTAGAGGAAGACGGGCGCGTGATCTGAGGGCCTCCGGCAGTCCTGGACAATCAATTCGGCGCCACTTTGAAGAGAGAGGTCGAGGAGGTCGGCTGCCGGGGTGCTCGAGTAGATGCGATCAATCCTGGCCAGCGTGAAGGAATTTGCTGGCTTGGCTTGAAATCTAAATCCCGCCTGAGTGATCTCGCCGTGCTCGCGGAACCGCTCAGAGAATGCTTCTGCCGATCTGCTGTGGGTGGGGCGTTCCTCTCCATCGCGCGCTGAAAGTCTGGCTTCTCCCGTCTCGAAGTAGTTTAAGTCGCCAATAGTGAACGAGCGACAGGTGGTGGGGGATCGGAGAGAACGTTCGATCTGATTCATCTGTTGTTTCAGGATGGCCTCGGGGACCCCAGGGACAAAGTGGAGGTTACGAGGAGGGAGAGAACCGAGTTGTCCGTAGCCATTTTGGCTCAAGCCCATTTGGCCTCTGGCGATCTGGGCCTGCGACCGATCGCTCGGTCAGGGTCGATCGGCGCCAGCCGCCCGATCGATCCCGCCTCGCAGGCCGATCGCGAGGCCGGGCTCCGCGCGCCGCGGATCGGCGATACGCCGCCCGCTGCCGCGCCCTGGCCCCCCGCCTGGCGGCTGCCGCGCGCCTCGGCGCGCCCAGGAGAGGCCCGACGCCCGAGCCCGCCTGGCACAGGCGGCAGAGGGAGCGCCGGGCTTCGGCGCGGGCCCTCCTGCGCGTCTTGAGGGCCGCCGACACCCTGGCCAGCCACCACTCGGCGCAGAAGTACCAGAGCGACCAGCAGTACGAGCTGCAGGACTTCGAGACCAGCAAGATGGCGACCAATACGAAGTCTCACGGCCATCCAGTGGGGGCCAAGCCGTGGCCATGGAGGTCAAGTACACCAGCAGCTGGATCCTCGTACCGCCGACACCATGGAGGGCATGGACAGCAGCAGCCACGGCACCAGCACCAGCACAACCAGCACCACCACACCTCCCACCACGACGAGGATCGACAGCAGCACAACGACGCCCAGCATCAGCAGCAGTACAAGTACGACTACACGACACCGAGAACGAAGCGGGCCCACTCAAGAAGACGCCACCAGGCCCCCGAAGACTCCACCAACGACCACCGACAGTTACCAAAGCTGACGAAACGTCAGTTGGAGGTCACCGAAAAGGTAATGCCCGCCTTGCTCTCGGATGCCAAGGGACACGAAAGCTTTTCCCTTCCTCCCGACGACCCAGACATACGTCGGGTTTGGCACGCCACCAAGGTGGCGCGGATGGCACGTCTCGCCGACCAAGTCCACGGTGCATGGCAAGCCCAAGTCGACCCGACCCGCTTGATCGAGGAGCTAGCCATAGTCAAGACCATGATACACATGCTGGACACGCCGACGGCGCGCATTGCACAATACAGATCCCAAGTGGAGTCACGGATACAGAGACAGCAGACCGTCGAGAGCCAGCTCAAAGACCTCAATAAGGAGCACGACGAAATCAAGGGCGAGATTGCATCCCTCAAGGCACTCATCTCCGAGGCCAAGCAGCATCGAGAACACGCCGAACTTTACGAAGACAGCTGTGACGGGGATGGTGAAGATGACGGGCGACAACGCATCAGGGGCAAGACACCACATCCAGAGAGAAGACAGCGAACGCCAGTCCGACAACCGGTATATGAGCCAGCGCATGCTTCGACCACCAACGACAACAGCGACCTGCGGAAACTCATTGACGTGCTGACGAGGAGAGTGGACGAGCAGCAGCGTAACCACGGAATACACCAACACCATCTGGCGTTTCTCCATCATGAACGTGCCGAATCCGATCAACAAGAAGCACAACGTCAACTGCAGACCGAGCAGATCCACGAGCTCTCGCAACATCTACAACAATGCCAGGAACAATTCCAGCAAGCACAACTCCAACAGAGACAGTCGTACTACGACGAGATCCAAGTCTTCCGACAGCGCGAAGAGCGGCTCCGACAAGAGGCTCGCGAATCCATCACGGAGAACGTCGCTCACTACCAGCAGAAGGAGGCCCACCTGCGCTACCAGCTCAAGGAGGAAGAGTCAGCGCACCTCGCCACCTTCATCAATCAGAGGAAGCAAGAGGAAGAGACCTTCAGACATCAGCTACACGAGAACGCCGAGATCATGGTCCAACAACATCAACAACGCTGCCACGAACAACAGCAACGTCTTCTCTCAGAGAAAGCTCAGGCACAGCAGGACATCAGCAACATCGCGAGGCTTGAACAGAACCAGCTTCAGGACGCTAAGGAACTACTCTTGGAGGAGTTCGGACAGATCCAGGCTCAGAAGTACCGCACCTTGACAGCTCAGAGCGAGTACAACAGCGAGATCGACAGGCTTCGAGGCACTTCCCGTGACATGCAGCGCTTCGAGAACGAACTCCAGGAGCAGCACCAACTCCAACTACAGGAGCATCTTCAGCAACACAGACAGGAACGAGAGCGACTGCACTGCGAACTACAGAAGGCCTACGAGTACGGTACCAGCATCGACGTGGACATCCTCAGGGAGCTCGACACACAACTTCAAGAACGAGACGAGGAAGACGCACGACTGCAAGCCCAAGCAGATGCTGAACAAGCACAGATCGACAAACAGGTTCAAGCGGCACTCCACCTGCTGACCCCACCGTCTTCCTCTGATGACTCGGGCTATCAACTATACCTCAGAAACCGCGGCAGCAGCAGCGGAGGACAGCCCAGCAACAGCGGACAGCGCAGCAGCACACCACCACCACGTTGTGAAGGAATGCCCCGCCAGATTTCGATTCCCGCGCTTCCGCCTCGACCGACACCTGCGATGCCAACCGCCACTCCCACTGCGAGACGCCCATGCCACGACGCCGACGACGCCAGCGTGCACACCCCAATCCCAGCCGACGACGACGACCTTTGCAGCCCAACCCCTGTTGCGAGTGACGCATATCCCTTCCCTGTCCCTACGCCTTTACCCACCCCCGCCTCGCTTACGCCGATCCCCACCGAGCAGCATACGCCCATCGGCTTCCACCCACCCGACCCGCAAAATGACCGACCCAGCTCGGCGCCACCACCACGCACCAGAAGGACAGACTCAACTCAGCACAACCACCCATCCACTACTCTTCTCATTGACATCACTTCCGATGACGACGCACCACCACCCTCCACCCCAGTGCGCATTCCACTGGCCGACATATCCCCTACCGCACCGACGCAGCCAATCCAACCACCACCCCGCTTCCACCTCGCCACGCCCGACCGCGCCTCCTCCGCCCCCCCGCCCCGCACCGCCCTCCGAAAAAACGGATCATCTAAACGAGCGACCATGCCCAAGAAAGTCCGTATCTGCGACATCGGAGACGGCTTCGCAGACCCAGGAGACCGAGTGCCAACCTTCCTCAACGACGAGGAAGTCCCTGCGGTCAACTCACCAAAAAACTAAAGAGGCCCTCACCCCCTGGGGGGCAACTGGCCCAGGGGGAGCGGCCCAGCATCACACCAGAAGACTACCAGCGCAACGACGGCACTTCCGACTCCTGCAGTGGTTACGCCGACGACGTCAAGCGCCGACTATTTGAGCCCCTGGTGAGCTACGATTCACCATGCGACACTTCACAAGTTTCACCTACCCTCTCATCAGCCAATAGAGGCATGCGCGATGGGGAGAGCGCACCTCCAGACCTGTGCGAGCACGGCGACATGTGGGAAATCCACACACCGCCCAACATACAACAGCCTAGTAGTGGACCGTGGACCATCCCCTCGGCCTCTACCTCTCGCTTGGGGAGCGCGAGAAGGCTGTCTCACACAGACCCCACACTAGAACCACATACGCTAGCGGAACGACCAACCACTGCCACCCAACCTCGACGGCAGCATGTCGACTCACATCCTCCACCAGCGGAAGCCCAGTCACGGTCGATCCCGACGATGACGACGCCACCGCCCACGCCTAGAGAGGATGCATCGCTTTGTGAGGACGACACAGGAGGGGGGCAAGAACGACCAGAGACACCAACAAGGCATCGACGCACTAGCCATTTTGGCCAAGATGGCGATCGAGACCGACAATTTTGTGACTCACCGAGCCGGCCATGTACATCAATTCCCTGCCGGCAACAACCTCCCATTTTTGACTCCCTTGAAGTTGCCCAGATTCCACACGAACAGACCGACCTGCCGAACGCGGAGAGCCACGAGGCAGTACGGCATGTTCGATTCTCGCGCGAGGTCCATACCCGCGACCAGCAGACCGACAATATCCTCTACCACATCGACTTCGACGAGCAGGAGCCCTTACTCCAGCACCTTCGACGACTTCAGGCTCCCAGGCTGACCTTTAAATTTACCGACCGATGCCACAACGAGGTTTCAGACTACATGATGCGAACATTCCCATACCGACAGCTCCTACGAGATTCTCGCCTGCACTTATATACCGACGGCTCCAAACACCCACGCCAACATGGTCAAGACGGATGGTCAGTTGTACTCGTCGGTGAAGACGAAGAAGGCTTCTCTTTTCAAGGCGCAATAGTCGGCAAGCACCGCGACTCCACCCTCGGGGAGATCCAAAACCTCACGGACAACGAGACCACCTCGACATCCAGCGAGATCACAGCGCTCATCTGGGCGCTCGCCTACATCATCCACAAGGACATCAACCACAGGATATCGGTCCACTCCGACTCGCTGGGAGCGATCCAACTGGCCAGGATGGAGGCTTTTACCAACCGAGACGCCCACCTCGTGCAGCTACTGGTGATCATGTACTCGCACGTCAAGGAATATGTCGACCTGTGTCACGTCCACGCCCATGAGATGAACCCCTGGAACGAAGTTGCCGACGCCGCAGCCAACTACGCCCGCATCGAGGACTACCCGCACCCACAACCTGAATGGGCTAACATACTCAACGCGTCCCCTCAGCGCTGCTGGGAATTCTTACTCGACGCCGACAACCACACCAAGGACGCTTACCCATCCTTTTCACCTGGGATGCTCAAGGCCCAACGCATCGACACCACGGCAACGACAGCTCACCTCTCGACACCAACCAAGTCCACGAAGACCTCGACCGAGATAGATGTCAACATCGCCACCTACAACATCCAGTCAGGGCGCGAACCTGGCCACGGCGCTCGACGACGCAAAGAAAAGATACACAAGCTTAGAAAGACAATGCTCAATCTGTACATGGAGGACCTCCACCTGATCGGCATCCAGGAAGCCCGCACGCCCTGGGGAGTTCGCAGCGGCAACGACATCACCAGCACGAGTGCGTACGCCTACCACGTCATATCAGGGGGGCACGATCAGTACAACCTCGGCTGCGAGCTCCACATACTCACCAGCAAGTCGTACGGAAAGGCAGGAGCCAAGGACCTCTACTTCCGCCCCGATCAGTTCACCGTCATCGAGCACAGCCCTCGGCATCTCGTAGTAAGGATAGAAGCCCCAGGATTTCGAAATACAGTCTGCGTCGCCCACGCACCACATTCTCGAGCTAAGCCACACGAAAAAGATACCTTCTGGGAGATGATCGAGTGCGCAACGTCTAACCACAATATCAACATCTTCCTCATCGATGCCAACGCTCGAACGGGCAGCTTATGCAGCCAGGCAATCGGCGATCAAGGCTTCAAGCAAAAGGAGGACGACAACGGCGAACGCTTCCACAGGGTCCTGCAAGGCAACTCTCTCATAGCCGCGAACACCTTCAAAAGCGGAGGCCAGGACCACTATACATGGGACTCAGGCAAAGACGTACACAGACTGGACTACATAGTGGTTGGCCACGAGCTTTTTGACTCAATCTCCTACACGTCCGTAATGTACGGTATCGACACAGAACACGACCACTCACAAAAGAACGACCACTTCCCTGTCAAGGCTAACCTCGCCTACACAGTCGAGACCACCTACCAGCACGGCACGCCCAAGCTCGACACCGCTAAGCTCGACTCCGAGACAGCCAAGAACGACTTTCAACGACGCCTGCAGCAGATCCAACATCCCCCCTGGGAGACCAACCTCAACGACCATACCAAGAGCATCGTCGATCAGATAAAGGACGCAGCCTACGCCAGCTTCAAGAAGCAGCATCATGCCCCCCGCAAGCCTTACATCACCGAGGCCTCCTACGCTCTTCTTCGATTCCGACGCACCCTCATCAAGACGATCCGCATCGTGAAAAGGAATGGCATTGGCTCCAAGAAGTCACGCAGACGGATCCGATACACCGCGCACCTCATTGCAAACCAGTCAGCATCAGCGTCCCCCGACGACGTCATCCACCTCATGGACATCCCTGGATACACTCAGCTGATGATCAAGACCATCCTCTTCATCAACCACACGGACCCCGACCATACCACGGCTCCACACCACGACGATACCGATGGCACGACCACTTTCACTACGAACCTTTTCGACTCATACTTGAGCTTCATCCAAGACACCGACCGCATTCTCAGAATCCGCCTCGACCTTGACCGCGACGCCCACCTCGAGAGCTTCTCCGACAACATGATATTATCAGCCGCAGGGAATGCCCCGCGGAAGGAATGGGCAAACGTGAGGGCCTTACTCACATACGGCGGCCGAACACCTAAGAGAACTCCGACTCCCAAAATACGCCAAGACGATGACGGAGCTCCACTCACGACGCCACAAGCCATTGCGGAGCATGCCCTTCGATACTACGGCAACATCGAGAATGGCATCAACACCGACATCGAAGGCGTCGTCAAGCACTACAACAACAAGACAGCACACACAAAGCCGATACCCCACATCAACAACGTCCAGACCATCCACAACCTGACAGCCGCCCTGGCAGCCTCCAAGAAAGGCAAACGCGGCGGGCCCGACGGGAACACCGACGACATGGCACGAGCAGCACCGCGCCAGATTGCCCGACTCCTGCACCCCATCATGATGAAGATGCAGCTGATGACGACGGAGCCCATCTCGGCGAAGGGCGGATTCTCCACCCACTTCTCTAAAGGACAAGGACAGCTTCATTTGCAGAAAGCCTACAGGGGCATCCTACTGAACAACACGATTGGCAAGATCAACAGCAAGTTCCTGAGAGGCCTCTTCCGCGACATCTTACCCGACCTGCTCATGGACACACAATGCGGCGCCGTCCCTCACAAGGCGACTGACTTCATCACCCACACCGCCTATACCTTCCTGGACGACTGCCGTGCACAGGCTCGCACGGGCAGCATCCTCTTCCTGGACTTGAGAGAAGCCTTTCATTCGGTGATAAGGGAGTTCATGTTCCAGCTGCCGACTCAGGAGGACGAGCTCGAAGACGTCATCGACAACATCGAGATTCCCATATGCCTCCTCCCCTCCCTACGACAACGGCTTCGCTGCCCAGCACATCTCAACGCCCACGTCGACGACTCCCACCTATGCGCCCTCGTTGCCGACCACCACGCGGCCAACTGGATGACCGCCAAGGGCACCGACGCATACGTGATCCCACGCACCAGTACCAGGCCAGGGGTGCCATACTCAGACGCGGCTTTCAACATGCATTTCGCCCTAGTGCTTCAGGCCATCGCCGACGACGCTGAAGAGGCAGAAGACGGTGAGAGTGGCCACCACATCCGCCCATGCGACAACCCGCTCTTCTCTACGGCCCCGCATCAAGGCGGCAAGCTGACTAACATGTCCTTCGTCGACGACCTCACCGACTTCAACTCGACCACCAGCCACTCCGACATCATTGACATTACGAAAACTTCAGCCGAACGTCTATGCCGTATAGCCTTTACCTACGGGCTCAAGCCACACCCAGACAAGACCAAGGTCATTATCTCCTTCAACGGGACGGGCTCCAACGTCGCACGCAGCAGGCTTGCACAGCAGAACATTACGTCAATCCAGCTGAGCATCATGTCGATCTCGGTCCAGATCACTGACCAGCACCGACTCTTAGGCACTATCCTAACCAACGGCAGCATGGGACCCGAGGTACAGAATCGCATGCGACGAACCGAAGCTTCGGCACGAGCTCTTGAGAGGCAAATCCTGAGACGTCGACACCTACCCCGCAAAACGAAGATCAAGTACGTGCACGCCCTCTCGACCGCCTCATTGACCTTCAACCATCACGTCTGGCCAGCACTGACCCAGACCGACCACCAGCGCATCTCCAACGCCTACTCGAAGCCCTACCGCACGGCAGCCGGACTACCCAAGACGAACTCGCACCTTCATCATTTCACGGCCACCGAAGTAGTAGCTTACACAGGCATCCCCGACTTCGACCACCACCAGTCTGCTGGACGGTTGCGATACTTACCACGGCTTCTACGACACGCTCCTCAACAGCTCCTCCAACTGCTTGACAACCAGCGACGGAGAAAGGGCTCATGGACATACATGCTTTTCCAGGACTTCGACTTCCTGCGCACATACCTGGACGACCAGCGCTGGCCCACGACAAGCAAGCTCGACCCAGACGTGTTTTCATGGGCTCGCACCACGCCGAAGCACTTCACCAACTCCGTCAACCTGGCCGTCACAAACTACATCCGCGCCTCTAAAGACCACGCCCACGCCGACAAGCTTACGAAGGTGCTCAGACCCGACGGCCCCACTGGTGCGGACACTACGCCATCACGCGACAACGGCGCCTGCAACTTCATCTGCTACGAGTGCGGAATTGTAACCAAGACAAAGCAGGGCATGGCAATACACATCGGACGTGAACACCGACGACCTGATCATCCGCGAAACTGGGCATCGGGTACATCGTGCAGAATATGCCGCCAGAACTTCCACTCCTTCGCCAAGCTAGTGAAGCATCTAACCACGGTAGCCCGCTGCCGACGGTCATGGCACATGTGGTACTTACAGGGACCTGCCCTCACGGAGGAGGAAGTGGCCGCCAACCAGGCGATCTACGCGACCAGCATAGCCGACAACAAACGCAGAGGACGCCCCGAACTATACCACCATATCCCAGCCCATGCATCCGACGTCACTCCCTTACCATCCCTTGACCTATCACCTTCACCACCACCATTCTTCCCGACTGTACCAGAGCTCACACCACCACCACCAGCCCACCACCCTCGAACACCGACCAGAAACAAATCTATTTATTACCTCACCAACACAGAGAGACACCCTAACGATCTGCTCGACATCACGGACCAACGACTATGCTATAAGGGAATGGTGATGGAACGAGTTATCATGACCTTCGATGATCTTTACTCTCTCGACCACCCATCTCAGCACGACGCCCTCGACTCGATCCACCAGCACATTCGACAAGGCGACTTCGCGGGAGTGATGATCAACCTCTCGCCAAGAACGTGGATCGACCTAGGCGACGGCGACCAGCACGACAGAAAAGCAGCATCTTCAAGGACAACCACGGACCCCTGGGGCAGAGTAAGCCTTGGAGGCGAGGCAGCCGAACGACGACTGATCGCGAACCACCATGCCCGCATCGCCATCCACACCTTCCACGCGGCTCACGTCGCCGAGGTACCAGTACTACTGGCGCAATCTGCAGCCCCAGCAGGTCCATCCCTGTTTTGGAACACTGAGATGATGCTCTACGCGACGGAGAGTCTCACCACGAGAAGACCTACCGCGCTAGACGTCACCAGCAGCATCTATGCAATACACTACGGCCTCTCCCAGGAGCACGGCAACTCACTCGACGATTTCGTCGACTCCATTGTGGACCACCAACCACATCATGGAGACCTCCAACCACAACATCAGGGAGACCGCCAACCACATCGTGAACGCCCCCTCTATGGAGAGGGGGGAGAGGACACGGTCCAGGCCTGACCTGGGCCGCCGCCCGCGGGCAGGTCATCATGGGGGTGGCTTTCCTTACTCCTCAGGCCTTTAATGAGCCCCCTCCCACCTCTCCACTTTGCCACCCCCATGTGGCCACTCCCCTCTCCTCTTTAGCGTCTTCCTCCTCCCCCTCCCTGAAACTCCTGGGAGTCTCCTGGGCCCTCTCCTGGGCCTTTCTTTTTTCGCCCTTTTTGGCCCCCGCCCCCTCCCTCGCGGAGCCTAGATGGCTCCTTCCCTGGGCATCCTGGCGGGGGTCTGTGTAGGGGGAGGTGGTCCCCCCAGCGCGCCTTCGGCGCACGCGCGGGCCCGCCCGCGCGGACGGCTGCGTCCCGCGAGGACATTGAGCCGCGAGCGAAGCGAAGCGAAGAACCGAGTTGCGCCCGCGCGCGAGCACTTGAAACTTCACTCGACTGAACTTCTCCAGCAGAGCTTTGGCAACGCTAGCGACGACACCACCTTTCCCCGCGGATCTACAGAAAGAGCCATCGTGAACGTCAGTCTGGATATCTTTGCGGGCGCATCGAGGCTTCGAAGGTGTAGACCTCGGCATTCCCGCACATGTTGGCCTTCCTCGAGGACATCAGCTCCCAGACGTCGTTGTCCGTCGAGACTCTCATGGCCCCTTGAAGCCGTCCACCCCCCACCTACAAGAGTCAATCCACCACGGGGAGCTTGCGAGGAGGCCTTTCATTGGCTGCCAAAGACTGTGGAACGCTCGAAAAGCAAGCCCCCCGTCAAACTGCTCCACGATTGCTGCCTGAGCTGCGGACATTGACGAGGCAATGGCTTGCGAGACGATGGCTTGGATGGAGGTGGCGTCCATGGCGACGGCGACAGGGGAAAAACACCTGCTGGGCGGCCACTGAAGGCCTAGTGACAGGTCGGGCCTCTTGACGGCCAAGACGCCAAGAACCTCGGGCCAGCCCCTCGGCTGCACCAAGTTCAAGTCACGGGGCGATGGCTTGAACTTGAGCCAAAATTGCCACGGAGGAAAAAGAGAAGGAGGAGGAAGACGAGGAAGAGGAGGAGGACAACGAGGAGCCGTAGCCATTTTGGCTCAAGCCGCTTCACCCCCAACGTCATGGCTCGATGTGCTCGGCTCATGGTGCCGGCTGCTGGATGTTCGGTTGGGACGGCTGCGGGACTCGCCCCTGGAGTGTGGCAAGGAGCAATAGACAGCGCGGCAGCCAAGCGGCAGCTGTGCGCGCGGGCCGCGATGTCGGCCGAAAACCTAGCGAAGAGACTCAACGAGGAGAGAACCGCGTTAGAGCAGCGCGTCCTTGGTCTGGAGCTGCAGGTCTGCGGGAGTGACGATCCCGAGGTCCAGCGCAGGGTGGACGCCATCGTGCCCTTCCTGGCGATCATACGAAATGTGGCCATCCATGGCCCAGCTGGTTGGCCTCTCTTTCAAACAGCCCGACGGGGTGCAGCGCCGTGCCCGCGGAAACGCTGGGCGGGACAAAGGAGCTGATGCTGTGGTGCCCGCGACGCCGACGCCTACGGGGACCTCCCCGCCATGGCGCGGCCTCATTGTGCACCCGTGGCGCCACTGTCTTCGCGAACGCGGGGACGGAGGTGGTGACCGAGGCTGAAGTCATCACGGCGGCGGGGGCGTGGACGGCCGACCCGACCGCCCCGCCCGCCGTTCCCCTCGGGCGGCTGCACGAGCACACCAGGAGCCTCGGCAGGCAGGGGCGGCAGAGGCACCGGCCGTTCATGAAGCGCCGACGGCTCTGCGACGCAGCTTCGGCGATGGACGCGACGGTCAGCAGTGCCTTCGGGGCCAGAGGGCCCCTGCGGGGGATGGCTACCCTGCCAACGGCCTCGGCGGCAGCCCGCTGCGCTGAAGGGCCCCTGGGGATGACTGCCCTGCCGGTGGGGCGCGGCGGCGGCCCGCGCGCGGGGGCGCCGCGCGGTGCTCGACGAGGAGGCGGCCTTCATGTAGGGCGTGGAGGCGCACATGGCCACGCAAACGACGCAGGAGGAGCAGAACGTCGGCGGGCTTCTGCGGGACCTCGGTGCTGCCATTTGCGCGCTGGAGCTGAGGTCAGTGCATCATCGCGCTGATGGCCGCCCCCTACTTCAACTTCTGACGGGGCCCCTTCGTCCATTGAAGGACCATGACCCCTATGATCGTTCCAGGAGAACGACGAGGACGAGGAGGCGGAGGAGGAGGAGAAGGAGCAGAGGAGAAGGGAGAGGAGGAGGAGGAGGAAGAGGAAGAGGAGGAGGAAGATAAAGAAAAAGGAGGAGGAAGGAGGAGCAAGAAAGAAAAGCAAGGAGGACAAGACGGGAGCGGAGGAAGAGGGAGAGAAGGGCGGCAAACGGGGAGCATGGGGGAGGAGGGGGGTCGGCTAGCCGCGGCGCGGCCCCGCCCCGCCTGGGAGGAAAGGCGCTTACCTCAAGGCGTGGCGGGCGGCACCGGCGGCAGCGCGCTGCTTGCTGTTGGAGATTGGGATGGAGTCGTCCTTCGTCATGTGGTAGACGCGGAAGCGGTCGGGATCCCGTGCCACCGCGGTCGGGATCCCGTTCTCGCCGTAGAACTCGGGGCCGAGCGAGGAAAGGCCGATGCGAGTCAAGAGCTCGCCACTCGGCTGGCCGCGCGGCAGGCCTGGCTTGCAACAACTTCCCTCGGACCGTGCAATGCTGGATCTGGTCGCTGCCTCCCCCCGCGCCGCAGCCGAAGTGGCAGCAGCGCTTCTCGCACATGTGCCCATGTGCCCGTCAGCATCTTGAGGGCCGACCACGCCCGAGCGGGGGGTAGCGTGGCCAGAGGTTCGCGGATCCGCTTTCAGCGTGCAGGAGGGTCTTGTGGAATGCGGCCGAGCTGCAAGATGTCGATCTTCTCGGGCTCGCAAATATCGTCGGTCGGGTGCTCGTCCCCGATGTCCTGGCTGAGGTCGACACCGATCTCCTCGGGCGATTTGTCGAAGACGTCCGTGCTGACCCAGCGGCGGCGGGCTCAGTGGACGGCGGACTCGTCCGAATGCAGCGATGCTTGTTGACGTGACTCCTCGCCCGTGGACGTCGGGCGCGTGAGCCGATGTCCCATGAGCATACGACCGATGGCAGTATTCTCCCAGGCTTGGCGGCACATCTCGATATCGACTTGTCGGCGCTGAAGGTGGGTCGCATACCGTGGTTGGGCTTCTTCGCGGACGAAAATGTCGTAGAGAATTTCAATCCAGCAGCGCACCCAGTCGGCCTCGTTGTTGATCTGGTGGCTTGCGAAGAAGAGGTCTGGCAACCAAATGTGCAGCCCAAGCTCTCGAGCGTGCAAGTTGGTGCCCTTGTCTTTGTTCAGCAAAAGCACGTGGTACCATCGGGCGGTGCACGCGTGTGCTGGCGGGCGGCGTCGAGGGGCGCGAACCAGGCCTGAAGGCGACGCTTGAGGGTGTGGCCATCGTGCCGGTGACAAGCTTCTCGCGAAGCACGCTGATGTATGCTTTTTGAAGAGTGACGATAGGGCGAGTGCCCAGGCTCAGCTTGCAGACAGGATGAGGAGGAGGAGGAAGAGAAATAAGCGTCCCAAACGCTCGCTCTCCCGTCCGCCAGAAAGGCTCGAAGATGTCTGTTCGAGTCGACGTCTTCGTCAGTCATCATCTCCGTCGCCCCCTTTCCCTGCACCCTCCTCCGCAAGCCCGTCAACGAGAGAAAAATCTAGCAATGTCGTAATCGAGTCGAAGGGAAGCCCCTTGCGTTTGATCCCTCCCCCGCCGGTGTGGTGTGTGTGTGTGTGTGTGTGTGGGGGGGTTGCTGGGGAAAACCAGCAGTAAAGCCTTCGGAATAAACTTCCCAAACGCTCACCCTCGCGTCCCCCAGAAAGGCTCGAAGACCAGCAGAATCGACGAGGCCCAAGTGACCTGAATCTTGCACCACGGTCTTCTTCTACTGACCGACCGATCCCCCCAACCCCACGGCGCATTTTGATTTACAAACAACGCATGAGCGCCGAAATGCTTCGCATTCTACCAACTTGCTTTTCAAGCAGCGCAGGCAGGAGAGAAACGAACGAACCAACACAGTCAAGGCAATCGCCTGTGTGGCTGGCAGCATGCCTCCGCACGGTCACCAACCGCATGAGACCACGTCGCAATGGTCGCAAAAAGCCTTCTCGATGCCACCACAATCAATCACAGCAACTCGGTGGCCGGGCAGCAAATTTCCCGCCCCCTCCCCAGCAAGTGCATCCTCGGGGAGCCTGCCCTGCCAAAACAAAATAGGAACACTCCTCGGCGTAGGAGCCGGCGACGCCGACGGGCTTCGGCACGCCACCCACCACGAGCAATCACATCAACGAATACACGGGCGGCAAATCGTCCGCCCCTTCCCCATCCTCAGCCTTCCCGTCCTCGCCTCTGCTGCCGCGCCAAATCCGCCCCTCCTGCGTGCGGACCGCGCCGTTGTCGAAGCACCGGTCGTTGAGTATCATCAGCAAGGTGTTCAGGATCGAAGAGTTTGCCTCGTGCAATGGCTCGGAGAGGAGGGTGATTGCGGTCTGTCGCTACAGGCTACATCATTATCTCCCTCGCCCCTTCTTCGCTCCCTGCTGTCTCTTCTTACCTCTCCTCCCCTCGCTCCTCCCTCTTCCTCCCTCCCACCTATTTCTGCATTTTTCCCACCCTCCCTCCTCTTGGCTACTGTTTCTGCTGCTCCTCTTCATTCTCCTTCTCCTCCTCCTCCTCCTCCTTCCCCTCTTCCTGCTCCTCCTCTTGTCTCTCTCCTGCTACATCCGTCCTCCTCCTCCTCCTCCAAATCCTCCACCCTTTCCCCTTCCTTCCTCCTCGCTCCGTCCTCCTCCATGCTCCCTTCTTGTTCGTCCCCCCCATCGGCGTCGTATTCGTCTTACTGCGCTGCCTGTTCCTCGGGCCATATCTCCCCCTTCGCCCGCTCCTCTCTTCGATCTCGCTCCCTGATATGTCTCGTCGTCCTCCTCCTCCTGTTCCCCTCTTCTTCGCCCGGTCGAGCTCGAACGCCCAGGCGCAGACGTGGTTCTTCCTCGCTCGCCCAACCTAACGTCAAGCGCATCGACTGTCTGCTCTTGCGACCCGCGGTGCCAGTGCGTCAAACACCCGGTCGGTGAAGGCGACATCGCAATCCCTCGTCAAGCCACTCTGCTGCTACTGTTCCTCCTCCTCCCACCCTCCTCGCGACTTGCGACTCATACCTTAAAGATCTCGTCGATGAAAGCGACGTCGCAGTCTGGCAGGAAGCCGTCGGTCTTCCGGCAGAGCTCATCTCTCTCCAACGCCTCGCGGTCTGACGCGCGGCTGGCATGAAGTGGGTTGGGAAACGAACGGGTCAAGAGGCACCTCGCAATGTGTGAGGAAGGCGACCGCCGATCAAGCACGCACGGAGTAGTATGAGGAACGATTCTGCCAGCTGATCAAAAGAGCCACGAGCGAACGACTAGTTTCAGAACGACGACTTGGATGATGGAAGCAAAACGACAGAAAACTTGAGTGACATTCTGGGTCTCGCTGTGATTGATTGCATCACGACTTTTACGGGGGGTCACGCCAGAGCCTAGCTCATGGACCCTACTCTCGTCTTCCCAGCGCTTTCCAAACGATGAGGAGGAGGACCAGAGATAACCAAGACGCACCATCGATGCTGCAATACACCCTCCCGTCCCAAGTCCCCTCCTCACAAGTTCCTGCAATCCTTCCCAATCACGAAGCCAAGAGCCTCGTTGAACAGCCCAGCTTCCTATGAGCCTGCCATTCAGTCAAGCGCCCCGTTTTGAAAAGGAACTGCATTGCATCCTTCTAGCGAGCACTACGACATTCGAAACGGTGTGCTCATATAGTTCAACTCGTTGCCTGGCGAGATCCAAATCTTGAAAATGCAAGCCCCGATCTAGACAACTGGTGCAAAAATGCACGCTTCTGGCAATGATCTTCGAGGATGTCTCAAGCGAAAACCCGATTCCAAAAAGGAGCCGCCCTCCATCGGTGCTAAAGCGAAAGCTAAAATTTGGGCAACAACTAAATCCCTGTAGCTGTTGCTAAACAACTGAACGGAATGCGTGCCACGCTAAGGAGACAGCCTCATTTTGAAAAGGAGCAGCCCTGCAGCCCTGTAGCTGCTGCGAACATTGAAAACGAGTGCACTCGGTGCTCAGGCGAGAGCTCCATTGTGAAAACGACCCCCGTCCATCATTGTAGCTGCTGCAACCATTGGAGACGACTGTACGCGGCGCCAAGGCGACAGCCTCGCTTTGATCCTCTTCGCCTTCGATCCTTGCAGTCTCTGCAAAGGTCACACTTTGCATTATCATAAGTGGCGAAGAAGACTGAGGCGAGACGCCTGGCCCGCCCTATCGACACATCTGTGGGTGTGAGAGGGAGGATAAGAAACGTGGGCGGAGGATGCATCAGGCAGAGGAGGAGCAAAAAGAGGGGATGGATGGGAAAGGGGAGAGGAAGGGAGGGGACGAGGAAGAGAGGACGATACAGATGAAGACAAGAGAGGGGGAGTCCCCCTAAGGCCATTGCCCGATTCCACGCCTTGTGCTCCTCATTATGGTTATCGTTCTCCTCATTCTCCTCCGTCTTCTCCTCCCCCTGCCCCTCCCGTCAGCGTCTCCCTCCCCCTCCCCCTGCCTCTTCTGCTCTGACTCCTGTCGGTGCTCCTCCTGCCTCTCCTCCTCCTGGCGTCCTTTCGGGGTCCTGTCGCACGTGCTCGGCACACGCCGGTACATGGCAGAATCAGCTCGCCGACTTCCTGCTGAGCGGCGGCACGCGCCTTGCACACGCCTCGGGCCGTCAAGAGGGTGGGGAGACAACTGGCGTTGGGCTGCGCGTGGTGCGCCTTCAGCTTGGACGTCTGCAGCGAGCTCACGCACTTGTGGCTCATCTTCGCCGAAGACGAGTCGGGCCAGAGCCACTGCTGCGCCACTCCGGCGTGTCGCTGCGGCTGGAGAAGCTCTTGCGCGTTATTCAGCCGTGCTTCGCGAAGACTTGCCTGGAGATACATGTACGCAGAGATCGTCGAACATGAGGCGATCACCACAAGCTTCACGAGATGTTCGGCGAGTGTGTTGTAGTAAGTGCCCGCGCCAGGATGACCACCCTGTCGAACTTCGCGCTCTAAGTGACGAGCTTGACGACCGTTCTGATAATTTTGCCCCATCAATACTGGCCATGCTGGTGGAGAACCCGGTCGGCAGCGTGCGCTTTGTGGAAACGTCTGGCGACTACCTTGGTCAGTCGTTCATCCTCGCACACCGTTTCTGCACATTTGCAAATTGGCCCGTGCAAGCCCAATTGCTGTCAATCGACATGCTTCGGCAACCATGGTTGGTGTTGGTCTTGGTCGGCAGTGGATGATTATCTTTGCTGGCCTTACCAATGCGCGTTTTTTCCAGCGCGACGGAGGAGAAGGCATTCAAAGGCACCATCCTGATGGTCCTCATCCGCACTCTAATGTCCATTGCTTTGGCTACCTAGCCACGTGGAGCATAGCAGATTGAATACGGCTCCATCGACGGGCTTCCTGACATAACTGATCGAGCCATCAGCCTTCGTCGAGCTCTGCGCTGCCGTGCCCTCGACGTCCTTGTTGGAGATGCTGCGCAATCAGGGTGCGCAAGTTCTCTACGGGCTCAATCCGTTGGTCCGCCCGCTGTTCAGCAGCTGCGCAAGCCTGACGGCGCGGGATTGAAGGCTGCGTTCAAGGCTGATCCGTGCCCATGCTGTTCACTTAACAGCTCCGACGCGGTGCTGCACGGGCGCGGGCGGCGGTGCTCTCAATGGCTGGCCGCCTGAGACGCCGAAGCCCCGCCCGTATGACGCTGGACGGCCTCCTGAGTCGTCGGCCTCGTGCTGCACCCTCACATCCCTGGCGCGCCGACCTCCTCGGACGTCTGTGGCCTCCACGGCGCGCGAGAAACCCGGTGCTCGTGCCAGCCCATACATCTTCACAGTGCGGAGCTCTCCTCGTGCGGTCCTGAAAGCAGGGGCAGCCAGCCAAGACTGAAGACGCGCGCATCCTGAAATGTCCTCCTCCTCCTCCTCCTCCTGAACGCTGGAACGCTGGTGGCGACTTATCCAGGATAAGTCGCCACCAGCGAGGATAAGTTATCGTTATCCTCGTGAGGTGCAGCCATCGCCCCCTCCCTCCCTGTACACACCGGCTCGGTGGGCAAGGAGGGGACTTGAGGAGAACGGCTCGCTCGCGGCCGCCATACGATTATGGGTGGGTGCCCCAGAGGAAGGGCGACCAGAGATGGGGACGACACAAGGGGAAGCAACAAGATTTCCTCCTTCTCATCCTCATTGTGCTCTCCTCGTCGTCCTTCTCCTCCTCCGCCACTTCGCCCAAGCAGCGCTGGCCCGCCTGGAGCGATAGTGGCCCGAAGATCTCCTCGGGGACCGAGAAGCGTGTCAACAGGCGCTCGAAGAACGAGCCGGCACATATGCCCTCCCGGGCCACGGCAGGGACAAGTTTTATATGTTTATGCGTATACAGTTATGAACATACATACACCCGTATACACGTATATAGATCTATCGATATGTGTACATGTATGTCTGTACCTGCATATGTATATCTTAATTCTGCAGGTGTAGGTGTCAACACGCACCATGAGCCCTCCTTTCCTCTCGAAGAACCGGAAGAGGAAAAGGTGGTTCACGGGACCTGCGGGCGTCTGGGTAAGAATTCGTTGGAGGGTGTTGGAGACAGAGGCTGTGGAGTAGTGGGCGTGGTAGTTGAGACGGAGGGCGTTAAGTAGAAGGATTGGTTCAAGGTGCACTTTGGGAGGAGACTGTGGAGTAGTGGGTGCGGTGATCGAAACGGAGGCTGCGGAGTAATGGGTGTGGTGGTGGAAATGGAGGGGGTAGAGTACAAGCATGTCTTCAAGTTACACTTCGGGAGGAGGCTGTGGAATAGTGCGCGTGGCGTTGGAGACGGAGGCTGTGGAGTAATGGGTGTTGAGGTTGAGACGGAGGAGGTTGAGTAAAAGGATTGAATAAAGATGCACTTGGGGAGGAGGCTGTGGAGTAGTGGGTGTGTTGGAAACGGAGGCCTCGGAGTAATGGATGTGGTGGAGGCGGAGGGGGTTGAGTACCAGGATGTCTTCAAGTTACACTTCAGGGGGGCTGTGGAATAGTGTGTGTGGTGTTGGAGACGGAGGCTGTGGAGTAATGTAATGGGCTCGGTGGTGGAGAACGAGGGAGTGGAGTGCAAGGGTTGTTTCAAGTTGCGCGTGGGGCGGATGCTGTGGAGTAGTGGGTGTTAGGTGGGAGCGACGCGGCTGCATGGGCAAGCGGCGTACATCGCTGCCAATCTGGGCCGAACAGCTCCTTAGGAAAGGAGCGCCAAGACTAAGTGCTAATATAGCAGGAATCAGATGGCTTTTCATGTAGAAACCGCACCACGGGGGGGGGTCATGGTGCGTTTGCAGGGGTACCTATATCAGAGTGAGGGGGCCGACCGGTCATTCCCTGTCCCTGGGCGTGTGGCTGAAGTGGGGTTTCGCGGTGCGGATTGCTGTTGTTATTGTTGTTGTTGGTGTTGGTGCTGGTGTTGTTGTTGTTGTTGTTGTTGTTGCTGTTGTAAGTGTTTTGTTGTTGTTGTTGTTGTTGCTGTTGTTGTTGAACTCTCATTCTTGAAGAATAATTATTGTTGATCCCCCCCACCGGTGCACATTGATTTTTTTCGATTGAAGTGCCACCCCCGGGGCTCGCACCTTGTTTTTTCTTAAGGAAAGTCTTCCTGCTCAAACTGTGCCCCTGCCCCCCGGGCTACAACAACAACGGCTCCCGCCTGAGACTTCCTCGATTTTTACTCAGGACCCCCGCTCCCGCCTGAGACTTCCGCGCAATTTACTCAGGAAAGGCGCTCCCGTCTGAGACTTCCTCGCAATGTAATCAAGACCCCCGCTCCCGCCTGAGACTTCCGTGCAATTTACGTGGGAACGGCGCTCCCGCCTGAGACTTCTTCGAATTTTACTCAGGACCCCCGCTCCTGCCTGACATTTCCGCGCAATTGACTCAGGAACGGCGCTCCCGCCTGAGACTTCCTCGCAATTTAGTGAGGACCCCCGCTCCCGCCTGAGACTTCCGTGCAATTTGCTCAGGAACGGCGCTCCCGCTTGAGACTTCCTCGCAACTTAGTCAGGGCCCCCGCTTCCGCCCGAGATTTCCTTACAATGTACTTAGGACTGCGCTCTCGCGTGCGACGTCACGCACGCGCCAAGGACGCCTTCACAACGTGGTATCTTCCCTCTTCCTTCGTCCTTCCCCCTCCCCTTCCTCCCACTCTCCCTCGTTCTCCCCCTCCTCCTCTTGCAGGGCCCGCGCCAATTCCAATGGCGGGCAGAGAGATGTACGCCCCCGAAGGATTGTCCGCCCGTTCCGGTTTGCCCGTGGGTCTAAGCCCGCCGGCCCCAGCAAAGAGAAATAATCCCCCCGAAAGGGGTGTGATCGAAGACGAAGAGGGCGGGCATCGAGGGTGTAGGATATACGTGTTGAATGACTCGCGGGCAAGTAAGAGCGTACAGCCTTAAAATGGTTGTTGTTGTTGTTGTTGAACTTTCATTTCTGAAGAATGATTATTTATAGTTGATCCCCCCGTCCGGCGCACACTGTCTTCAATTGAAGTGCCCTTCCCGGGGCTCGCACACTGTTTTTTTTTACCAGGGGAATACTTGAGGGTCAAACTGTGTCGTTGGCCCCCGGTTTACTACGACGGTTGCCGCCGGATACTGCCTTACAATTTAGCCAAGACCCCCGCTCCCGCCCGAGACTTCTTCGCGCTTTATTCCGGAATCGCGCTCTCGCTCGGGACTTCTTTAGAATTTATTATCCCGGCGCTCTGGAGTCGCGCTCTCGCTGGAGACTTGCTTGCAATCTACTGAAGAATAGCGCCCTTGCGTTGGAACTTCCTGCAATTTACCAAAGCGCCGCGCTCCCGACACCCAGGCACCCAGGAGTCGCGCTCACGCTTAGGATTCCCGTATAGTACAGATTACATAAGAATCGGGATCTCGCTGCCCTTCGTGGCCCCGTTGCAGCCCTTCGTGGCCCCCTCGCTTTGTTTCGTGGCCCCGTTGCAGCCCCTCGTGGGCCACTCGCTGCCCTTCGTGGCCCCGTTGCAGCCCCTCGTGGCCTTCCCGCTGCCCTTCGTGGCCCCGTTGCAGTCCTTCGTGGCCCCCTCGCTTTGTTTCGTGGCCCAATTGCAGCCCTTCGTGGCCCCCTCGCTGCCCTTCGTGGCCCCGTCGCAGCCCTTCGTGGCCCCGTTGCAGCCCTTCGTGGCCCCCTCGCTGCCCTTCACGGCCCCGTTGCATCCCTTCGTGGCACCCTCGCTGCCCTTCGTGGCCCCATATATGTATGCCCTTCGTGGCCCCCGCTCGTTCGCGCCCGTGGTGGCCCCATACGCATCTGTCCTACGTGGCCCAGTTGCTACCCTCAGTGGCCCCATCGTTGCCTTCTGTGGCCCCGCATTATCTGCCCTTCGTGGCCCCCGCTCGTTCGCGCTTTTCGTGGCCCCATACGCATTCCCTTCGTGTCCCCGCTGTTGCCCTTCGTGGCCTACTTCGTGTCCTTGTGGCCCTGCTGTCGTTCTCTTTCGCTCTCGCTTTCGCTCGTCGTCGTCGTCGCCGTCGTCGTCGTCGTCGTCGTCGCCGTCGTCGTCGACGTCGTCGTCGTCGTCGTCGTCGTCGTCGTCGTCGTCGTCGTCGTCGTCGTCGTCGTCGTCGTCGTCGTCGTCGTCGTCGTCGTCGTCGTCGTCGTCGTCGTCGTCGTCGTCGTGGTCGGTCCCCTGTCCGTCCCTCTTGGGGTCGGGTCGACGGTCCGCGGCCGCCCCGCCGATCAGCGCTGCCGCTGGTCAGGCCGACGGTCCGCGGCCGCCACGCCGCTTGCCAGGGCCCGGCATGCAGGGAAGAAAGGTATACCCCCCAAAAGGGATTCGATCGAAGACGAAGAGGGCGGGTATCGAGGATTTGGGAAATAGGCGTGATTGGACACTCGAGCAGATAAGGGCGAACAGTCTTAAAATGACTGTTGTTGTTGTCGTTATTGTTGTTGTGGTTGTTGTTGTTGTGGTTGTTGTTGTTGAGGTTGTTGTTGTTGTTGTTGTTGCTGTTGTTGTTGTTGTCGTTGTCGCATTGTTGTTTATGTTGTCGCCGTCCCCGCCCACGACACCCCTGGGACCAACCCCGCGCTGGCTCCCTCACCCTTACCCGCAACTGCGGGGTGTTACGTATACGTACACACATATATACATATATGTACACATGTATACGGGATAAAGAGAGATATATAGAGAGAGAAACGGATAATTAGAGGCAGCAACACCAAACAAACTCAAGATACTAGATCGACCGCAGGGAAAAGAGAGTGCACATTATGGCGGCTGGAGGGCAAACACGACTACGGCGAGGAGGAAAAAGGCCGGGAGAAGAACATGGGTGCAGAGAAGGAAGCGACGACAACGATGACGAGGAGGAGCACTGGATGAGCATGGGACGAGAAGAGCAACATGGAGCAGCAACCGAACCTGTCGGCCAGCGGACCTGAAACCTCGTCCGAGCCTCCCGACGAGCAGCGAGCCTGCACTGACCCTCGCTGCGGCCTCGGGCCTGCCCCGTCTGGCCTGCTCCAAGACCCAGGCGCGCACGCCTCCCACCTATCCCTGCCCCTCCCTCGTTCCTCGAGGATCGAAGGCGAGGGAGGAGGATCGAGGATCGATGGGGAGGAGGGGAGGGAAGATCGAGGAGGGAAACCCAGGATTGAGAACCCCCCCGTTCCAACCCCCGCCCCCCCCCCTCCCCTGCATCCATCCCATTTCCTTCCCCACCTCCCTCCATCCACCCCGCCCCCTGCTCCAACCCACAATTACTCAATATGAGTACTACTCTCCTCTCCCGAAGACGGCTGGGGAGTGCCCCCCCTGAACAAGCTTCTTTTGGTTATTCAGAATGTCGTGAATATGTGTTGAAGGTCTCCGGTGTCTCAGAATGGTGATGCCGCTGCAAGGCTGGCTTCATCTTGGGATCGGCGCTTTGCTGTTGTCGTCCAGAACGGCATTCTCATTTCAGCGTGGGCCATTTTTCTGGATCCAAGTCCTTCCTCATCGTTGTCGCCCCCTCGTTCCTCTTCTCCGTCTTCCCGTAGACCCCCTGCTCCTCCCGCTCCTTCCACTCCAGTTCCCGATTATGCTGTTCGTCCTTGTCCTCCTCTTGCTCCTCCTCCTCCTCACTTCATCCTGCTCATCCTCCTGATCATCCGCCTCCTCCTCCTCCTCCTCCTCCTCCTCCTCCTCTGCCTATGTACGCTGCTCCCCATGTTCCGACTGTGCATAACACGATGGGGTCTCTTGGGAAGTTCAATTTTCGCCATCACACGCGTCCGCGGGTAGAGAAGAAACCAACGCAGTGGGAAGGGATGGGTGGGATGAGGTTGGATGTCAGATATGGTGCGAGCGCACCTAGTTTGGCCAACCCCCTCTCCCCTCATGCCTCCTTCGTGCTCTCCCTCGTTACCTCCCCCCGCCACCCCCCCCCCCCCCCCGTCCCCCCCTCCCCTTCCCCTCTCCTCCCCTTCCCTGCCCCCCTCCGCATTCCCCTCCCCGCCCCTTTCTTTGCGCATCCGCCCTCGCCCTCGCTAGTTGGCATGCCCTCGCGGCGGCTCCAGCACCCCGAATCCAATTCTGAAGCCATCTAGCGCCTGTTAAGCGATGTCCCTCCCCTCCGCCTCGCCCCCTCTCTCCACCTCCACCCCTCCGCCTACCTCATCAGTTATTTCCCAGAGAACCCTTAGATTTGAGCAGAAGGGCGTTGTCCTTGCTCGGGTCTCCTTGCTCAGGGCTTCCCTTTTCCAGAATCTTACTGACGGAGGGGCTCTTCGCGAAGCCATACGACATAGCCAAGCACTCCCGCCAAGTGGAGGTGAAAAAGAATGGTGATACGCGCGCGTTAAGAGAGAGGCGCGCGCGCCCTGTTCCGCCGGGCACCAGCCGCGCCCCGCGGTCACGGTTCTCTTGAACCCAACGCGCGGGCGCGCGCGCGGGGTCTCGCGTAAAAGACAAGCAGGAAGACCGACAATAACGACTCACCCCGCGGCGGTTTCCCTAGCCTCCATGCCGTCGCTGGCCAGCCCCGGTACATCTCGCCAGGGAGCGCCAGGACCTAGAAACACTTTCACGGCGCAGCCCGTCCGAATTGCGCCTGCTCCTGCTACAGAGGCTTGGGCTCAGCAGCAGACGAAGCCTTAATTCTCACTAATTCGACAGGCCCGCGGGGCACACGGCGCGGTTCGCTCAGCCGACGCGGCCCTTCCCGCTCAGCCTACCTGGGAGCCCCCTGCCAGCTGCTACTCTGGTTCTATTCCATGGATCACTTCCCGCAATCCCCGCCCCGGTCGCAGCGCGGCCACCTTCATCGCGGTCTCCTCTGGCGACCGCTAGACACATGACGGGAACTCTCGATGTTGAGCCAAGATGGCGACACTTGCCAGGGCGCCGAAGAGGAGGCACTTCCTCGGTTTCCCCACGTGTTCGAGCACTTCCTTTCTTTCCCTTTCTCTTGCAGCTCCCGCGGTTGCCCGCTAGCCCGCTTGCTCGCGCAATCGTTTTCGGGGGACTGCGAACTATACCTCTTGGGGCTGCTGCCCTTACCTGGGATCCACCTAGAATCGCCCTCGGCGTTCCTCCAAACGCGATCTTGACGACAGCCGCATCTGTCGGCGTCAATTCCCGAATCGGCCCCCCATTCGTCATCGTCTGGCCTGGGCTGACGACCGCCGTCGTCGGCGCCCGCGGCAGAGTCACGGCCCGCCGGGCCGGCGGGCTTCGCATCGGCATCCGCGGGGCCTCGCCGCGACGGTGGAGGAGCCGCCCGTCTCAGCGTGCCCCATCACGGCATCTCTTTCGCCAGACGCAAGGCTGACAGAGACTACGATGCAGTCTGTTACTGGGGCGATCCCTTTGAGACCATCGGCCGCCGTTGCCCTGCCACTTTAAGCGGGGGGATGATCCAACCGCGGGCCCTTTTCTGGCCCAGCCAAAGAGATCTATGCCCCGCTGTTTCGGACCACCGAGACTGCGATTGTAATCGGCAGACGACCGCGAGAGCCAATGGCTCCGCGCATCTTTCCGATCGTATCCTGGGACCTGCACGTGCCAGTGAGCATGCAATCCTCTCCTAGGATCTTGTGAGCAGTGTCGACCCTTTCGTGCCCTATCCGATCTGACAAAAGCTCTCTTACCATAGCCGCAGTGTCAGGGTCAAGATGACAGATGGCCTCATTGACGTACATGCCCTTCCACATCTCGTCATGTACCCTGGGCATGCCAGTCGAGGTGCACGTGGGATGGACCGCTACTTGCACCGTTTCGAATAATTTCGCGCGGGTCGTTACATTGCTCGTCGACATCGACCGCGGACTCAAACATGGCCCGCGATAGCGGGTCGTTGTCGTCGGGCGCCCAGGACTTCCCCCACCCTCAGGGAGCGTCGTACTTCACTCAGCGAATGACCAGCCCCGTCGTTGCAGATAAATGGGCCCCCGCGAAATACCGCTGCAGAGCCACGGCGATAACATTGTCTCTTTCGACTTCGAAGTCATATTGGGGATCGTCGCAAAGCGCCAGTTCGGGCGGCTCCCCGCGACCCAGCCCGATGAGGAGCGGCCCTGCCGCCGCCGGGGGCCAGCGGTGAGACGCCAAACCTCATTTCCTTATTCGACTTCGCGCATTTGGATAACTTCCGCGACGTCCCTGCAAACTCCTCGGCGCAGCCCCAATGCCCCGATCTGGCCTGACCCTCTCAACCCCCAGAACCACCTCTACAAGCAGACTCTAATTTACCAGACCCGACATCGATATTATTCTCCTAGGCCAGTGGCACAATGTCGTCTCGATCCAGTTTGCATCCGGTTTTTCTTCCAACCCTCCAACTGACTCCTCAGATCCACCGGGGCTTGGCCCGGGCCCGCGAGAGTCCAGTCGAACGCGCCGCGCGGACCGAAGTCCGGATGCAGAAGATCTGGATTTGCAAAGGGGCGCAACTCGAGATGCCGACGAATCGCGCGATCAGGAATCGGGACTGACTTGGGCGCCATTCACGAACGCATTCGTGCAGTCAGCTTCCCGAGCTACAGCGCGCGCGATAGGGAACGCGCAGGCGGCCCGCTATCCTTGTTCACGGGGGCCCACGCCAATCGCGAAGCGCAGCGCCGACTTCGCAGCCCATTCCCTTCAGAGCCCCGACGTGCCGGGCACCGCGGGGAGAGATCCATGGCCCCCGCTGATCACGTTCCTTCTCGATTCAGATCTTTCGCCTTATCGTCGCAAGTCTCAGCCTTTGTCTTGGTATTTTTCTGCGCGGGCCGTCAGTTCTAGCCCGCGGTTGGGCCTCCGACCCTGTCCTGGACATGGTCCTGTGGGAGCCGCGCCCTCGACCTGCAACCCGTGCATTTTGAATTGGGCCCCGTTGCCTCGCGGCGTCGATTATAGCCCCCGTACTTTGCGATTCTGTTGCAACGCAGACGCGACATCAGACCGCGCCGGCTCGGCCAGAGACGGGCGCAAACAGAATGCGCCTCGTCCTTCCGCGAGTCTGTCGAGCTAGCGTAGCAACGCTGGCTCAATGTCGTGCCCAGAGGGTGCGACAGTCTCAAAGGTTTGTTTCTCATCAAGCAAACCTTTGCCGCTGCGTGGTTTCCTGGGCCCAGTGCTCTTCGCGATCGCGATTCGATCGTGGAGCTTGAACCGACCGAGCTCCCCGCCGCGACTGGCTCAAGGAAAGCTTCTGCAACTCCCGTGAGATCGGGGCGGCCAATCTTGATGCCGGTTCCGTCAGGGGCCAACTGGGGGTCACAAAACTCACGAGTGCTCGTCTCGCGTCGAACGCGACGGGCGCGTCTGCCTTCGACAATCCTTTCTCGTCCGCATTCAGCTGTGTTTTGCAGGCCAGCGCCACATTCGAGGCCCCGCCATGCCCCCCCTGCGCCAGCCATCATGATTCCTTCAACTCGCCCCTACTGGTGGCAGGGCCTCTGGGCGAGGCCTCGGCGCCCAGGTCGGTTGGCGTTTTCGGGGCCGTCGAGGAACCTGGCGACAGGTTGTCTTTGAGTGACCGCTTCGCTGTGCTGAGGCGGACGCGAGTTGCGCCGTCTCGCAACTCAGCGCGAATGGTCGACGGGGCGAACTGCCTGGGCAACCCAACCTTGCGCCCCAGGCCCCCACCCCCCATCGTCGGACGAGCCCTTCGCTCTTCTCTGGGACGCGCTGCGCCCGAGAGAAACCCCGATGAGCAACGGGATTTCACCTTCGTCGCCTGGCAAAGAACCCCGCCCCTTTTCCTCGTCAGAAGCGCCCGCGCGCCGCGGGGTTAGGCGCGTCTCTCTCTTCACCTCGGCGCTATGAGAGACCAAATTCACCGCGTCACTGATCGGCCTTGCCCGTTCTCGCCAATCAGCGCCAGCCGAGCCCCTCGGCGCCTGCGTTCTGGGAGGAACGGGCCCGTCAGAGGTTGCCGCGGAAACAATGATCTCTTGACTGGGCAGTTTGGGTCGGAAATCTCTTTTGCTACTTTCTCTTTCATCTCTCGCATTCCCTGCTGTTGACCGTTCGTTGTCGCCTTCGGGCCATTAGGAAGCCCTGGGGATCCCAGGGGCTGGCGCTTGCCTGAGCAGTGCGGCGCGCAGCCACAAGGCTCGTAGCTGTTCCAAGCATCGCCCCTCCCCCTGTCTGGGCCGTGTAGATCCCCTCCCAATCTTGGCATTCTGCTGTTTGGCCGCCGGCTGTCCAGTAGATCCCGTCTTGGGTGCTGCTGCGACTCCTCCTCGTCTTCCACCTGCTCCTGGCTGCGATGCTGTCGCTGCTGCTGCTGTTCCTCCTCCACCTTTACCTCTTCCTGGCAATGCTGTCGCTGCGGTTGCTGCTCTACCTCCCCCCCCCTCGCCCTTCTCGGCCTCCACCTCTGCCGCCGCCCGCCGATCGCCCAGCATTTCCGGATGTCAATGCTTGGGCTGTCCCGTCACTGCCCTGTGTAAATTATCGAGATTCTGCCGTCTGGCCGCCGGCTGCCCAGTAGATCCCGTCTTGGGTGCTGCTGTGGCCCCTCCTCGTCCTCCACCTGCCCCCGGCTGCGATGATGTCGCTGCTGCCGCTGTTCCTCCTCCACCTTTGCCTCCTCCTGGCAATGCTGTCGCTGCGGTTGCTGCTCCACCTCCTCCTCCCCCCCCTCGCCCTCCTCGGCCCCCACCTCTGCCGCCGCCCGCCGATCGCCCGGCATTTCTGGATGTCGATGCCCGGGCTGTACCACCACTTTCCCGTGCAAGACCCCCTCCGCCTCCTCCTCCGCCCCCCTCCCCAGCAGAGCTTCTCGATGGTCTTGCGCGCGCCGTGCGTGGTAGATTGTTGACTCTGCCCCGCCATCTCCATCGTTTCCCACGTACCGTATATTTTATAATGCCTTCATCCGTGGCACCTGCATTTTCCCCTAATTTGTGTTTCCGCGTCAAACTGCACCCCCCTCATTGTATTTTGCATTCATATCACGCCCTGACTCATCCAATCGCGCATCCGATGTGTTCGCGCCCCCCTTGTCATCCGCCTCTCCGGGGGCGGGTCTGCATATGGGCGCCCCTTGCTGGTAATCTTAAGGCGCGCATGCTGCGCTCTCGCAACGCAGCGTCCGCATTTTCTGCACCGGAGCCCCATCGGCCCCCTCGCGCGGTTCAAATGGTGGCCGTTTTCTTGAAAATGTGCGCGGTCGCCCTTGCCCTCGGCAGCCGTCTTCGCCGCAGCCGCATCCCCCGCGCCATGCCATAACCGCATCTGATCGCGCCACACACCAATCATAAATTCCCGTAGCCTCTTCACCTGCGTGGCGCTGAGCGGGCTATGCGCCGGGATAATGCCAGCATGGCGGGCGCGCGTATCCAATGTGGCTGGATCCGGCACAATCTTCAACAACGCCTTCCGCTCCGACTCGCACCGGGGGCAGCCCCATGCTACGCGTTCGACGGTTGCCACTGTCGCTCCACAACAACAGTCCGCAGTCCCCCACCGCCTTTTCGATGTCTTGCCATCCTCTCGTTAGTCAACAAACCACCCGCCAAGATGCGCCTCGGCACGCCCGTCTTGATTCTCGCTTCTATGGCTGCATCGGTCACCTGGCACTCCTCCTCATCCGCCTGCTGCTCTCCCCACTCCGCAGAATTTGCCGTTCCTGGTGGGTCGTTTCTGCCGTCCGCCGCCTGCCGCAATTCGTCGTGGAGCGCCATTGTCCTCTGCCTGCCGACCTCCAATGCCCCTCGATGTTGATGACCCCTGTCTTTGACCACTCGGTGCCACAACATACTCCCCCATGCATCCCTCAACGCACGCAGCCAGAACTCCTCCTCCTCCTCGTCGCCCCATCGCGCCCCCACCCATCAATTGCTGAACCGCTGGGCCAAAATCACGCGATCGACTCAGCGCCCGAAGCTTCGCTGCAAATACGCCCCGCCTGGCGGTAGGTGCTTGCCCAAACCGCGCGCGCACAAGCGCTGCCACCTCCGGGTTCCGCACGGCGCGCCTAACCGCCCGCGGCCCCTCGTGCGCTGCCGCAAATTCCACGTCGAGATGGACCGGGGCTAGGATGGCGAGAGGAACTGCTGGGCTCATGGAATACTTGTCCGTTTTCCACAGATCTTGCACGGCCGCCGCCCTGGCCTCACGGGGCGCCGAAACGTCACTGACAAGATAGCGCGAGCCTTGCCAAACAAAAAAAAACGCCTGAGCCTGGGTAGCCCGAAGCATCCGTGCACGATCCGCCCGTGGCCGGGGCGCCATGCGCGCGCGTCCAGCTGTGAGTTCCCATCTCTCCAGACGCTCAGTTTCCAGCTCGGCAGCGGTAGTGGGCCCTGAACGTGCGACCAAAGACCCGCCTGCAATGCGAAATTCTGCCAGGTGCTGCACCTCCTCGCCATGGGCCCCCTTCGCACAGACGCCCCCGAAGGTAAAAACACTTCTCCGCATTTACCTCCCCGCCTCCAGCGGCGCAGCACGCGCGCGCGCCACGCTGTGGAGCCCACGTATCCCTTCCCGCACTCCCTCCTTCGTCTGCGCCACCGTCACAGAAGATATGTCATCAGCGTAGGATATGTCTGTTGCGGTGTCCTCTTTATGTGCGCCAGACGCTGCTCGGCGCATCGCCTTATACAATGCCGTTATGGGCTTTAAACCAATCCCCGACCAATCCTTTCAATCGGAATACTCTCCGCAATCTGTTGCACATGCCCCGTAACGGCCCCAGTATATGCTGATGCATCCCCGTGCGTTCCAGCAGCTGCAGCGCAATCCCCATGGGGATGCGATCGAACACCTTTTTGGGGGAATCGTGGCTGGCGCCACCCGCGTAATCTCCTGCACCGCACGCCGCAGCCTAGACATCCATAGCGACGCTCATCACCATTCCGCACTCCGACCCGGCCTGCAGCCGTGCATATTGTCCGGGGCACATTTCTCCTGCCATGGGAGACAATCCTGAAATCTCGTCGCGCTCCATACTGTAAATCCCACTCGACACGCGAGGGTCGGGTCCTTAGGGAATCAGCGCCACGTGACCTTTGAGCACTCCTGTCAGCCATGCCCCCGTCGTCTCCACCCAATTAAGAATGTCTGCGAGGTCGCGGAACAAAGAAAGGAACTACCTCCCCAGTGCACTGAGTTCCTCCGGACGCCACTGGTCCAGGCTGCAGGCCGATGGTTTTGCTTCTGTTGCTATCCGCGCTATGTCCGTCCACTTCAAAGGAGAAAGCTGCGTCGAGTAAGATTTCAAAAACGGCCTGAAATGCACCAAAAATCCCTCCGCATCCTGCCGTGTGTTCTTGTACTTCTGCACGATTGATAACCAAGCCTGAAATGCCGCATCGAATTGTTCCGCCCTGTCTGCTGGAAATTCATCGTCGTTCATCCGCTTGGCATTGGGCCCGGCACTGATTCCACCTTTAATCCATCTATACGACTCCCGCTCTGACGACTGCAACCGGCGCTTCCACGCGCGCATCCTGTCCTTCTCCGCCGCGCGGACAACTCGTCGATGTTCCTCCACGATGATACCCCGGACTTTCCCAATTGCATCCCACGTCAGCCCCGGCTTCGTAGCGGCCTGCGCTTTCTTGTAGAATTCCGCCTGGCGTGGCGGCGTCGTCGCAGAAAGCTGGGCGGGCGCCGGCGCGTCGCACTGCGTCCGGTCGGATTGCCGGGTCGCGGAGCTGGTCGCAAAGCCCGCGCAATCGGAAATGCCGTTGTGAAACGTCCTGTCGGCAACGGCACCGTAGCTCCCCATTCCAGAAGCTCGCCACGCCGCCGCGTGTTCCTGGCAAGCCTCCGTGACTCCAGCGTCGCCGCAGCAGGGTCGCCCTGGCCCTCCAGCGGAAACGCGTGCACCTAACGCATTCGCACTTTCCCTCTGCCGTGGCCCACTGCTCCTGCTGTAAAGTCGCGACGCGGCCCCCCGCGGCCCGAATTCCTTGGGATGGGCCCCAGACGCCCCTCAGCCCTCCTGCACCATCGTGCCAGGGCCTCGCCCGCGCGCCCCTGCCTGGGGAGATCTGCGATCATCGGGTCCGCGTCCAACTCCGGCGGCGCATGCCCAGCGCCCGGTCTGGAATGCTCAGTTTTGCATCCAACAGCTTCTGGCATATAGCGCACCTGAGCCGCAATTGACGCGGATACCGTTAGCCTCACGAAATGACGGCCTCGATCTCGTAGCCCAGGCTGCACTTCGCACCGTCGCCTAAATATTGAGGCAGTCTGATTCGCAAGGGCCCAATCGATTCGAGATCCACCTCCTTTCGTGCGCGGCGGACCCATGTTCCCCCCACCGAAGCCCCATGAGTTCGCATCGTTCCATCCCCTCGTTGCCCATTCTCCGTGCGAGCTCCGGCACATCCCCAACCTGCACATTGATATCTCCTCCGATCATAATCGGCACATCGCCGCGCATTCCGGCATCATCCGCAACTGCGCATAACATTGCACATGTCTGTCTCCGCTTGTGCTGCTCCCAGCGCGCTGCAGCATAGCCGTAAATAGCGCATATAACATTCGACCGTTTCCCAGCCCCCCCGAAAATCTGCGCGCTGCCATAACCCCGCCTTCTGCAGCATATTTGTCGCAGCCCTTATTCTTACAAGCAACCTTCTGCATCGCCCACGCCGCCCCCCGCTCGCGAAATACAGCCGCGCCAGCGCGCGTGTTCGTCGGCACCGGTGCGCCCCAGATAACGCCATGTGTCTCACATCTGCAATGCAAGGATTTGCGTAAAAAGGTCGTAGCGCGCGATTCCGAAATCATGATGACATCCGCGCCTCTGGCGAAGATACTGTTAGAAATCCTTGGCTTAGCCAGCCCATTTGGATTGTAGAGTTCAGTGACCAGCCGTTGGTCGACACATCCACTCCAGTATCTGCAGTAATCATCGCCAAGGCTACAACTCTTCGTCGTCCTTCTTCCTCTCCTTCGGCGGGGGGGTCTCGCCAGTATGTGGTGGTGTCCTCGCCTCCTTCTGGGGCTCAGCCTTGGGTTTAGGCGCAGACTGCCCCACCGGCTTCGCCGCGTTGAAGAAGTCCAGCTGTCTCGACGCATGAGTCGAAGCCGAAGCCCCCGCGCCTGGTTCTGAACCCCTCGACGCCCGAACCGCGTTCTCGGCCGCCTTCCTGGCTGCAGCTTCGAGCGCTTTAAACTTGATGCTCTACGGCTGTCCCTGCGAGATGAAAGTGAGCTGGGACATGGGCTCCCACACTTGTGGCTAGAAAGACGGTCTGCTTAGCATCGGAGAAGATGATCTCCTTCACCTCCCACTGCAAGGCCAAAAGGGATTCGATCATACCCGCTGTGCCCATTGATATGGGTAGACCTGTAATCTTCCACCGTCCAACACCTGTGATGCACTCGATGCCCTGCGTCCGGGCGAACGCCTCCATCTTGGCCTCGTCCCCAAGTCGTACGGAAAGCCGGCCCGTCTTCCCCTTCTCCGCGAGCCCCATAGCATCTGGCTTCGCCGCAATGTTTAAGGCCTGCTTCAGGATTGTGTTTTCGGGAAGCCACAACAATTCAAAAGTCTCAGTGCTGCGCTGTTTGATGAAGACCCCGTTGACTCCACTGGCCCGAAGAAGCGTGGGTACTCGGGATTGGTGGCGCAGGAATGTGATCGTGCCCTCAACTCTCGACTGGATGTTGTCCACGGCCTCGCTCTCAATATACTTGCGGAAAAAATGCAGGAGAAAGGCCGCAGGGACAGCACCATCGTTCCACCCTCTCCTGGGAGAGAACTTCGCGACCAACTCCGCCATCGTCAGCTTAACCTGCACCTCCTCCCCTGTGTTTTTCATGATCGCACGTTCCCCGAATCCAAGCTGTACTAACCTTCGTTCCACGTTGACCTCCTCGGTACCGCCTCCCTCTGTCATCACTCTGACCCTCTCCTGGATGTTCGACCTCGGGTGGCCTCTCAACCCAAGATTATCCGGGTCGTCCGTAACCACCGCACCCACTGGATGTGCTGTGTTACCCACCTTTTGTAATACCTCTGGAAGCGACTCCATGGGTACTAGCGCAACGCAGGCCTTTGAGCTCATCTGCTGCCAATATACAACTGGCTGTTCCCAGTCCTCCTAGAGAAATACAGTCTGCATTCGTAACTTCGCTGCCTCTGGTAAGGCAGCTCTGACCTACTATTCGAATGTCAGTTCCCGTAGCGGTTCTTCAAAAGCATAGCCTCCCTTCCCCTTGCCTTTCCTCCCACCTTTGCCCCCCCCTCCATTACCGTGCAACGCGTGCATGAGCTTGTTCCACGCTTTGTGTGATATGCGCCACGTGCAGTCGCAATCCGTCTCGTCAGTCATGCTGAATGTGTACATCGCAATGTTTGTAAATTCATAAGCTAAGCCCATGACTGTGATATACTGCGTTCCATGAACATTCGAAGTGGCCGTCCAACGGCCTGGGAGGTACCGCCACGCCTCCACAACTGCGATCGCCCACGGCATACCTCCCAGCATCTGTTCCTGCGGTGCCGTAGAGCCCTGGAGATCCCAGAAACCTTGTAAACAGAAAATCATCATCATGACCTCCTGCTCCTCTGATCTCCCTTCCCCTCGCCCCGTTCCTACTTCATGCTGGCGCTCCGCCCCCACCGAGAGCCGCCGCGAGAGCAGGCTCTTCGCCGTGCCGGGGGAGCCCAGCAGGAAAAGGTGCTCGCCCGAGAGCGCAGCCAACAAGAGCAGTTTGGCCTGGGTGTTGCGTGGCGGCACGGGGGAGGAAGGCCTTGACTCGATGCGGGCTCCTCCCCTTCCGCACTCCTCCTCCTCCTCCTCCTCCTCCTCCTTCTCCTCCTCCTCCCTCTCCTCTTCCTCCTCCTCCTCCTCCTCCTGTTGCTCCTCCTCCTCCTCTTCGCCTCCTCCCCCTCCTCCTCCCTCCTCCTCCCCTCCTCCTCCTCCTCCTCCTCCTCTCCTCCTCCTCCTCCTCCTCCTCCTCCTCCTCCTCCCCCTCCTCCTCCTCCTCTTCCTCCTCCTCCACCTCCTCCTCCTCCATTCTTTCTCTTTATAAATAGCTTGGCCCTGTCGCACCCCGAGGCTAGTTTTTAGGGCGGGCCGGCGGTTTCGCCTAAAACTTCCTCACCATCATGACCCAGAAATCTCATAATTGGCAATTGATTCACAGATGGAGGGCGGGTGGTTTTCAACATTTTGCCCTCGCCTTGGCGCCGCGAACATTCGCTTTCAAAAACTGTAGGAGCTTCACGGATTGAAAGCGAGTCGTTTTTAACGTGTGGCTCTCGCCCTACGCCGCGCACATTCGAACAAAAATGCAAGAGCTTCAAGGACTGAGGGCGGGTCGTTTTCAAGATGTGGCTCTCGCCTTAGCGCCGCGCATATTTGCTTTGCACTTTGCACGAGATTCAAGGGTTGAGGGCGGGTCGTTTTCAAGATGTGGCTCTCGCCTTAGCGCCGCGCATATTTGCTTTTGATATTTGCAAGAGTCGCGGGTTGAGGGCGGGTCGTTTTCAAAATGTGGCTCTCGCCTGAGCGCCACGCGCATTCGCTCTAAACAATTGCAAGGGCTTCACGGACTGAGGGCGGGTCGTTTTCAAAATTTGGCTCTCGCCTTAGCGCCGCGCACATTCGTTTAAAACATTTGCAAGGGATTCGCGGATTGGGGGCGGTTCCTTTTCAAAATGTGGCTCTCGCCGTAGCGCCGCGCGCATTCGTTTTCAAAATTAGCAGGAGTTTCATGGATTGAAGGCGGCTCCTTTTCAAAATGTGGTTCTCGCCTGCGCGCCGCGCACATTCCGGACACAACATTTCAAAAGTTTCACAGATGCCCTTGGTGGCGTATCAGAAATGGTGTTTTGGAAAGGTTCACGATTTTGAGGGCGCAACAAGCAGGATGATTCGCGGAGTTGAGGTCCCAGGAAGTGCGTTCTGGCACGATTCAGGATCGTCAAGACGCAAGAGTCAGGTACATCCGTGGCATTGGAATACCGAGAATAATGTTTTGACATGCTTCAGGGTCTTCAAACGGTTGTCTTCCAACGTGGCAGGTCCCTCTATGGAAGTGAACCGTTGTATGGGGCCTATGAGGACGGAGCTTTGGGGGAGGGTTTCTTCCAACATCGTTGGTGACTCTTGGGTTTACACTGGTCCTCCTCCTCCTCCTCCTCCTCCTCCTCCTCCTCCTTCTCTTCCTCCTCTTCCTCCTCTTTTTCCTCCTCCTCGCAACGCCACTGCCCCAGGGTGACAGATGGAGCTCCAGTTCGAGGTTCGAGCAGGAGCTCGGAGGCGAAACGTAAACATCAAAGCAGTGCAACGGTTTCGTCAATATCGACTGATACCTGCTCTTTGTTACAATGAAGGTCTTCCTTGAGGGGCCGCATCTTACGAACACTCGTGACCGTGAACGGTCCGCATGCTTTGCCAAGCTCGACGACATGCGCTCCACTGCTATGAAACTTTCAACACAAACAAATGCCCTCCACCTCCTCCTCCTCCTCCTCCTCCTCCTCTTCTCCTCCTCCTCCTCCTCCTCCTCCTCCTCATCATCATCATCATCATCATCATCATCATCCTCCTCTTCTCCTTCTCCTCTCCTCCTCTCCTCCTCCTCCTCCTCCTCCTCCTCCTCCTCCTCCTCCTCCTCCTCCTCCCCCTCCCCTCCCCCCTCCTCCTCCCCCTCCCTCCTCCTCCCTCCTCCTCCTCCTCCTCCTCCCCTCCTCCTCCTCTCCGCCTCCTCCTCCTCCTCCTCCTCCTCCTCCTCCTCCTCCTCCTCCTCCTCCTCCTCCTCCTCCTCCTCCTCCTCCTCCTCTCTTCTGGCGATGGAGACGGATCGCGCCTCCACCGACCGCTCCATGAGGCCCTTCGTGAGCTGGTTGAAGGCCTGTCGCGTCTCTTCCTCCTGCTCGTCGTCGTCGTCGGCGTCGTCGTCGTCCTCCTCTTCCTGCTCCATATCCTCCTCTATCCCTCCTCCCTATTAGCTTCCTGTTGCGCCACAGGACGTGTCCGTAGGCCGAGCCGGGCGTTTGGGTTGGAAGCCCCTGACAAGTGATTATCCCGAAGCTCAAAACCAACAGCTACACGGGTAGAGGGCTGGTCGCTTACAACTTTGACTCTTGCAAGAGCGCAGTGCGCATTCGTCTTAAGCGCGTCCAGCAGGTGCACGGGTGGAGTGATAGTGGTTCCAAAATGTGGCTCTCGCCCGAGCTCCGCGCACATTCACAGAAAGCTTTCAGAATTTACACGGATGGAAAGCCAGTGGTTTTCAAAATACGGTCCTCGCTGAAGCATCGAGCGCGTTCAACCTAAAAGCCTCTAACAGTTGCACGGATGAAAGCGACCACGTTTTCAAAACAGTGTTTACGCCAGAGACGTCCTCAACAAATCATAACTCAACTGCAGCATTGTGCAATGAATGCGCGGATGGAGGGTGGTGGTTTTCCCAGATGTGGCTCTCGCTCGAAATTTACCGTGGGCGTACGACCAGACATTAAGAGTTGTGCAACAGCTACGCGGACGCAGGGAGGTTTATTTTCACAACGGGGTTGTCACTGGGCACTTCCTTGAAATTTGAAACCCAACTCTGTCGCACTCGCTATAGCTCGATAGATGGAGGGCGGTTTATTTCAAAACGGGGGTGCCGCCTGAATTGCGGTCCAATACGGCGCTCGTTTTTCAAGAAAGAGCTTCCCGCAACGATGAGAATTCTTGCAGGCACTGATGTGAAGGGGCACAGGACGGGAGGAGTTCGTGCAACATCGTTGGTACAAATTGGGCCTACTCTGGTCCTCCTCCTCCTCCTCCTCCTTCTCCTCCCTCCCCCCTTCGTCCTGCTCCTCCTCCTCCTCCTCTTCCTTTTCCCCCTCCTCCGTTTCCTCCTTTCGCCCCCGCCCCCCCCTCCCCGCACCAAGACGAAGCCAGGGGATGTATCCCGATGTTCTGCGCCCTACCTCGCCCGATGCCCAAAAAGCACGCGCCGAAGGCTGCGCCTCCGGCAAGCCGGGCATGCTCTGGCCACACGAGCGCGCGGTCCGGGAACCCCTGCGCCGCCGCAGCAGCTCGCTCTCGGCCTCCGCGGAAGGGGGGGGGGGAGGGCGGGGGGGGAGAGGGGGGGAGGAGGAGGAGGAGGAGGAGGAGGAGGAGGAGGAGGAGGAGGAGGAGGAGTGCACGTAGTCAAAGAGGAAGAGACGAGGGCAAGCGGGCAAGAAGCGAGACGAGGGCAAAAAGTCCGTCCGCTCCTGTCCGTCCACCGCGCGTCTACTTCCAGAGCAGGGCTTTGGCGGCGCTCAACCCTTCAGCTATCGTAGCTGGGGTCGGCGAGGCGTGCTTCATTTTGTTGAAGAGGTGAAAGGCGAGCGCGATCCGCTGAACCGACCGCGTTAACGAGAGCTCGTTCGCGGGTTCAGACGGATAGGCTGCGGCGGGGCCCAAGCCCCAATGTGTAAGCGTGTTGCGGAGGGGGGGCAGGCTCAGGAGGATCGAGCAGGAGAGGTAGTGAGGGAATGAATCGGGTGCCGCTGGGCACCCGAACACACGCGGCTTCTGCTGGAGAATGTGCACGCGGTGGGTCGTTGTCCATCCGCCTGCGAGAGTCTTATATGCCGCCCAGCGCCAGCTCGGGCGGGCGGTGCGCAGGGCATTCGTGAGAGCAGCCCAGCGCGTCGCGAGCTCTGGGGGCGGCGGCGGCTGAGAAACGCCCCAGGCTGCAATGCGCTTCTCGAGCGTGACTGTGAAGGGCGATGAGAAGGAGGCCCGCTGCAGCGTGAGCGCGACCGCGCGCTGCACCTTGGGGCGGCGCGGTGGCTCGGCACTCGGGGCCTCGCGAATTTCACGGGCAGCTGCGCGGTTCGCCGCGGCCACGGCAGCAGCTGGAAACGGGGCGGCACGCTTGCCACGCGACAAGGCATGGTAGAATTGCACGATGGAAGGGGGCTCTTCCCAGAAGGGCGGAGACCACTGCCCTTGCCCCCACCGATGGAAGGAGTGAGCCGTACTCTCCTCCCACGCGGTGTCCTGCAGGCGAGTGAAGAATGGCTCCAATTCCCGAAGGAGCGTGAAAGTGGCTGAACGAATGGCGGCGGCGACAGTTGAAATCTGAGCTGAGCGAGGGACAGGAGGCGGGCACCACTCCGCCATGGCAATGAGATCAACTTTGCGAAATGTGTTAGGCGGCAGACTGAGCATCTTGTGGAAAATGCAATGTCCACGGCGGGCAATCTTCTGATCGAGCGGGAAGGACTGCGAGACATAGCTGAGCGTTGAAACGGCTGAGGTGTTATGAAGGCAAACGGTGGCGTCACTGCCACTCTGCACAAGCTGAAAAGTATTCCCGCGCTGCCACCATTTCTGCCCAGGGTCGAGCCATTGGTGAGCGAGGGAGGCCGCGGGTCCGAGGAAGGTCCCGAGGTACTTGGCTCGCCCCGAAACCGAAAAGCCACCCCAGGAAGGACAGAGTTCGGTCAGGGGCGCTTTCGTTTGAGCGATGGTGGCAGGCGACGTCTTCGCCCAAAGCGGAACGACGACACACTTGCGAGGCTTCAGGGAGAGGAGCGCAAGCTCCTCCGCGGCGGCAAAGGGCTCAGAGGCAGCGCGCAGCGTGTTGAACGAGAACGTGAGGAGGCCAGCGTCGTCCGCGCAGACGCCCAGGTAGCCCTTGTCGTAGTCAGGCACGCCGTCGACGGTCTCGACGAACGAGGCGATGTGGCGAACGAGCGGGTCCATGGCGATCGCCCTCGCCGAGCCGCTCGCAGGGCAGCCCTGAGCCACGCCAGACCCGATCGGGAACATGAAGTGGCGAACGCCGTCAACTTTGAAGAAGCTGTTTGGGGGCGTGGCACAGCTGGCGAAAGAGGCTCATCAGGCCCTCGAGGACGCCGAAGCGCTCCAGCGACGCGAAGAGCCAGACGCGCCCGAGCGACGGAAACGCCGCCGCGAAGTCGAAGCTGGCGAAGACGGGCTTGTGCTTGTCGGCCTCTGGACGAATTCCAGCGCGGCGCGTCTCGGCGTCGAGGTTGACGATGTGCTTGGTGGAATTGCGGCCCACGACAAAGCCCTGCTGCGAGTAATGAGTCCGCTCTGCCACAGCGGATTTGATGCGGAAGTTGGCCGCACCTGCGATGGCCTTGATATCTGTGTTCTTGAGGGACAGCGGGCGTGTGTCCTCAGGCAGGCGGTCCGTGGTGAGCTCGCCTGTGAGGTTGTCGCCCTTCGACAGGAACGCGAAATCTGAGTCGTTCAGGTCGTGGATGAAGTCAGGGTTGGGGCAGAGGTGCCAGGCAAGGTCCTCCAGCAGGTCCAGAGACGCGTCCACGGCGAGCCAGGCGCGGCGCGGGCCCAGGCGCGGACGGCGCCGCGCGAAGCAGAAAGCCTCTGATGTGCGACTTGGTGGGCGCGCCGACGTCGATGATGGGATGGCTGGGCATGTGCTCGTCGATGTACTGCTGGACCTTGTCGGCGTCGACGTGCTTGCGCTCGAAGACGGGCCGCCAGTGAGCGCGGAGAGCATCCACCATCGCACAGCTCTCTCTGGCTACCCCTGGGTGGCCCTCGGGATCGGTGGTTTTGATTCCCTGGAGGACCGGGCGGCGCTTCCAAGGGGCCCAAAGCAGGGCCCTGCGCTGGGAAGATCGGGTGATCTTCCTGAGCTTCTTGGGGTCGATGGCTCCTGGGGAGCCTCGCGGCAGCTGGGCTGCACGCTGTGCCAGAGAGCGCTGCCGAGCCTCGAAGTCACGGTGCAGCGCGGCAGACTTCATGGCGAACTCGGCAGCATCCGAGAGCGCGATGTGTCCGTCGTCGATGGTGAGGAACTTGGCGCCAAGCTCGGTGGTGGACTGCAGACGTCGTGCAAGGCGAACGTCCTGGCGCCAGACCGCGCGCGAGATCGAGCGCGCCGTGATCACCTGGCCGTCGGTGTAGTTTGACTTGCCGATCTCGCCGGCTGCGCGGCTGACCCAATCATCACGGACGAGCCGCGCGGCCTCAGCCATGAGGGTCTTGTGCGCGCGCCAGCAGTTCTCGATCGCCCTGTGGCGCGTGACGGCGCGGTCTAGCAACTGCTGGAGGTACTTGGCGTACGATGGGTCGCGGAAGATCGCGGGCGGGATCGCCTGCTCCTCGATCGGCGTCTTCGGCTCGATGCCGATGGAGTACGAGACGATGGCGTGGTCGCTGAGGAGGCTATCCGACAGGATGGCAGCATCGCGTGCGATGGTGACGCACGAAGTCAGCTCAAGCATCGCATGCGACGGCAGGCTGATGAAGATCCTGTCGATGGCCGACGCGGAGTAGTCAGACTTGTTGAAACGAGTCGGCAGGTCAGACTCGATCTCGGGCATGCTGTCGAAGAGGGCCTTCCACAAGGGCTGCTGCTGCCGCGCGCTATTGTCCAGCGCCAGGCGCGCATGCTGTGGCTGCGGTTAGAAGAAGCTGTTCGGCGGGCGGCTGGCCGTGTTGAAGTCGCCCAGCGCGAGGAGGGTGCGGTGCTGGTAGTTGGCCTCCGCCCACGCGCGGTGCAGGTGCCGGGAGCGCTGAATGCGCTCGCGACCCCGCGCGTCAATCTCGTGATTGTGGACGTGCACGATGACCATGGAGTTGCGCGAGGTGGCGTTGGTGATGGCGACCGCCTGGGCGCGACCTTTGATGATCTCCTCGCGGCTGAGGGTTGGGAGCTGCGCAGGTTGCAAGAGCTCGAGCTGCGCATGCGTGAGCCACGGTATGAGCAGAGCGACGCCGCCCGTGCCAGTGAGGGCCTCGTCGTCGTCTGCCGCAACGAACTGGGAAAAGAAGAGCTTGTGCGGGCACGGCTGCGTGTCGACCCAGGCGCGGAGGGACCTCCTGCAGGGAGATGACGGCGCCCTTCCGCATGTACTGCTGCAAGGCCGCCGGCTTGCGACGGCGCTTGGAGCGCTTGTGGCACATGGGGGCCCTAGCGTTCCACGTGATGAATAAGCTGGGCCTATCGTCCTCGACTGGCTTCCACGGCGCCCAGGGGTGGCTAAACCCGCCACGTGGCCTCCGCTGCGTCCGCGAAGAGCGCCTGGAACGACGTGGGGATGGCGCCGCGATCGAGGTCGCGGAAGGTGGCGAGCTCGGACGCCTTCTCGTTCCACTCTAGGATGGCGGGGTCGGCTTGTCCCTTGACGTCCAGGCGCACGACGGCCATGGCGTTGCAGTGGATCTCGCCTTTGGCTCGGTATGCTCTACATGACGTTTGGGGATGATGGTGTTGAAGGAGCTGGAGGAGTTTCTTGCATTGGATCTTGGTGCGGATCTGCTTTGGCGACTTGTCGGGGTTGAGGTAGATGTCCGTCGGCGCGCCCGAGGTGTCGACGGAGGTGAAGCGCTTCCATTTGCCTCCAGCATCGCGTAGGGCTCGGGTGAGCGCCAGTGCGCGCGGGATGGCCACGTCGCGTCCACCTTTGACTTGTAGCACAAATCTGCGCGTAGGTTCGTCTCCGTGAAGTTCGACGGCGTCGGAGCCCAGGTTGGCGGATGCGATCCACTCCTGCAGGTCGTTGAGGAGCGCGTCGGGCGCGATGAGCCGCTGCGCCCCGACGGTGAAGATCGCGGGGTCGATCTCGCGGCCCCAGTCGGCGAGCCTGGCGAGGTCCGCGATCGGCGCCGGGGCCTCGGCGAGCGCGAGGGTCTCTCGCATCTGGTCGATCTGCTGCCACATCTTTTTCTGTTCACCTGCTTGGCGGTCTTGTTCTCTACGAGTGCGGGCGACGACATCATGAAGGGTGTCAAATCGGCGCTCGGTAGCTTGGACTTGCTGTGCGAGAAGTTGGCGAAAGCTTTCGCGTGAATCATTGAGCAGTTGGTTGGCTTGAGCTTGGAAAGTACTGGCGGCGAGTGCGACTTGAGCTTGCGTGGGATCTTGAAGAGCTTTGTCGAGTTCTGGATCCAGACCTGGTAGACGAACGGGTTCGCCTGGAGTGGCAGTTTCGGTATCGGCGGCGGCTCCGACGGCGGCAGCTCCTCCAGCGGCTGCTGCACCTCCAGCGCGCCACGGGTCAGCAGCAGCGAGTGGGTCATGGCGTAGTGCTTCACCTGGTAGTTGAGACGGCGGCTCGGTCCACTCACCTGCTTGAAATTGGCGTGCCGTTGCGGCGGCGGCGGCACGTGCTGAATCTGCGGCTTCTTCTTCCCCAGCGTCCATGGCGAAGTGGGGCGGCGGCTGGTGTGCGCGAGCTGAAAATCGACAAGAACGAGCGGCGTGTCCAGATGCGCGCCCCGAGCGTGGCGCTGCTTGGGCAGCGAAGCCTGCGTCGCCGAACGAGTCCAGGGTGGCACGCACTGCAGCTGCTCGACCACTTTTATCAGCACGATCTGGGTGACCTCGAGCGGCGCGATCTTGGTCGTGTCGTTCACGTTCTCGTCGGCGATCTTTCCTTCTGCGGCTGGCAGATGGGGCACTGCGAGAGGTAGAGCGTTCTTCGCTGGAAGATGGCATGGCTGCGACTGTGGGCTGCTGTCGGACAGGCTGCTGTTCTGCTTCAGGAAGTTGAGGGTGAGAGCGCCAGGCTCCAGGACCTTCGCGGTGCCACCACGTGGCGGCTGCTGCTGCTGGGGAACGAGCGGGTCGACGTCCAGCGGGTTATGGAGGCGGAAGACGGCGACGTCAGTCAGGCCGAAAGCCAGCTGGTTCACGGCGACGGTAGTCGGGCCGCTCGACAGCGCGATATGAATGGCAGCCTGCAGTGCCAGAACAATGAGCAGGAATGGGCGGCCGCAAGCCCCTGAAAGTGGCGGCAGAAAGCTTGGGTGCCAGCTCACCCCTGGTTGTAGCTGGAAGCAGTTGGCGACTGGCCTCGGCTCAGAGGTCTCCATGCGGCCGCAGCGCGACATGGTGACTTGAGCCAAAATGGCTACGGAAGGAGGGGGAGGACGAGGAGGAGGAAGAGGAAGAGGAGGAGGAGGAGAAGGAGGAGGAGAAGCAGGAGGAGGAGGAGAAAGAGGAGGAGGAGGAGGAGGACGACGAGGGAGGAGGAGGAGGACGAGGGAGGAGGGAGGAGGAAGGAGGAGAAGGAAGATGAGGAGGATGAGGAGGAGGCGGAGGAGGATGACCAGTGTAAATCCAAGGGTATGTTGGAATAAACCCTTCCTCCCAGCTTTCTCTTCATACGCCTCTGCGGCGGTTCATTTCCACTGAAAGAACTGTCTCGTTGGAAGACAACCCTGTGAAGACCCTGAAAAATGTCAGAACCTTATTCCCGGTACTCCAACGCCACGGATCAACCTGACTGTTGCGTTCTGACGATCTTGAACCGCGCCAGAACGCCATTCCTGGGACTTTAGCACCACGAATCAACGTAATTGTAGCGCCCTCACAATCCTGAATCTTTCCAGAACGCCATTTATTTCGGGTACGTTGATCATGGGAATCCATGAGTGAAGCTCTTGCAAATAGTGCTCGCGGCGCTAAGGCGAGATCCACATGTTGAAAACCACCCGCCCTCAATCCGTGAAACCGTTGCCACTTTTTACCTAACAGCGAAGACTGATAGGTTTCTAGTAATGTCAAAAGAAAGCATCAGGACTCCCCAAGGGGGTCTGGGCGGCATCTGGACAAGGATCCGCGGAAGTCGTTTTAAGCAATCAGTTACACACTTCGTGGTCTTCGAGGTCCCAGAACTCCATTCCTGGGCATGATTTTGAATGCCCGGAGCCAACTGTAAGCCACTTCGTGTTCTTCGAGTTCCCAGAACTCCATTCCTGGGCATGATTTTGAATGCCCGGAGCCAACTGTAGGCCACTTCGTGGTCTTCGAGTTCCCAGAACTCCATTCCTGGGCATGATTTTGAATGCCCGGAGCCAACTGTAGGCCACTTCGTGTTCTTCGAGTTCCCAGAACTCCATTCCCGGGCCACATTTTGAATGCTGCAGGCTGAGGCTGAGGCTGAGGCTGAGGCAGGCTGAGGCTGAGGCTGAGGCTGAGGCCGAGGCTGAAGGCAGACTGAGGCTGAGGCTGAAGCAGGCTGAGGCTGAGGCTGAGGCAGGCTGAGGCTGAGGCTGAGGCAGGCTGATGCTGAGGCAGGCTGAGGCTGAGGCTGAGGCTGATGCAGGCTGAGGCTGAGGCAGGCTGAGGCTGAGGCCGAGGCTGAAGGGCTGAGGCTGAGGCTGAGGCTGAGGCTGAAGCAGGCTGAGGCTGAGGCTGCAGGCTGAGGCTGAGGCTGAGGCTGAGGCTGAGGCAGGCTGAGGCTGCAGGCTGAGGCTGAGGCTGCAGGCTGAGGCTGAGGCAGGCTGAGGCTGAGGCCGAGGCTGCAGGCAGACTGAGGCTGAGGCTGAAGCAGGCTGAGACTGAGGCTGAGGCTGAGGCAGGCTGAGGCTGAGGCTGAGGCAGGCTGAGGCTGAGGCAGGCTGAGGCTGAGGCTGAGGCTCATGCAGGCTGAGGCTGAGCAGGCGGAGGCTGAAGCCGAGGCTGAAGGCAGACTGAGGCTGAGGCTGAAGCAGGCTGAGGCTGAGGCTGAGGCAGGCTGAGGCTGAGGCTGAGGCTGAGGCTGATGCTGAGGCAGGCTGAGGCTGAGGCTGAGGCTGATGCAGGCTGAGGCTGAGGCAGGCTGAGGCTGAGGCCGAGGCTGAAGGCAGACTGAGGCTGAGGCTGAAGCAGGCTGAGGCTGAGGCTGAGGCAGGCTGAGGCTGAGGCTGAGGCAGGCTGATGCTGAGGCAGGCTGAGGCTGAGGCTGAGGCTGAGGCTGATGCAGGCTGAGGCTGAGGCAGGCTGAGGCTGAGGCCGAGGCTGAGGCTGAGGCTGAGGCAGGCTGAGGCTGAGGCTGAGGCTGAAGGCAGGCTGAGGCTGAGGCTGAGGCAGGCTGAGGCTGAGGCAGGCTGAGGCTGAGGCCGAGGCTGAGGCTGAGGCTGAGGCTGCAGGCTGAGGCTGAGGCTGAGGCAGGCTGAGGCTGAGGCTGAGGCTGAGGCTGAGGCTGAGGCTGAGGCTGAGGCTGAGGCTGAGGCTGAGGCTGAGGAGGCTGAGGCTGAGGCTGAGGCTGAGGCTGAGGCTGAGGCTGAGGCTGAGGCTGAGGCTGAGGCTGAGGCAGGCAGGCTGAGGCTGAGGCAGGCTGAGGCTGAGGCAGGCTGATGCTGAGGCAGGCTGAGGCTGAGGCTGAGGCTGAGGCTGGCTGAAGCAGGCTGAGGCTGAGGCTGAGGCAGGCTGAGGCTGAGGCAGGCTGAGGCTGAGGCTGAGGCAGGCTGAGGCTGAGGCTGTGACTGCGACTGCCGTTGCCACTGCGACTGTCATCGCGAATGCGACTACGACTGCGAGAACAGCAGAATTCTACAACTAGATTCTCATGTGAATCTTAAGGGGAATGCTTCCAGATATGCTCCTACACATCGCTGTTAGCTTGCTTTGTCGGGATAATTAAAACGAATGTGCGCGGCGCTAAAGCGAGAGCCACATCTTGAAAGCCACCCGCTCTCAATCCGTGAAGCTCTTGCAAAATTTGATAACGAATGTGCGAGGCGCTAAGGCGAGAACCACATTTTGAAAATCACCCGCCCTCAATCCGTGAAGCCGCTGCCACATTCTAAAACGAGTGTGCGCGGCGCTAAGGCGAGAGCCACATCTTGAAAACGACCCGCCCCCAATCCGTGAAACCCTTGCATCTTTTCACAGCAAAAACTCGCGACGCGAGAGCGAGAACCACATTTTGAAAACGGCCAGCCCCCAACCCGTAAAACTGTTGCCACTTTGTCCCAACCATCCTGTGGTGTTGGGTTCTCGCTTTGAAGAGACGGTCCCTGCGTTCCCTCTTTCCTTCCTCCCCCTCCCCCTCCTCCTCCCTCCTTGCGTTTCACCCACCCAATACAACGCTTCGTGGCCCTATAGGGAACCCCAACGAAACCCCCAATGCCACCGTCCGCAAGCGTCCGGGCACACCCAATTTGGCATTTTCACCCATACAATACAGCGCTTCGTGGCCCCATAGGGAGCCCCACCGAAGCCCCCAGTGCCACCGTCCGCATGCGTCCCGGAGCACCCAATCTGGCATTTACACCCACCCAGTAAAGCGCTTCGTGGCCCCATAGGGAGCTCCACCGAAGCCCCCAGTGCCACCGTCCGCATGCGTCCCAGAACACCCAATTTGGCATTTTCACCTGCCCAATACAGCGCTTCGTGGCCCCATAAGGAGCTCCACCGAACCCCCCAGTGGTTTTTTTTCCCCACATCCAAAGTGGGCTTCTTGTTCCCCACATCCAAAGTGGGGTTCTTGTTTTCTCTGCACACGCCGCGCAGGATCTCACACACCCCCTTTCCTCTCTCTCTCTCTCACTCACCATCATCGCCGTCATCATCACCATCAGCCACCATCATCGTCATCACACGCACACACTCATCATCATTACCATCATCATCACCATCAACCACCATCACCGTCATCACTTGTCATCATCATCATCATCCTCATCATCATCGTCACCATCATCACCACTCGATCACCCACTCACTCACTCAATTACTCACTCATCCTCAGTAGGCTTCGGAGGCAGTGGTCCTCCGACGGTAGGACCGCCGCCACTCTCAACATCATCGTCACCATCTCCATCATGATCTCTCGATCACCCACTCAGTGGCCATCATCATCATCATCATTATCATCATCATCATCCTCATCATCATCCTCATCTTCATCATCATCACCACTCATTCATCACACACTCATCATCATCATCATTCGCTCACTCATCATTTCGTCATCAGGCGGGAGCCTCTGAGTGAATTGCGAAGAAGTCTCAGGCGGGAACCCCCTCCCTATGGGGCCCGCAGATCATGTTACTAATCCGAGCGGGTCAGCAGAACCTTTTAACTGTCGTCACTTTTGGGACTCTGAAGCTTCAATATGGAAGAAGTATCAGGCGGGAGCCTCGTCTGTGAGTGAATTGCGAAGAAGTCTCAGGCGGGAGCCCCCTCCCTATGGGGCCCGCAGATCATGTAACTAATCCGAGCGGGTCATCGGAACCTTGTAACTGTCGTCACTTTTGGGCTCTTGAGGCCTGAATATGCAGGAAGTATCAGGCGGGAGCCTCGTCTCTGAGTGAATTGCGAGGAAGTCTCAAGCGGGAGCCCCCTCCCTATGGGGCCCGCAGATCACATTACTAATCCGAGCGGGTCATCGGAACCTTGTAACTGTCGTCACTTTTGGGCTCTTGAGGCCTGAATATGGAGGAAGTATCAGGCGGGAGCCTCGTCTCTGAGTGAATTGCGAGGAAGTCTCAAGCTGGAACCCCCTTCTTACGGGGCCCGCAGATCATGTTACTAATCCGAGCGGGTCAGCGGAACCCTGTAACTGTCGTCACTCTTGGGCCTCTGAGGCTTGAGTATGCAGGAAGTATCAGGCGGGAGCCTCGTCTGTGAGTGAATTGCGAGGAACTCTCAAGCGGGAGCCCCCTCCCTATGGGGCCCGCCGATCATGTAACTAATCCGAGCGGGTCATCGGAACCTTGTAACTGTCGTCACTTCTTTTGGGCTCGTGAGGCCTGAATATGCAGGAAATATCAGGCGGGAGCCTCGTCTCTGAGTGAATTGCGAGGACGTCTCAAGCTGGAGCGCCCTCCTTATGGGGCCCGCCGATCATGTTACTAATCCGAGCGGGTCATCGGAACCATGTAACTGTCGTCACTTTTGGGCTCTTGAGGCTTGAATATGAAGGAAGTCTCGAGCGGGAGCCTCGTCTGTGAGCGAATTGCGAGGAAGTCTCAGGCGGGAGCCCCCTCCCTATGGGGCACGCACTTCACGTTCGAACCCGAGCGGGTCATCCGAGCGAGCTTTTTGGGCTCCTCAGTTCCTGCGGCCTGAACACGGGGGAAATATCAAGGGGGAACTTCGTGCTCCTGCGGACTCCGCGCTGGACCTTCGCGCCTGCCACGGACGCAGTGACACGCACGACGTGCAGGAGTCCACCTACAAGCGGCCGCACCACCACTTCGGACGCGTCCCCATCGTGCTGCATCTCGGCGATTTCCTGCAGCTGAAGCCCACAGGCAGCATCGGGCTTCTGACGGACGTGAACGAGCGCCTGGACGACGCAAAAGGGTCGTACAAGTACGCGGAGCCGCCGACGGTGGAGATCCAGCACGCCATCAGGGTCTTCTCTCAGTTCCCCTTCGTCTTCGAGCTGAAGGGCACAAAGCGCTTCGAGTCGGGGGACCCTCTGATCGCGCTCTTGGGCTGCATGCGCGAGGGCAAGCGCTTCCCACCAGAGGTCTGGTCTGCCTGGGAGAAGACGTTGGCCTCGGACAACCACGGCGTCCTGGACCCACGGCACCAGCACGAGAATTTCCGGCTCGGCTACGGCATGGGCATCTATACTGGGAGACGCTGGCGAGGTGGATCAACACGCGCGCTCGTCGCGACGCGCGGCGCCTCGGCGTCCCCCTCGTTTTCCTGCAGGCCGTAGACGAGTGCGGCACGATTCAAGGCGACCCAGACGCAGGCCGGCACCTCCTGAACGTCCCGAACATGTACAAGACGGGACATCCACGGCGTCTTACCGGCACACGTCGGCATGGAGGTCCGGTTCACGGCCGTGCAGGAGGAGCTGAAGAAGAAGTTGGGGCTCGTGCAAGAGCAACGGGCCACCATCGTGTCCTTCGAGTTTCACGCAGACGACGAGCGGGACTACGAGGAGCGCGCGCCGGGCCAGCTCTTCCGCCCCCGCTTCCTGCCGCAGAGAATCTGGCTGCAGGTGCACGGCTTCCAGGAGTCCCCGATCTACAAGGAGGTCGCCGAGGTGCTGCTGCAGGGCGCCGATGGCGCTGCCGACGACGGCGAGGCCGAAGCGCGGGCGAGGAGCTTGCTCATGCTCAGGCCCCGCGAGCAGGAGCTCACGTGGCAAAGCTCGGGGGCGCACGCTGTGCGCCGCTCGGGGTTCACCCTGACGCATGCGTCCTACATGACCTCCACGCTGTCGCAGGGCCAGACGCTGCGCAAGGGCGTCACCATCGACTGCGCCAGAGATGAGGACGCTGGCCGCACGGGCATGTCGGACGAGATGTGGTGGCTGCACCTCTACGTCATGTTCTCCCGCGCCACGTGCATGCGGAACATGCTGATCCTGCGGCCGCCCGCGCGAGAGTTCCTGGAGCGCGGGCCGCCGGCGTCACTGCGGAAGGCGCTCCAGGAGTTCGACAAGAGAGCGGTGGATTCCAGGGCTGAGGCGGAGCAGCTCGCGGCAGAGCTGGGCTTCGTGCTGCCGCCCGCCTGAGCGCCGCGGCGCGCACCTAGAGGCCCGCGGGGTTGTCCCAACGGCTGGCTCCCGCGCCCCTGCGGCCTGCGAGGTTGCCCCAACGGCCTGGCCCGAAGGGTTGCCCCGACGGCTTCGCGATCTAGCCGTCGGCAAACGCGCGCGTGCTGGCCGACGCGGCGACGGCGCCGAGGAAAATCGAGTTGCTTGCCACGACCAGGGGGAACGGGAGGTGCACATGGAAAGAAGCAGGAGGATGAGGAGGGAAGGGGCATGGGGGAGGGCGACGACGAGGAGGAGGTGGCGCGAGAGGAGGAGGAGGAGGAGGAGGAGGAGGAGGAGGAGGAGGAGGAGGAGGAGGAGGAGGAGGAGAAGTAGGAAGAGGAACAGAATGAGGAAGAGAGGGCAGTGCAGAGGGCAAGAGGAGAGGGTGTCCGCCAGGGGGAGGAGGAAAGGGCAAAGGGTAAGCTAAACAGATACTCATGCGGGGTCCTACCGTCGGAGTAATTTTCTCTGCACACGCCGCGCAGGATCTCACACACACCCTTTCCTCTCTTTCTCTCTCTCTCTCTCTCTCTCTCACTCACCATCATAGCCATCATCATCACCATCAACCCCCATCATCGTCATCACACGCACACATGCATCATCATTACCATCATCATCACCATCAACCACCATCACCGTCATCATTACTCATCATCATCATCACCATCATCATCATCATCGTCACCATCATCACCACTCGATCACCCACTCACTCACTCAATTACTCACTCATCCTCAGTAGGCTTCGGAGGCAGTGGTCCTCCGACGGTAGGACCGCCGCCACTCTCAACATCATCGTCACCATCTCCATCATAATCTCTCGATCACCCACTCAATGGCCATCATCATCATCATCCTCATCATCATCATCATCCTCATCACCATCATCACTCATTCATCACACATTCATCATCATCATCATCATCATCATCATCATCAGCATCATCATCATCATTCGCTCACTCATCATTTCGTCATCAGGCGGGAGCCTCTGAGTGAACTGCGAGGAAGTCTCAGGCGGGGGCCCCCTCCCTATGGGGCCCGCAGATCATGTTACTAATCCGAGCGGGTCATCGGAACCCTGTAACTGTCGTCACTTTTGGGCCTCTGAGGCTTGAGTATGAAGGAAGTCTCGAGCGGGAGCCTCGTCTGTGAGTGAATTGCGAGGAAGTCTCAGACGGGAACCCCCTCCCTATGGGGCCCGCAGATCATGTTATTAATCCGAGCGGGTCATCGGAACCTTGTAACTGTCGTCACTTTTGGGCTCTTGAAGCCTGAATATGAAGTATCAGGCGGGAGCCTCGTCTGATATTGGATTGCGAGGACGTCTCAGGCTGGAGCGCCCTCCTTATGGGGCCGCCGATCATGTTACTAATCCGAGCGGGTCATCGGAACCTTGTAACTGCCGTCACTCTTGGGCTCTTGAGGCTTGAATATGAAAGAGGTCTCGAGCGGGAGCCTCGTCTGTGAGCGAATTGCGAGGAAGTCTCAGGCGGGAACCCCCTCCCTATGGGGCCCGCAGATCATGTTACTAATCCGAGCGGGTCATCGGAACCCAATAACTGTCGCCACTTTTGGGCGCTTGAGGCCTGAATATGGAGGAAGTATCAGGCGGGAGCCTCGTCTGTGATTGAATTGCGAGGAAGTCTCAGGCGGGAGCCCCCTCCTTATGGGGCCCGCAGATCATGTGATTAATCCGAGCGGGTCGTCGGAACCTTGTAACTGTCGTCACTTTTGGGCCCTTGAGGCCTGAATATGGAGGAAGTATCAAGCGGGAGCCTCGTCTCTGAGTGACTTGCGAGGACGTCTCAGGCTGGAGCGCCCTCCTTATGGGGCCCGCCGATCATGTTACTAATCCGAACGGGTCATCGGATCCTTGTAACTGTCGTCACTTTTGGGCTCTTGAGGCTTGAATATGAAGGAAGTCTCGAGCGGGAGCCTCGTCTGTGAGCGAATTGCGAGGAAGTCTCAGGCGGGAGCCCCCTCCCTATGGGGCACGCACTTCATGTTCGAACCCGAGCGGGTCATCCGAGCGAGCTTTTTGGGCTCCTCAGTTCCTGCGGCCTGAACACGGGGGAAATATCAAGGGGGAACTCTGTGGGCGGTGCGGGTAGCCCCGTCAGAGGACCGTCTCCTGTCGTCACTTGGAGGTCTGAGGACGGATTTTAGAACTCGCTCCTGCGGCCTGAATACCGGGGAGTTACCAAGCGGGAGTCTCGTGCAGGCCGAGGTGCTGCTGCAGGGCGCCGATGGCGCTGCCGACGACGGCGAGGCCGAAGCGCGGGCGAGGAGCTTGCTCATGTTCAGGCCCAGCGAGCAGGAGCTCACGTGGCAAAGCTCGGGGGCGCACACTGTGCGCCGCTCGGGGTTCACCCTGACGCATGCGTCCTACCTGACCTCCACGCTGTCGCAGGGCCAGACGCTGCGCAAGGGCGTCACCATCGACTGCGCCAGGGATGAGGACGCTGGCCGCACGGGCATGTCGGACGAGATGTGGTGGCTGCACCTCTACGTCATGTTCTCCCGCGCCACGTGCATGCGGAACATGCTGATCCTGCGGCCGCCCGCGCGAGAGTTCCTGGAGCGCGGGCCGCCGGCGTCACTGCGGAAGGCGCTCCAGGAGTTCGACAAGAGAGCGGTGGATTCCAGGGCTGAGGCGGAGCAGCTCGCGGCAGAGCTGGGCTTCGTGCTGCCGCCCGCCTGAGCGCCGCGGCGCGCACCTAGAGGCCCGCGGGGTTGTCCCAACGGCTGGCTCCCGCGCCCCTGCGGCCTGCGAGGTTGCCCCAACGGCCTGGCCCGAAGGGTTGTCCCGACGGTTTCGCGATCTAGCCGTCGGCAAACGCGCGCGTGCTGGCCGACGCGGCGACGGCGCCGAGGAAAATCGAGTTGCTTGCCACGACCAGGGGGAACGGGAGGTGCACATGGAAAAGAAGCAGGAGGATGAGGAGGGAAGGGGCATGGGGGAGGGCGACGACGAGGAGGAGGTGGCGCGAGAGGAGGAGGAGGAGGAGGAGGAGGAGGAGGAGGAGGAGGAGGAGGAGGAGGAGGAGGAGGAGGAGGAGAAGTAGGAAGAGGAATAGAATGAGGAAGAGAGGGCAGTGCAGAGGGCGAGAGGAGAGGGTGTCCGCCAGGGGGAGGAGGAAAGGGCAAAGGGTAAGCTAAACAGATTCTCATGTGGGGTCCTACAGTCGGAGTAATTCGGGGATCCATGTTCTAGATTTTGGGGCCGATTTAGAAGGACCGACAACCATGCCGTGGCATGGCGCAGGAAATAATGACGCCAACGCTGCAGCGGGAGCACGATTCGGAACGAGCGGAAGCGCGGAAATGAGGCCAGCGCTGCAGCAGGAGCACGATTCGAAACGAGCGGAAGAGCGGAAATTAGGCAAACGCTGCAGCGGGAGCACGATTCGGAACGAGCGGAAGCCCGAAAATGAGGCCAGCGCTTCAACGGGAGCACCATTTCGACAAAAACCGAATCGACATCCCAACTCCCTGGAATCCTGTACGCGGAGGGAAGCCGGACATTTTCCGGACGTCATCAGATGAGAGAGGAGAATAATATTCAGATTGTGTAACTGTGGAGGGCGAGGGGGACGGGGAGGATGAGGACCAGTGCAATACCAAAACGCACCAACGATGCTGCAATGAACCCCCCCTTCAAGCTCCCTCTGTATAGGTCCCTACACCAAATTGTCTTCATTGCGAGAAGTGCCCGATCGGAAGACAAACGTCCGAGAATCCCCAATCAAGCCAAAACGCAATTCCTGGGACCTCAACGCCCCGAATCAACGTGACGGTTGCGCCCTCACAATCCTAAATTGTACCAGAGCAGCATTCCTGGGACTTCAACGCCGCGAATCAACGTGACTGCTGCGTCATGACAAACCTAAATCGCGCCAAAGTCACTCCTGGGATTTCAACCATACGAAACCTTGATCCTGCTGCTAAGTTTAAACTGAATATGCGCTGCGCTAAGGAAGGACTTCTCCAGGCGAAGGACCCAACCATATGCAGTTGTGGGCGCCGCAATTGTGAATATCTTCTTCGGTGAAGCTCCCTATGGGGCCACGAAACGCTGCACTGAGTGGGGGGAACGCATGCGGGCGGTAGCACTGGGGCCGTCGGTGGAGCTCCCGATGGGGCCACGAAGCGCTGTACTGGATGGGGGTGGGGGCGCAGGGAGGCGGTAGCACTGGGTCCGTCGGTGGACCTCCCTATGGGGCCACGAAGCATTGTGTGGGGGGATGCATGTGGGCCACGGAACGCTGCACTGGGTGGGGGACGCATGCGGGCGGTAGACCTGGTGCCTTCGGTGGAGTTCCTTATGGGGCCACGAAACGTGTGAGGGGTTTGCCGAAATGTAGGGTGCGCATGCGGGCGGTGGCTCTGGGGCCTTCGGTGGAGTTCCCTATGGAGCCACAAAACGTGTGAGGGGTGTGCCGACATGGGTGTGGGGGACGCATGCGGGCGGTAGTACTGGGACCTTCGGTGGAGCTGCCTATGGGGCCACGAGGCGTGTGAGGGGTGTCCCACATTCGGTGTGGGGAACGCACGCTGGCGGTCCCACTGGGCCACACAACTTTGTACTGTGTGGGTGGAACTGCCAAACTTGGGTGTGTGGGGCGCGTGCGGACGGTGGCACTGGGGCCCCCCATGGGGCCACGAAGCGTAATTAGGTGAAAATGCCAAATGCGGACGGTCCCACTGGGGGCGTCGGTGGAGCTCCCTATGGGGCCACGGAACGCTGTACTGGGTGGGCGAAAATGCAAAATTGAATGTGGGGGACGCGTGCGGGCGGTCCCACTGGGGGCTTCGGTGGAGCTCCCTATGGGGTCGCGAACCGGTGAACTGGGTGGGAAAAAATGCCAACTTGGATTTCTGGACGCACGCGGGCGGTCCCATTGGGAGCTCCCTATGGGCCACGGAGCGCTGTACTGGGTGGATGAATATATTCTAAATTAGGTTTCCGGGGCGCATGCGGACATTCCCCACTGGGGGCTTCGGTGGAGCTCCTTATGGGGCCACGAAGCGCTGTATTGGGTAGATGAAAATGCAAAATTAGCCATCCTAGACGCACGCGGATGGTCCCACTAGGGGGTTCGGCGGCGAAGCGCTGTGCTGGGTGGGTGAAAATGCCAAATTGGGTTTCCGAGACGCACGCGGACGGTCTCACTGGGGGGTTCGGTGGAGCTCTGTATGGGGCCACGAAGCGCTGTACCGGGTAGGTGGAACGCAAGGAGGAGGGAGAAGGGGGAGGAGGGGGAGGGAGGAAGGAGGGAGGAAGAACGCGGGGACCGTCTCTTCAAAACGATGACCCAACACCCGAGGACGGTTGGGAAACAACTGAAATTATCATGGCGAAAGTCCCAACCATATGCAGTTGTGGGTACCGGAATTGTGAATATCTGCTTCGGTGAAGCTCCCTATGGGGCCACGAAGCGCTGCACTGGGCGGGAGGGAACGCTGTACTGTCTGGGTGGTGTGCCGGATTGGGTTTCTGGGACGCACGCGGACAGTCCCACTGAGGCTCCCTATGGGGCCACGAATCGCTCTACTGAGTGAGCGAAAATGCCCAATTGAGATTCCGGGACGCATGCGGACGGTCCCACTGAGGGCTTCGGTGGAGCCCCCATATGGGGCCACGAAGCGCTGCACTGCGCGGGTGAAAATGCCAAATTACATTTCCAGGACGCATACGGACGGTGGTGCTGGTGCCTTGGGTGGAGCCCCCTGTGGGGCCACGAAGCGCTGCACTGGGTGGGTGAAAATGCCAAATTGGGCTTCCGGGGCGCATGCGGACGGGGGCACTGGGCCTTCGGTGGGGCCCCCCATGGGGCCACGAAGCGCTGTACTGGGTGTGCGGGACGCATGCGGACGGTAGCGCTGGAACCTTCGGTGGGGCTCCATATGGGGCCACGAAACGCTGTACTGGGCGTGCGGGGCGCATGCGGGCGGTAGCTATGAAGCCTTCGGTGGAGCTCCCTCTGGGGCCACGAAACGCTGTAGTTGGCGGGTGAAACGCAGGGAGGAGGGGAGGAGGGCCACGAAACGCTGTACTGGGTGTGTGGGACGCATGCGGACGGTAACACTGGGACCGCTGTACTGGGTGTGCGGGACGCATGCGGACGTTAGCACTGGGACCTTCGGTGGGGTTCCCTATGGGGCCATAAAGCGCTGTACTGGGTGTGCGGGCCGCGGGCGGACGGTAGCACTGGGACCTTCTGTGGAGCTCCCAGAAGGGCCACGAAACGCTGTACTGGGTGGGTGAAACGCAGGGAGGAGGGGGAGGAGGGCCACGAAACGCTGTACTGGGTGTGCGGGACGCATGCAGAGGGGGGCACTGGGGCCTTCGGTGGAGCTCCCTCTGGGGCCACGAAACGCTGTACTGGGTGTGCGGGACGCATGCGGACGGGGGCACTGGGGCCTTCGGTGGAGCCCCCTCTGGGGCCACGAAACGCTGTACTGGGTGTGCGGGCCGCGGGCGGACGGTAGCACTGGAGCCTTCGGTGTGGCTCCCAATGGGGCCACGAAACGCTGTACTGGGTGGGGCCACAAAGCGCTGTACTGGGTGTGCGGGACGCATGCGGACGGTAGCACTGGGACCTTCGGTGGGGCTCCAAATGGGGCCACGAAACGCTGTACTGGGTGGGTGAAACGCAGGGAGGAAGGGGATGAGGGCCACGAAACGCTGTACTGGGTGTGCGGGACGCATGCGGACGGGGGCACTGGGCCCTTCGGTGGAGCTCCCTATGGGGCCACGAAACGCTGTACTTGGTGGGTGTGCGGGACGCATGCGGACGGTAGCACTGGGACCTTCGGCGGGGCTATGGGGCCACGAAACGCTGTACTGGGTGTGCGGGCCGCATGCGGACGGTAGCGCTGGAACCTTCGGTGGGGCTTCCAAAGGGGCCGCGAAACGTTGTACTGGGTGGGAGAAACGCAAGGAGGAGGGGGAGGAGGGCCACGAAACGCTGTACTGGGTGTGCGGGACGCATGCGGACGGTGGAGGAGGAGGAGGAGGAGGGGGAAGAGGAGGAGAGAAGGAGAACGTGGGGACCGTCTCTTCAAAACGAGGACCCAACACCCCAGGAGGGTTGGGACAAAATTATCCTGGCGAGCGACTCGACTATATGCACTTGTGGGTACCGCAATTGTCGATGAAGCTCCCTATGGGGCCACGATGCGCTGCACTGGGTGGGGGGGGCGCATGCGGGCGGTAGCACTGGGGCCTTCGGTGGAGCTATTAAGGCAACGAAGCGCTGTACTGGGTGGGTGAAAATCCCAAGTTGGGTGCGCGGGACGCATGCGGACGGTCCCACTGGGGGCTTCGGTGGAGCTCTATGGGGCCACGAAGCGGTGTATTGGGTGGGTGAAAATGCCAAGTTGGGCTTCCGGGACGCAGGTGGACGGTCCCACTGGGAGCTTCGGTGGAGCTCCCCATAGGGGACACGAAACGCTGTACTGGGTGGGTGAAAATGCCCAACTAGGTGTGTGGGACGCATTCGGACGGTCTCACTGGGGGCTTCGCCTCGGTGGAGCTCCCTATGGGGTCACGAAGCGCTGTACTGGGTGGGTGAAAATGCCAAGTCGGGTTTCCGGGGCGCACGCGGACGGTCCCAATGGGGGCTTCGGTGGAGCTCCCTTTGGGGCCACGAAACGCTGTACTGGGCGGGCGAAAATGTCGCATTGTGTTTCCGGGACGCATGCGGACGGTCCCACTGGGGGCTTCGGTGGAGCGTCCTATGGGCGGGGGGACGCATGCGGACGGTAGCACTGGGACCTTCGGTGGGGCTCTCTACTGGGCCACGAAACGTCTTACTGCGCGCGGGGAACGCATGCGGACGGTACCCGGTACATTAAGGGACCTTCGGTGGGGCTCCCTATGGGGCAACGAAGCGCTGTAGTGTGTGTGGGGGACGCATGCCGAAGGTAGTACAAGGACCTTCGGTGGAGCTCCCTATGGGGCCACGAAACGCTGTACCCGGTGTGGTGGACGCATGCGGGCGGTAACACTGGGGCCGTCGGTGACGTTCTTTATGGGGCCACGAAGCGCTGTACTGGGTGCGGGGGACGCATGCGGACGGTAGCACCGGAACCTTCGGTGGGGCTCCCTCTGGGGCCACGAACCGCCGTACTGGGTGTGGGGACGCATGCGGGCGGTAGCACTGGGGCCGTCGGTGGGTCCCCAAAGGGGCCACGAAGCGCTGTTCTGGGTGTGGGGGACGCATGCGGACGGTAGCACTGGGATCTTCGGTGGGTCTTCCTGTGGGGCCACGAAACGTGTGACGGGTGTACTGAAACGGGTGACGATGATGATGATGATGATGATGATGATGATGATGATGATGATGATGATGATGATGATGATGATGATGATGATGATGCTGATGATGATGATGATGATGATGATGATGATGATGATGAGGATGATGATGATGGAGGAGGGAGGACGGGGAGGACGAGGAGGAGAAAGCGGGAACCGTTATTGCAAAACGAAGAAGACTCCACACTACAGGATGGTTGGGAATTATCCTGGCGAAGGGCCCAACCATATGCACTTGTGGGCACTGCAATTGTGAATCTATTTTTCGGTGAAGGTCCCTATGGGGCCACGAAACGCTGTACTGGGTGGGGGGGAACGCGTGCAGACGGTCCCACTGGGGGTTTCGGTGAGTTCCCTGTGGGGCCACGAAACGTTGTACTGGGTGGGTGAAAATGAGCTCTCTATAGGACCACGAAACGCTGCACTGGGTGTGCGAAAATGCCAAATTGGGTGTGTGGAACGCATGCGGGCGGTCCCACCGAGGGCTTCGGTGGAGCTCCTGGAGCAACGAAACGCTGTACTGGGTGGGTGAAACTGCCAAATTGGGCTTTCGGGACGCATGCGGGCGGTCCCATTGGGGGCTTCGGTGGAGGTCCTTAAGGGGCCTCGAAGCGCTGTACAGGGTGTGCGAAAATGCCACATTAGGTTTCCGGGACGCATGCGGGCGGTCCCATTGGGGGCTTCGGTGGAGCCCCCATATGAGGCCACGAAGCGCTGTACTGGGTGGGCGAAAATGCCAAATTAAGTTTTCGGGACGCATGCGTGCGGTCCCACTGGGGGTTTCGGTGGAGCTCCCCATGGGGCCACGAAGCCGTGTACTGGGCGGGTGAAATGCCAAATTGGGCTTCCGGGACGCATGCGGACGGTCCCACTGGGGGCTTCGGCGGAGCTCCACGAAACGCTGTACTGGGTGGGCGAAAATGCAAAATTCCCGACATGTTTCGTGGGCTTATGGATTTCTTCCCTACCGCGTCGCACCTGCGTATCACACCCGCACACACACACCTCCCTCTCCCGCAAAACGTGGCAGACGTGACATACATACATACATACATACATACATACATACATACATACATACATACATACATACATACATATATGCATGCATACATACATACATACATACATACATAAATACATACATACATACATACATACATACACATATACATACATACGTACATCCATACATACATACATACATACATACACGCATACAAACATACATGCATGTATGCATGCATACCCACATACATACATACATACATACATACATACATACATACATACATACACGCATGCATGCATGCATGCATGCATACATACGCACGTACATACATACATACATACATAGATGCATAAATGCATGCATGCATGCATGCATGCATACATACATGTATACATACATTCATGCATACATACAGTCATACATACATATATACATACATATATACATGCATGCATACCGATGTACATACACACATACATACATACATACATACATGCATACATACATACATGCATACATACATACATGCATGCATACATACATACATACATACACACATACTTACACACATGCATACCTGAATCCATATATACATACATACATACGTACATTCATACATACATGCAGACATACATATATACATACATACATACATACATACATACATACATACATACATACATACATACATACACACATATATATATACACACATACATATACATACAAACACACATACACACATACGTACATAAATGCATGCATGCATGCATGCACACATACGCACATACGCACACACACATACATACATACATACATACATACATACATACATACATACATACATACACACACATACATACACACATACATACATACATACATACATGGATACATAGGCACACCGACACAAACACATACACAAAGACACACAAAGACACAAACGCACATACACACACATACTGCCTCACCCACGCGCAACACCTGCACGGCACGTACATGAGACACGCGTTCCTCAACACAGCGCAACGCAGCACAACACAGCGTTGCTCAGCACAGCTCAGCTCGGCACAGCACAGCACAGCTCAGCACAGCAGAGCACAGCGCACATGACACGCCATACACAACACGCACGTGTAGGATGCGCAGTGCACGGCAGACATCGCACTTTCTCGACACTAGAGGGAGTGCGTTGGTGGTGGTCCCTGAGCGCGGTGTTCGACACCATAAGGGGGTGCGCAGGAGGTGGTCCCTGAGCGCGGCCGCTATCCGAGACGGTCGTCCAGGGCATGGCAGGAGTGGCACCTTCTCGACACCATAGGGGCTGCGCAGGAGGTGGTCCCTGAGCGCGGCCGCTATCCGAGACGGTCGTCCAGGCCATAGCAGGAGTGGCACTTTCTCGACACCATAGGGGCTGCGCAGGGGGTGGTCCCTGAGCGCGGCCGCTATCCGAGACGGTCGTCCAGGGCATAGCGGGAGTGGCACTTTCTCGACAGCATAGGGGCTGCGCAGGGGGTGGTCCCTGAGCGCGGCCGCTATCCGAGACGGTCGTCCAGGGCATAGCAGGAGTGGCACTTTCTCGGCACCATAGGGGGTGCGCAGGGGGTGGTCCCTGAGCGCGGACGCTATCCGAGACGGTCGTCCAGGGCGTAGCAAGAGTGGCACTTTCTCGACACCGTGTGGGGTCCCCGAGCGCGGTGTTCGACACCATAGGGGGTGCGCAGGAGGTGGTCCCTGAGCGCGGCCGCTATCCGAGACGGTCGTCCAGGGCATAGCAGGAGTGGCACTTTCTCAACACCATTGGGGCTGCGCAGGAGGTGGTCCCTGAGCGCGGCCGCTATCCGAGACGGTCGTCCAGGGCATAGCAGGAGTGGCACTTTCTCGGCACCGTAGGGGGTGCGGAGGGGGTGGTCCCTGAGCGCGGCCGCTATCCGAGACGGTCGTCCAGGGCATAGCGCGAGTGGCACTTTCTCGACACCATAGGGGCTGCGCAGGGGGTGGTCCCTGAGCGCGGCCGCTATCCGAGACGGTCGTCCAGGCCATAGCAGGAGTGGCACTTTCTCGGCACCGTAGCGGGTGCGCAGGGGGTGGTCCCTGAGCGCGGCCGGTATCCGAGACGGTCGTCCAGGGCATAACAGGAGTGGCACTTTTCCGACACCATAGGAGGTGCGCAAGGGGTGGTCCCTGAGCGCGGCCGCTATCCGAGCCGGTCGTCCAGAGCATAGCAGGAGTGGCACTTTCCCGACACAGTAGGGGGTGCGCAGGGGGTGGTCCCTGAGCGCGGCCGCT
>CAUYUJ010009446.1:70645-123145 GCA_963575745.1 Prorocentrum cordatum | reverse complement strand
GAGCAACGGGGCCACGAAACGCTGTACTGGACGCGTGCGGGCGGTAGCACTGTGACCTTCGGAAGAGCTCCCTATGGGGCCACGAAACATAAGGGTTGTCACTGGAGCTCCTCATGGGGCCACGAAGCGCTGGGTGGGGGGACGCATGCGAGCGGTAGCACTGTCGATGTCACTGGAGCTCCCTATGGGGCAACGAAGCGCTGTACTGGGTGGGGGGGACGCACGCGGGCGGTAGCACTGGGGCCGTTGGTGGAGCTCCCTATGGGGCCACGAAGCGCTGTACCGGGTAGGGGGGACGCATGCGGGCGGTAGACCTGGAACCTTCGGTGGAGCTCTCTATGGGGCCAGGAGGCGCTGTACTTGGTGTGGGGGACGCATGCGGGCGGTAGCACTGGGGCCTTCGGTGGAGCTCCCTATGGTGCCACAAAATGTGCGACGGGTGTGTGCGGATATGGGTGTGGGGGGACGCATGCTGGCGGTGGCACTGAGGCCTTCGGTGGAGCTCTCTATGGGGCCACGAAGCGTGTGAGGGGGGTGCTCAAATGAGTGTGGGGCACGAAACGTGCGAGGGATGTTCCAAATTGGATGTTCCAGGACGCGTGCGGGCGGTCCCACAGGGGCTCTGGTGGAGCTCCCTACGGGGCCACGAAGCGCTGTACTGGGTGGGTGAAAATGCCAAATCGGATGTTCTGGGAGGCATACGGACAATGGCACTGGCGCCTTCGGTGGAGCTCCCTACGGGGCCACGAAAAGTTGTACTGTGCACTAGGTGAGTGAAAATGCCAAATTGGGCTTCCGGGGCGCATGCGGACGGTCCCACTGGAGGCTTCGGTGGAGCTCCCTATGGGGCCACGAAACGCTGTACTGGGTCTGTGAAAATGCCAAATTGGATGCTCCGGAACGCATGTGGACGGTGGCACTGGCGCTTGCGGTGGGCCTCCCTATGGGGCCACGAAGCGGTGTACTGGGTGGGTGAAAATGCCAAATTGGGTTTCTGGTGCCTTCGGTTGAGTTCCTGATGGGGCCACGAAGCGCTGTACTTGGTGGGTGAAAATGCCACATTGGATGCTCGGGGACGCATGCGGACGGTGGCACTGGCGCCTTCGGTAAAGCTGCCTATGGGGCCATTCAGCGGTGCACTGGGCTGGTGAAAATGCCAAATTGGATGTTCCGGGGCGCATGCGGACGGTGGCACTGGCGCCTTCGGTGGAGCTCCCTACGGGGCCACGAAGCGTTTTACTGGGTGGGGGAAAATGCCAAATTGGATGTTCCGGGACGCGTGCGGACGGTGGAACTGGTGCTTGCGGTGGAGTTCCCTATGGGGCCACGAAGCGGTGTACTGGATGGGTGAAAATGCCAAATTGGTTGTTCTGGGACGCATGCGGACGGTGGCATTGGCGCCTTTGGTGGAACTCCCTACGAGGCCCCGAAACGTTGCAATGGGTGGGTGAAAATTCCAAGTTGGATGTTCCGGGACGCATGCGGACGGTCCCACTGGTGCCTTCGGTGGAGCTCCATATGGGGCCACGAAAAGCTGTACTGGGTGGGTGAAACGCAGGGAGGAGGGGGAGGAGGGAGGAGGGGGAGGGGGAGGGAGGAAGGAGAAACGCGGGGACCTTCTCGTCGAAACGAAGACCCAACACCACAGGATGGTTGGGAAAAAGCAACGAACCACCCTTCATCAGTGAAGAAGTTGCAAGCCTGTGAGCTAAATATGCGCGGCGCTAAAGCGAGAACAACATGTTGAAAAGGGCCGCCCCCCCATCCGTGAAACTGTGGAAATTCTGTAGTAAAACCACGCGCGCGCGCTTCGCGCGCTTAGGTTCTAGCAAGCCCCATTCCGTGACATGTCCACAGATCCTCAGACATAGCTATCCACAAGTGGCATGAGTTCAGCAACAACAACAATCATTTCAAGACCTCTGAAATTGTTACCCAACAAGTGGCATGAACATGGGGGGGTTGGGGGGGCCACACCTTGGGCGCTCCTGGGGCCTCTTGGAAGCCTGTCGGGGCCCGGTCTTCGGAGGGCGGGACGGCTCTGTGAGTTCGGGTTCCGCCTCTTCTGCCCGTCTTGGGTCTCTCCTGGAATGCTCTTGGGCTGCAATAGGGGCGTTCTGGGCCGTCTTGAGGCCCCGTCGGGGACCTCATGGGCCGTCTTGGAAGGTTTTGGGGGGCTCCAGGGCTGCCTGAGAAAATTGGAAACGTAAAAGGGCGAGAACACGAACTTCGCTGAAAAACCGTATTTGAAATCAATACTTGTTGCCTCTTGGTGCCTTCGGCGCATGCCGCCACCGTTCCTGAGTTGTGGGTTAGAGGCCTCTTGGAAGTTCGTTGGGACATCTTGCAAGGCCTCTCGGGGGCCTTTTGGAAACAGTTTTGAAGCCTCCGGGGGGCCGTTTTGGAGCCTCTTGGGGCCTATTGGGGGCCTCTTTTGGGTCTCTTGGAGCATCCTGGGGGCCTTTTTTTACGCAAAGGCAAGGCGAGGTGCAACAGCAGCAGTGGTCTGGCTGATGCGGGCCTACCCTCCGACGAAGTGCCCACAGCATCTAAGGCAAGGACAAGGAAGTTCATCGCAGAGGTGCCTAGCGTGCTGGATCCTCTCGGTTTCGGTTTTGCATTGGGCTTTTGCTGGCGTGACTCTCCAAGCTTTAGCTCGACGGTTGCCGAAACATTCGGAAAGCTGGTCATGGAAATCGGAAGCCGGAAAAAGGTGCCAAGATGCCAAAGGCCTTCCGATGAAGATCAATTGATATAGTTTCCATTGTTTGCCGCTGTGCAGGGCTGAGACATTCACCTGTTGCATCTTCTCTGGGTTTGACGCTTTTGTGTATCATCTCTGATCTCCGGAACCAAGCACAAGCCATCGGAGCTCCAAGGTCATCGCACGCAGTCTTTGTCAAAAGAGAGGAGTTCAAGCTGTGCATCACTACGTCAGAAAAATGGGCCGCGTACATCCCCGTTACGAAAGTTAATTCATCTTGGCTAAAATTGACATGTGTGGGCGCTGTGGTGAGAAGTGGTATGGGAGTGATTCTTCCTTGTGGTTTCATACGGGGAGAGATTCAGAGTTGCCTGGAAGTGACCGGGAGAGATTTCGCCCTTGTGAATTTACGGGGGAGAGATGTTATCCTGAATTGGCTATATACTGTTAATGCTACCAGGAAGAACCCCGGAAATCTCTCCCGCCAAGCCATGCTGAAGACTGCCGTGCTAGGAGTCTACGGGGGGAAGGGGGGGGCCACCCGGAGACGCCCTAGTCGTCAATGCTCAAGATGAATCACTTTCGTCACGGGTAAGCGGTATCTTACATTTCACTTCTACAAGGGTGAGACCAGCGCTACCCCTTGACAGCAGCGCCTTTGGCCGCCACAGCGCGCTTGCACGATGATGGCGACGTGTCAATCGAGCGCGATGCTGGGCCTCGTTCGGATTTCGAATTTGGGCTCCTCATGACATTGGCTGACATTGACGTGTGAAAGAGTCGTGGGTCCTCAGCAGTATCTTACATTGCACTTCTACAAGGGTGAGACCAGCGCTACCCCTTGACAGCAGCGCCTTTGGCCACCACAGCGCGCTTGCACGATGATGGCGACGTGTCTATCGAGCGCGATGCTGGGCCCCGTTCGGATTTCGAATTTGGGTTCCTCATGACATTGGCTGACATCGACGTGTGAAAAAGTCGTGGGTCCTCATCCCCGTTACGAAAGTTAATTCATCTTGGCTAAAATTGACATGTGTGGGCGCTGTGGTGAGAAGTGGTATGGGAGTGATTCTTCCTTGTGGTTTCATACGGGGAGAGATCCAGAGTTGCCTGGAAGTGACCGGGAGAGATTTCGCCCTTGTGAATTTACGGGGGAGAGACTTTATCCTGAATTGGCTATATACTATTAATGCTACCAGGAAGAACCCCGGAAATCTCTCCCGCCTAGCCATGCTGAAGACTGCCGTGCTAGGAGTCTACGGGGGGAAGGGGGGGCCACCCGGAGACGCCCTAGTCGTCAGTGCTCAAGATGAATAACTTTCGTAACGGGTAAGTATTTACTGTACACTGACGTCGAAGAAAAACTTGCTGCGTACTCCTCCATTACTGAATCGGCCAACCAAGAAGCGAAACCCGCTTTTGAAATGCCTCTTCTTGCATTATTCTGCCGGTAGACGCTTGCGATCCATTCGTAGAAAGGTCGATAAACCACGACGATTTTAGTAGCGACGTGCCTTAAATCAGAGGCGAGCTGCGCGATCTGGAGTGTCCGACGGGCGAAAGCCTCACTAGACATCACCACGTGATGGGAGGTACCGCTGAGCTTGTCAATGTACTCTAGCCAATCCAAACAAGTTTGGGTTTGATTTACAACAAAAGGCAAAAACATCTCGTCATAGAACGCAGCTACGTTGACGACTTGAATCTTTCCCTGCGAGCCTTTAGCTAAACTTCCGAATTGCTTAGTGCGCAGGAACGTCCAACCTTTTTTCCAGCAGGGACGCCCGGTCGCACAACTCTTGTTGAACTGTTTTCGTACCAGTCTTGGGGGGTCCAACGTGAATTACGACAGTTGCGCCATTCTCTTTCGCCTTAGTATTTTCTGCACCCATAACCAGTCCGTCGTGATACATATAATAAAAGATGCTGATCGTACTTAATGCTTGCAGCCGATGCGTAGGCATAACGCCGCAATAAAGCAGAGGCACCTAAATCTTGGGCTGCCGCATACGCGGATGACTCAAAGAATGACGTGCTTGCGCCAAACTTGAGCCAAAATGGCTTGAGCCAAAATGGCTACGGAGCATCCTGGGGGCCTCTTGGGGCGAAAGGCTCGAATTGTCGGTTCGTGTTCCCCTTCTTGGGCCCCTCGAGAGGCCGTCCTGTAGAACCACGCGCGCGCTTCGCGCGCTTAGTTTCTAGCAAGCTCCAGCCCTGGACAGTGCCACAGACGCGCAAGTGCGTGCGCACACATTCAACGTCCGCAGTTACCCACAAATGGTTCGAACATTGGGTGAAGAAGTATTAAGAACGGGTGCCGAGCAGAAACGATTCCTGACAAGGCGCTCTACGACGATCCCAATGACGCCCAAAGACCAGTCCAAGGGGATCCCAAAAGCGCCCCGAGAGGGGCCCCAAGAGAGGCTTGAAGAGGGCCCCAAGAAGCCCCATGACGTAACACAGGAGGGCCCCAACAAGCGTTCTAAGAGGGCTCGAATATTGTCCCAAAGTGGCCTCAAGAGAGTCCCAGAAGTGCCCTCAGAAAACCGAACAGGTTCCGAAAAGGGCCGCGAAGCGAAGGCCCGACGGTGCCGCAAGAAGTGCCCTGGGGAGGCTTCAGAAGAAGGCCGAAGAGGGCTCAGGAAGAGCTCCAAGAGTAGCGCCAAAATTGCCCCAAGAGGTGCTCCGAGAGGGACCGAAGAGGCCCCAACAAGGGACCTCAGAAAAGCCCCGCGGCCCCACGAGGGCTTGAACAGGATGCCAAGTGGCGGCCCCAGATGGCTGAAAGAGGGGCCCAGGCCGTTCCAGGATGGTCTGAGATTGCGTGAAAGTTGGCCCGAAGATGGCCTCAAAGGGAGCCCAAGAAGAACGGCCCCAAGACTGTTCCAAGAGTGCCAGGCGCCCACAAACTGCCAATAACAGTATTGACTTTGCAATGGCGGGCCAGGCTGGGCAACATGGCCCTGGGACACACAACGCCTTGAGGCCAAAATGGCAGCAGACAGGCAGTTCAGAAGTCAGAGGGGGTAGCATCGACACCTCAATCCCCAGCGTTATCGGCCACGTAGCTGGGACAGACGCCACACCACAAATCAAAACCGCACACGCTTTGCTTCTAGTTTGCACCGCCACCCAGGGGCGGACAAATCCGGCCCCCCAACAGTGCACGCACGCTTTGGTTCTAGTTTGTTGCGCCCCCTGGGGTGGACCAACTGCCGTCGATATACCACTGGATTTCCTAAACGTCCGTTCCTGCACCGAGTCCGTAACAACTAATCGCCGCCCCGCCCACGCAGGTGCGGAGGGGTTGTTACTTCGACACCGCCATGGTAAGTTCTGAACAAAAGGAAGTCCTGTGCCGCGGCATTGACACAGCCCTGCCGCAGAACTCCTGCGATCCACTGTGAGATATACACACAGACACACACGCACGCACGCACGCACGCACGCACGCACGCACGCACGCACGCACGCACGCACACACACACACACACACACTCGCACACACACACACACACACACACACACACACACACGCACGCACGCACACACACACACACACACACACGCACGCACACACACACACACACACACACACACACACACACACACACGCACACACACACACGCACAAACACACACACACACACTTTTTGGATCCGCGGGTCGAGAGCGCACCTCTTCCGATCGAAACTAAGCGGGCCGCGCGAAGCTTGAATTAGGCAGAGAAGAGGAGGGAGGAAGCGGCGGAGCCTCAAAGCGAGGCCGAAAAGAGGCGTAGCCTCGGATACAGGCGGTGCCGCAGCCGAAGTTCGTGCAAAGGGACGCCTTCGGCAGGAGCCCGGTGGCGAAGTACCGGAGAAGAGCAACATGCTACCGTAGGCGTTATTGTCGCCAACGTTTGTTCAACACCAGCCTCGGGTCAGTGGCGGGACATGACGCGCCATTCAACCAAGCTGCATCAGGAATCAAGGAAAACGAGAGGACGATACGAAACGAAACGCGACGTTGTGCCGCCGTCCAGGTATCAGGAGGGAGTTCGGGCCGTAGTGGTTCATGGTGCCACAGGTCCAGGAGACGAGTACCGCAGAGCCAAGAGGCGCGGCAGTCAGGACGTGCCGAACTCGCCGTCTGCGACGACCGGCAGGGTGCCGGTGTGCGGGAGCAGGTGCAGGAAAACGAGCGCGGGGCACCGGGCCGAAGCCGCGCTGTGCCGGGCGCGGCCGCCATGGCGGCGGGAGGGGGGGGTTGCGGGCGGGGGAAGGGAGGAACGGACAGGGAGGAGAGAGGCCAACCAGGCTGGCCTGCCAGCGCCGCGGAAACCCCGCGCCGGCACCCGGGCGGCCCCACCAGCCACCGAAGGCAGGTGGAACCTGCGGAATCAGGACCGTCCTTATATCAGGTGTGAACGAGGGAAGGAGGAGGGGAGACAGGGCCAGGCGTTGTAGATGGCGATGAACAGGTCGTACCCGAAGAACGCCAAGAGACCTTGCCAGGGACAGGAGGGGCGGTCAGGGCAGGGCGCCCTAGGCCGCGAGATCAGTCAGGAACGTTCGAGACAAGTCAGCGCGTGGGGCGCTGCATTCTGGTCCAGTTGTCCGCGGACCAGGAGCTGCGGGACGGTCCGTCCCCGTGCCCCTCGCCTTTGGCCACCTCCCGCTTCCGCTGGAAGTCCTGGAACAGGGCGTTCACGCGGTCCCAGTCGATGTAGACGCCCACAGTCGAGGAGCAGGTACACACATCGTGGCGGCTGCGTGCCATGTCGTCCAGGAAGCGGTCGATCATGCTGGGCTGCCAGCAGGATGGGTCAATCTTGACCGTGTCTTTGCTCTTGCCCTTGTCGTGGCCCACGTGCCTACACCAGGAGTGCCAGGCTGCGGCGAAGCAGAAGCCTCCCTCGCCCTTCAACCTTTTCAGGTGGGTGGTCGCCGTCTCGTCCGGGCGCCTCGGCCAGCTGACGCGGCGCTCTTCCCAGGGACGGCTGTGGTCAGGGCGGCGGCGATCGTCTCTGCTGTGCTCAGGGTGGCGGTGATCGTCGTATCGGTGCGAGGAGCCCCCACCTCCGCTCCTGTCACGATCGCGGTCTCGCTCGCGGTCGCGCTCTCTGGCCCACTCCCTGTCGCTGGTGTCTCTGGACGAGCGCCGTCCTGTCGTGCTCTCATACCGGTCCCAGGGTCCTGGACACACACAAACACACACACACACACACACCCACCCACACACACACACACACACACACGTCATGGATTTGTCAAGTGGGGGGTTACCCGTGAATGGCCCCGCAATTGCCCTAGAACCCTCACAATGACCGAACATATCGCCCAAGCTGGCTTGGCCCTGCCCTGCTGTATGTGAGAGAGAAAGGCTCCAAAAAGGTCCACAAATGCCCAAAAGTGCCACCCAAATCGTCCAATATTGCTCCAAAATCTCCACCTCGAAGCCACATGAAACCATCAAGGAGTGCCCGTCGGCTGCTCATGTACCGTCTTGGCCACATCTTTGGACAGTGTGGGACACACTTGGGCCAATCGAGGGCCGTTGTGGTGCAGATATGCATGAATCTTTAAATTAGCTGCGGAGGAGCGGAGTGGAGCGGACATCTCCGTGGAGCGAGACGGATCGCGTCGTCTGAACAGTACTTGGGGGTAGTGGTTGCCAGAAACGTGAATGAACGTGTCCACCAGAATCCCCATGGATCGCAAGAAACGTTTCCCCAAGAATTGCACGCCGTCAACTGCACCTCGCCGAAAGTTTTCCGGGCGCCCCGGCAATGAACCAATTACCCCGTACAACCTGGAGTAGAACTGTTTGAAAAACAACGTATGCGGAATCAATGTGTTTGACTCGTGGTGCCTTCGGCCCATCCCGCCACCGTGCCTGGGTTGTAGGTTAGAGGCCTCTTGGATGTTCGTTGGGATATCGTGGGAGGCCTCTCGGGCGGTCTTTGGAAACAGTTGTGAAGCCTCCGAGGCGGCGTTTGGGGGCCTCTTGGCGCCTTGTTCGGGCCTCTTGGGGGCTTCTTGTGGGCCTCTTGGGGGCCTTTTGGGGCCACTTGTGGACCTCTTGGGGCGGAAGGCTCGAATTGTCGGTTCGTGTTCCCCCTCTTGGGCCCCTCTTGAGGCCGTCTTCAGGCCCTCTTGGGCTGTCTTGGGCGCCTCTTGGGCCGTTTTGGGGCCCTATTGGGCCGTCTTGGGGGCCTCTTGAAGGCCTCCTGGGGCGATGCTAGAAACTTCTTGGACAGTCTTGGAATGTCGGCAGCCGAAAACGCGAGAACGCTCAAAGCACTGAAAAACATATTGAAGTTTGATGGTTTGGGGCTCTTGGGGCCCTCTTGGAAGTCATCTCGGAGCGCCCTTGAGGCCTCTTGGGGGTTTCTTGGGCCATCATGGGGCCATCTTGGGCGGCTTGGAGCGCTCTTGGGCCGTCTTGGCGGCTTCTTGCCGTCCCCGGAAGCCATGGAGGACGCCTCGGGTGGCCGAAAAAGCTTCTGGGACTCTGAAAAAGTGAACGGACCCCGGACCCCAGGGCTCTGGACGCCCGTGATATTAGATACATAGAAGAAACGCGGCGCTGAGGCGAGAACCACATTTTGAAAACGGCGCGCCCTCCATCCCTGACACTGCTGCACCCGTTTGAAACGAATCTGCGCGGCACCAAAGCGAAAGAAACACTGTGAAAACGGAACGCCTTCCATCCGTGAACCTGTTGCAAGCTCAAGCTTCAAGATCATGAACGGTTGGAAGTCTCGGGCGAAATGCCTGGCCTGCTCTACAGACACATCTGGGGGAGCGACAGGGAGAAGATACTTACGAGGAAAAGGGATGGTGGAGGAGGAGGGGGAGGAGGGGGAGTCCGTAGCCACTTTGGCTCAAGGCTGAAACTCCAAATCGTGGGGGTTTCAACCTTAGAATTCCACTGCATGCGACAACAATCAAGGAGGCGCCTAGACGCAGAACACCTCTGTCGGGGACTGTGTTTCACTGCAGCCATCACTTTTCTTGCCCTTAAGCCTTTGTCCATCAGACGTGAGCACGTAGCAGTGAGAGAGTTGCGACCGCCATGTCACAGCGCATCACAGATGGTGTCTTTTGTGGACAAGACAGGCGTCCACATTGTGTAGACTCTTCGACAGGCAAAGGACAGGAAAATGGGTATTGCAAGGCCGCAACACAACGATATGGCACGGACTCCAGAGAGCGGATCCCCAGGAGGACAGCAAGCGCGCCAAGGAAACCTACCCCGAAAAGAAGAGCGAGCGCCTCGAGACTCATCGAGGACCACAACGAGAAGCTCTACGAGATGGACTGCTCCAGTGCAAAAGGTGCTGGCAAAGATACTGATGGCAACGCCCTCAAAAGCAGAAGCGCACCCAGAATGAACACCGCCGACCTCGGAGGTTCCCATCGAAATCGGCAAGTTCAGAAAGGAGGCCTTCGAGAGGCTCAGTGCCCTTGCGATGGTGGCCTACGCAGCCGGGCAGTCAGGACAGGACCATCAGAACTATCGCCAAAAGACTGGCATGATCATGCATGCGGCTTCGAAGTTGAAACCACTCAGCCAGCAGCTCCAGAACGCTCGCAGCGGGAACACTCGAATCGAAGACAGGCTCATCGCGATCAGGAAGAAGCAGAACGAACTCACCCAGCAGCAGAGCGATTTAGACAACGAAGTCGATGCGATGAACGAGCTCATTGCGTTCATCGGGGAAACTATCGCAGATCAGGAAAGCATGATGGACGTCAGCGCGCAGCAGAGAACGGCATCGGTAGCACAGGAGCGGCAGCAACATCGCCAATACCTTTCGGAGGATTTCCCGCCGCCAGTCAGTTTGCGCAAATGCCAGTAACAGCCGCAGTCCAGCATGGAAATATGTTGCCATCGCCGTTGTCCTTTGCGCCTCAGACGCCGACCTCAGCAGCGTGACCCCTGCAAGATACTCACTTGCAACATGCGTTCCAAAAGCAGCAGTCCATGAACGCCATTAAAGAGCAGCAACCAACTATAGAAACGACGATTGCTCAATGTATGTGCGGCTGGGTGTCTCCGAAAGACAATGGACAACATATCCGATTTGGAGCCGGGCACCGGCAGCAGTCCACAATGCGATCGCAACAAGCCCGACAATTTTTCCCGAATCAAGACCGCATGCCAAAATGCCAGAACCACCGAGTCGAGATGCAGCCGGACCAGCAGCAGAAGCAGCACTTCATCACGCGGCGCAAGTACCTGCGCCTGGAACACTGACTTCGACGCACTGGCGGGGAATGCCAGAGACGCCTTACATCGAACCGCTCTCCCAAGCCCAGCCTATGAACACGCGGAAGGAGCTCTTGCCAGCCAGTGGCCGCGCCTGGAGAGAGCCCGCCCAAACAAAAAAAAAAAACGTGTCCATGTGATTCAAAAAGTCGGAGACCAGCATGCCGTACGCGATTTGAGCCACAAGACTTTTACCCCGCAAGCCTATGCAGCCCGCCAGCCCCCCAGCATCCGCAAGTGCCCGACAAAAGACCCAGAAGCCTCAGTCCGAGCCAAGGTGCTTCATGCGTCTAGCGTTTCGGTAGACTGGGAGAGAAGATTCCAAATCCCAACTAAGCGGTCTCACCCGGCTGCGCGCTTCTCAAGATAAGGGCCCCAAAGGGAGCATGGTACTCTCCCTAGACCGTCTGGCGCCCAGTTCACGCGCCTGGAAGGACGAAGGGGCACCGTCCAGCCCAGAGCTGACAGAAGTGTCCCCTTTGAACAGTTCCAGAAACAGCAACCCGAGCTTTCCTCGTTTAGGCCTCCAGTTCCCCCTGTAGACTTCCCCCTCGTCCCAGAGAAGGAAGACCTCAACAGAGAAGTACATAAACCATTGGAAAACAGGGTGGCCCTGAAGCGCACTTCTCCAGCAGCGGACGGAGATCCAGCGAGCGCTTGTGCTGCCCGTTGCAGAAAATTCTAACCGACAGACAAGTTCCTTGAAGGGCTCCAGGAACTGTTTGGCGGCATTGATCTCTCTTTTGTGATTCAACATGTCTCGTTCCATCCTGCTGCTACCGTTGCTCTTGCCACAGCAGTCCCATCCGAGAGTCTCTCAGCCAGAGATGTGATCTACCCCTGTGGCTCACACTGCTAGTATGAGCCAGGCAGGGATGCGCGGTGCTGCGTCGCGCGCCAAGCGGATGAGGAGCATGGAGTCACTTCTTGCTGGTTCCATTCCCCAGAATGCCCTTCCAGCAAAAAACAGCAGCACCGCGGCAGAAATTGCAGCCTGCAGATGGGCCCTGTCGTGGATTTTGCTGGCGTCGCACCTGCATGATTAGCACCCGTGCGCGACGATAGGGGGGAAGGCAGAGGGGTCGAGCCTTCTCAGAAGGCGCAGAAGACTTCCTACCTTCTGAGAAGCGTTCGCAGCCTTCTCCGAAACCAGAGGCGGCTTCTTAAAGGCCGGGCCGTACCGCGCCACTCGGCATGCCAGACCACCTTGACCTTCGAGAGAACTATCCGAGAGGAGAGGGGAGGGAGAAGGGAGAATAGAGGGGAGGGGGAGAGGACTTCTGACAGGGCGAGGGAAGCGCTCGGGGTCGGCCCTATGGAGGAGATTCCTCGCCCGATGCCCTTACTGTCATATTTTTGCCATCGCCACACACGCCTCGTCAGTGCCGAAGTTGTCGAAGTGTCTGCCCTGGGCAGCCAAGTTGCGAACTAAATGCCGTCTATAGCACAATCGACTTTACGTATCACAAACGTAAGCACTAAACTAGCGGGGGAAAAAAGCTGCAAATGGCGGGCAGTCAACCCCACGGAAAGCAAGCACACTGATACACGACAGCGCAAGTTGCTGGAAAGGGAACAAAAACGAAGTCGAGAAAGCTGAGGCGCGTCCAACGCAGACGTGGTGAATAAACAAACGCTGCGCGATAGAGAGGGCTGCTCTACAAGGAAGGGCAGGTACATACGCACATGCTTTCATATACATGTATATAGACACGCTTATTCCCCAAACAGTGCTTGCACTTAGGAACTCTTACTTATTTCCAAGGAATTGGTCCTACGGACCGGTCTGGCGGCTATGTTGTCGCCGTCGCCGCCCCGCCGCTGCCGCGTCGCCGTCCGTCGTCTGGGCCTGCTGGCTGGTCTGGCGGCTATGTTGTCGCCGTCGCCGCCCCGTCGCCGCCCGTCGTCTGGGCCTGCGGGCCAATCTGGCGGCTATGTTGTCGCCGTCCATCACCACATAGGTTGCACCACATACTTTGCGCAACATAGACCGCACAGCATATACTGCTCACATCATAGATTACACCGCATATGTTGAACAACATCGATTGCACAACATGGATCGCACCACAGATATAACATGACATAAAACGCACCGAATCTATCGCACCGCATATGTTGACCCACGTACCTGCACCGTATTGCACAACATAAATCAAACCACAGACATTGCGCAACATATATTGCACTGCGTACATCGCATTACACAACGTAGGCCGCGCAGCTTGGATTGTACAGCACAGGTTGTACAACATAGATCGCACCACATATATTGCACATCATATAGCAAACTTCATGCTTTGCACCACACATACTGCTAGAAACACACTGCTTGGGATCCACGCTGGCTAACGTGCGTGTGTAAACATGTACAAATATAACATATATACACACCAGCGTGCGATTCACATGAAAAATAATTGACAACTGCTGCTGTTCAACGCTTTTGCTTCCCACGTGTTTCTGCATATGGCGCCATCGGCTGGGCTGCAGGGGGGCCCCAGACGGCCACAAATGGCCACAATGAGCCAAGAAGACGGCACAAGACGGCCCTAAGAAGGGCCCTAATACGGCCAGAGGACGCCTCAAGAAAGCCCTGAGACGGTCCAAGACCGCACCGAGATGGCTCCACGACTGCCCAAGACTGGCTCAAGATGATGCATAGTCTCCAGAGTCCCCCAAATGGCCCCAAGAGACACCATGACGCCCCAAGGTCCCTCCCAAGAGGTCTCAAAGGATACCTCAGCAGGGCCATGGGGTCGCCGAAACATTGAAGCACAAACGACGTCTCAGCGTACTTCGCATTCTGTTTTTCGGCGAACGATGATTACAACAATTTCAAAGACCTAGGACGGGCCCAGATGGCCCCCCAAAGTTTCAAGACAGCCCGAGACAACTCAAAACCACACCAAGACGCACGCCATACCCAGGAATCGGCCCCAGACGGCCCCAAGACGGTCCAGAGACCACAAAATCCGAGGAGGACCCAAGATCCAACGAAGGTCCCCTGGGAGCCCTGCCGCAAGGCCATAGAAGACCGATCATTATTTTAAACATGCAGCTATCATCAATCACGTCTCCAACGAATCTGAAAACATTCGTCAGGGGCCGGGGGGTCCTCTTTTGGCGCTCTCCATCCTCTTCGTTCTCCTTGTCCTCGTCCTTATGTGTCGTCGTCCTCCTTCTGCCTCCTGCCCCTGCCCCCCTCCCCTCGACACATGAAAATACCCATAGCAATTTTGCCAGACCCCCCCGTGAGAGATGGCGCTGTCCGCGCATGGTGCGCTAGTGATGGGAGCACAGCCCGGGGTCAGTGACAGAAACTGCTTCTATGTCGGGGAGACGTAAGACTCGGGCTCGGGGGACTCGGGTTGGCCTGACGGGGCCGTCAGGAAAATGACGAGACCCAACTTGAATTTTGACACGAACTCCGGCTGCAACCATCCCACGAAATCTGGACCGTCAAGGCCCAGGACCAGCCCGTCAAAAAGCGTCGGCTAACCCGAATTCTGGCGAACTCGAGTTCTACGATTTCCCGATCCTATGGCACCTCCGTGCCATCCCGAAGGCCCGACCGGCAGGTGGCTGACCCAAATGGCCAGCGAGCAGCAGGTCGGGGAGCTCCAGGAGAAGATGAGCCGCCAGGAAAACTGAAACGCCACATGGTTCGGCGGCGAGCCCAAGGGGGAAGACAGAGGGGGCGGGCCTTCTCAAAGGCGGCGGGGCTTCTCAGAAGCCCTCGCGCAATCTGAGAAGCCGTCTGTGGTTTCGTGGAAGGCTTACAAGACTTCTCAGAAGGAGCGAGGGCTTCTGAGAAGCCCAGCCGCGTTCTGAGAAGGCGGGCCCCCTCTGCCTTCCCCACTGGGCTCGCCGGAGCCGAATGGTGGCTTGAGCTGACCGCGAGGTGTTTGCCATCACTCGCGCACGCACGACATCGACCGAAAGTGCGCCAGCGGACGAATTCCATAAAAATAACATCACCAGTATGGTGTCGGCGAAGCGGGACAAGCGTCTGCATTGACGAACGAAACAGGGCAAAACTATGGGCGGACCCCCTGCCACAAAATAAACCCTACACCACACACCTTGATAGTCCCATGTGCAGAGAGGCAGGGTCGCGGCGCGCTGGACTCAGTGCTACAGTGCAAATGTCTACCAGGGGACATGTCGACCTCTATCCCCGACTTCGTGGGGCTCTCGAAGGGAAAGCAACATGAGGGCCCATATCGAGGAAATGCAAAGGAGGGCGTCCATCCTCGATAGGGATGCGTCCGAATGGTCCCCAGGGCGTGTATCCCTGAGTTTCCCTGCCTTTCTGAGCAGCTTCATTTTTCGTGGAAAAGTCGGGAGTTTGGGGCGATAAACCACCTGCCAATACCACCGCCGTCTCCAGGTCCCACTGCAGACGGGGGCAGGGAACAGGAAGTGGCCGACGGAGTCACTTATGGCCGATGGGCTGGGAATTGCGTCCTCGTAGTGCCATGCTTATGGAGCTTTTTCCCGTTACGAGGTCAACACTCTCGTCGCTGTCGCTGTCAGCGGAGCTTTTCTTGCTGGGCATGAAGTCCCATAGCTTCGAAAATTCATCGTAGGAGATTTCGCCATCGTCGGAGCTGTCCAGGAGGGCATACACTATTTCAGCTGGACCGGTGAAGCCGATGTCCGCCACAGCGGCCAACCACTGCTCGAGGTTAAGCGTTCCCGTGTCCATTGGATCAAGGACGTCCCAGCACGAATCAAGGTCTTCACCGAAGGCAATCACCATAAATTGCACGAACTCTCTGATCGAAAGATCGAACTCCCTCCACAGCTGGCTGAGGACGTCCCACTCCTTCCTAGAGATAGAACCCTCGCCGCCTGGGTCCAAATGCCGGAACACTGACATGATGCGATCTCGCTCATCCTTACCCTCGAACTTGCGGAACTTCATCTTCTTAAGCCCATCCGTCATCTCCTGAAGACTGATCTGGCCGTTACCGTCGGCTCCGTCTATTACAGTGAAGACCTCCTCGACATTGTTATAGTTATTTATGATGAACTCCATGAGCCTCAACAGAAGCAACAACTGCACAAACATAATTTCTCTGAACTCCGCGCGGGTTCCTTGAACTGAGAAATCTGCGCGGACCCCCGAGAAATTGTGTTGATGCCGTTTCCCTTCTTCGAGAACCTCAACACATCATCCGGCACCTCCAGCAGGCCCGTCCACCACTTCACGTCCGCCTCGGAAGTGCGGACCGTGTAGTGGCCGTAGGTCTCCGCACTCTTCCTACGGGGCTCGTACTTGCGATCCTCTGGGGCACAGACGTAGTGACACACGAATCTCCCTTGCTTGGGCATCTTGTCGAAGAACTGCCACCCTGCTGGCACCCCGTGCGATCGGATGACAGGATCGACTGATCCGTCCGCGTTGTAGAACTGTGGGTTCCGCAAGTTTTCTTGCTTCTCCTTGAACGCCAGGGTTACGAGCAGATTTGCACACAACCGTTGGTCGTGATAGGCGAAATCCAAACTGAAATTCACGTTCTCGGGTTGAAGAAAAGGAAAGAACGATACGTAGCCCAAGCGCTCCTGCAGCTTCACAACCTAGAGGAAGCACACACTGCATAAGCTTAACGCTTCGAATCGGCGCTGGGCCCCCCTCCCTGACGTGCGGAGTGCGCCGGGGGCGGCGCTGTAGGCGCAGCCAAGGGGGGGGGCCCAGCGCCGATGCGAGACATCCGCGCGGAGATCCGAAAGTTTAGGCTCACGCAATCTAATGATGTCTGTTAACCGACGACCTCCTCCTGCCTGGAAAAGCGGCAACTGAATATCTTCGCGTTGCAAATGTCGACGATGCGGAAGAAGAAGATCACGAAGCATTCTGCGCGGTGCTCCTCGATCGTGAAGTAGCCGAGCATCTTGCGCATGTGCATGGAGGTCAGCCAGATATTGTGAGATATGCGACGTACCACCTCAGAAGGTAAAACAAACAAAAACGGCGGTCCTCCGACCCGATCTACTCGGACTACTCGGATCCCATGTGGGCGGCACTAGTCCGAGGGCCTCTGGCCGGGGGTGCCTCAGATGGGGAAATCTGCAGCTGCCAAGGGCACTCCCTCTTGCCCGCCCCTCTCCACACCTTGGAGAAAAAACTGAGTAAGCATAAACTTTCGAAGGTCTGTGCGGACGTCTTGAAACGGCGCTGAAACCCCCTTCCCTGGCGCGCGGGGCGCGCCAGGGTCGGCGCCGGAAGCGCCACCAGGGGGCCGCCCCCAGGGGGCCAAGCGCCGATGCAAGAAATCCGCGCGGAGCTCCGAAAGTTTATGTTTATGTTGTTTTTCCTATTCGGTACTTGAGCCCCCTGCCTGAGCCCTCCCCCGATCAATGCTGATCCTCGCCATGACGCAAGCGGGTCCTGAGGTCAACGGGTACTGGAGGTTTTTCGCCGTTTTCGGCCTCTCGGGGCCCTCCACGGGCCCCAGGACTGCAAAACAACGACTCCAGATGAAGAACTGATCCTACGTTTCCCTCAGAATCCGTTGACTTCATGCCGTTGATCCACGGACTGACCTTCATCCACACTCCATACCCAGCGGGCCCGATCCACCCATCGGCGTGGAGAGGCGCCCTGCTGATCGATGGCTCGATCCGCGACCTGGATCCCGCTCGATAGGCGGAAATGGGGCCGATCGGCGGTCTCATCGAGCCTTGATCGACACATCAGCGTCTTTCAGGCACACTACCTGCATCAGCGCCCCTCCTTCCAGCGCATCCTTGGCGTCGAACAGCGAGATCAGCACTTTGTCCCACACCTTGTCGCTCGCAGCTTGATCGGACACTTTTGGCCGCCGATTGGTCACGTAATCGAACTCCAGCTCGCCCGACTCGGGCATGGTCCACTCCGCCTTCTCCCCCCGCTACACCCACCCTTCTTCCTTACCTACAGGACCCCTCTGCGGAAAGTCATTGGGGGAGGGGATGGTTTTTCCTTGGCCAGGGCTGCGGCCCAAAGCAAATGTGCCACGTGCCGGTGTGTAAACGCCACCTGGGGGGGGATTCCAACACGAGCTTGCCAGATTCTCCAAATGTGAAATTTCTTGTGAAAGATTCGCGCACGGAAGAGGGGGCATGTGTCAAATTGACCTGTGCCTTCACGCGTGTAGGCGTGCAGCATTCTTCACGCGGTAAAGAATAAGTGCACGGAGGGGCGTGTCGAACACGCGTCTGGCACGCGTGCATGTGGCACGTATCTTCACGTGTGAAGGCACCCCAAAAAGGTATACCAAATGCGGGCGCTGGATTCTTCGAACGAAGAGAACACATGCGCGGACGGGCATGTCGAACATGCTTCTAGCACGCGTGCTTGTGGCACGTGTCTGAAACGAGTGGATGCTCCAAAAAGGGTCTCCAACATGGGGGCGCTATATCCTCCACGCATCAAGGAATGCATGCGCGGAAGGGCGTGCTGAACATGCCTCTGGCACGCATGCAGTTGGCCGTGCATTCACGAGCGCATGCGCCAAAAAGGAGGCAAGCCGTCATCCCCTGTGCGGCAGGCAGATTGCCGGTGATAGGCCAAGACCGTCGGCGGTCGTCGTGAAGGAATGTGACTTGTCAGAGGGCTCGGCCTCGCTAGGGCCTCCTGTATCCTCCTGTCGCAGGACCAGTCCAGGGGCCAAGACGCTGCCGAAGTGCACCGCGACGGGCGACGCAGCGCCCAGAAGGCCGCCATGGCGGTCCAGGGAGAAGGGAGGGGGGAAGGAAGAGGAGCGGAGGCGAAGCGCCAGAGGAGAGAAGAGTGGGGAGGGCGCACGCCACGGTGCGCAGCAAAGGGGAGGGGGAGGGGGGGGCGCCCGATGGCGGCGAAGGGCTGCGGGCGGCCAGGACGGACCTCCGCAGCGCATTCAAGCTGGTGGGACAGCCAGCGAGAGCGCCCAGGGCAGGAGGCGATGCGCACCCAGGGGACGTGGCGACGAGGAAGCACCTGATCGATGAGGCAACCTGTGGAACTGGCGCGGCGACGACGAAGCTGTGGAGGGCCAGGATGGGCCCTCCGCAGCGAGAGACCTGGCATCGGCCAAGGTGGACCGTGCAACCGCGGCCAAACACCCCAGGATCGAGTTAGCCGCCATCATGCCAGGCGAGGGCGCACCAGGGTAGCGAGTTGGCGAGCTTCAGGCTGGCTAAGAAATCCAAGCAGTACCGCGCCACGTTTGGGGAATGAGGCGAGCGGCGCGGGAGCTGACGCCAGGGCAATCATGCGGGACGCCCGTCCCTGCCGTCGACCGAGAAGGCAAGCACAGCCCCGCGCGGCAATTTGTGGGGGAGGGCAAGTCCTTTGCCAGGCCGCCGAAGATCGCTTGCGCACTGGTCCCCGAGCTGTCTCGGGCCAGGACCATCAGCGGCCAGGACACACCCAGCGATGGCGGGGGGCGATCGATTAGCGTGCTCTGAAGCCTTCGGAGCCTGGCCGCTGGCGGCCGCAGAGGATTGAGCGTGGGCGCCATTCGCCACTCGTCGCCCCCGTTCCGATCTAGCAGCAACGTGCAGACCTCCCGCCACAAGTCGCCCGTCTCCTCCTCGCCCCCCCGTCGACCATCGACCCCCCGACGCCCGGGACCCTCGCGCTTTCGGCGCTGCTCACGTTGCCAGGCCTGGGCGCGCGACGCAAGGGCCGCCCTCTCCCCCCGTCCGGCGACGAAGCCTTCCTGGGCCAGGAGGGCCAGGGCGGGCGCCAGACCGAGGTGGCAAGGGCTGGCCAAACTGCCTCGCTTGCTGCGGCTGGCAAACGAAGATGCCTCGGTCTGCTCCCCCCCCTACCCGCGCCCAGGCGCCGGCCGTCCTCGACCTCCTCCAGACTCTCTGCGGCAGAGCCGTACACCTCCGAGCGGCCCCGGCCCCGCTGCCATCCGAGCGCCGCCCCCCCGGTGGCTCCGCGGCGGCGCAGAGCCAGGCCGCGCCGCGCACCCGGAGAGCGCGGCCCGCTCCCTCAGCCGGCCACCTCCTCCGTCGGGCCAGGGGCGCCCAGGCCCCTCCCAGAGCACAGCTCGACACCAGAAGAAGAATCAAATAGCTCGTTTGGGTCTGACCCCTTTTCGCTCCTCTCCTCCCTCTCGGAGCGCAGAGTTGCGAGGATGTCTCAAGCTAAACGGGCCAGAGACCACCTCCGACGCGGCATCTCGGAGCCCAGTTGCGCGGATGTCTCAGGCGAAACGAGCTGAACTACCTCGCGCACATCTTCAAGGAGCCCAGAGTTGCGAGGACGTGTCAGGCGAGACGCGCCAAACCACCTCGCGCCTCGCGCGCAGCCACTCGGAGCCCCGAATTGCGAGGATGTCTCGGGCGAAACGGGCTGGGCCACCTCGCGTGCAACATCTGGGAGCTTAGAGTTCCGAAGATGTCTCAGGTGGAGCCAAAACCCCTCCCAGAGCACAATTCGACACCATAAGAATAATCAAATAGCTCGTTTGGGTCTGACCCCATCTCGCTCCTCTCTCCCTCTTGGAGCCCAGACTTTCGAAGATGTCTCAGGCGAAACGGGCTTGACCACCTCGCCCACAGCATCTCGGAGCCCCTACTTGCAAGGATATCTCTCAAGCGAAACGGGCCACATACCCTGGCGCACATGCTCAGAGAGCTCAGAGTTTCAAGGATGTCTCAGGCGAAACGAGCTGGACCACCTGCCGCACAGCATCTCGGAGCAGGGGGTCGCAAGGACTGCCTCAAGCGAAAGGCGCCAGATCACCTCTCGCACGGCAGCTCGGAGAGTTGCACCGATGTTTCAGGCGAAACGCGCCAGACCACCTCGCGCCTGGCAGCTCGGAGCGCAGAGTTACGAGGATGTTTCAAGCAAAACAAGCTGGACCACCTCGCGCGCGGCATCTCCGAGCCCCGAGTTACGAGAATGTCTCATGCGAAACGCGCGGGTCCACCTCACGCGCAGCATCGCGGAGACCAACATCGCGAGGATTTTTCAAGAGAAACAAGCCCGACCACCTCATAGAGTTTCGAGGATAGCTCAGACGAAACGGCCTGGACCACCTCGCGCGCGGCGTCTCGGAGCCTAGATGTTCGAGGGGATGTCTCAAGCAAAACGGCCCAGACCACCTCCCGCACGGCATCTCGGGTCATAGAGTTTCGAAGATGTCTCGCGCGAGACGGCCCGACCACCTCACGCGCGGCGTCCCAGAGCCTAGATGTTCGAAGATATATCAGGCGAAACGGCCCGGACCACCTCTCGCACGGCATCGCGGGGCATAGAGTGTCGAGGATGTCCCAGGAGAAACGGCCCGGACCACCTCGCGCGCGGCGTCCCAGAGTCCAAATGTTCGAAGATTTCTCAAACGAAACCAGCCAGCTCAGAAACGAGCTGTGAGGATGTTTCAGGCGAGACAGCCTGGTCCACCGGACTTTTCCCAACCCTCCCTTAGTTGGGTGATCGTTTTGGATAGAGCGGTGAGGTCTCCACCTTTTCATCCTCCTCCTCGCCCCCTCCCCGCTCTCCTCTCGGCTCTCTCCTCTTGCATCCCTCTTGGGAGCTGCGAAATGTGAAACGGTCGCCACTTTCGAAGGTTGCTGGGGGAACCCACAAAGTGAGGCCCCACGCAAACCCAAACGGGACCTCGCCATCCCTGGGGGGCTGCGAAATGTGAAACTGTCGCCACATTCGATGGCTGCTGGGGGAGCACACACAATGGGGCCCCACGTAAGCCCAAACGGGACTTCGCCATCCCTGGGGGGCTGCGCAGTGTGAAACTGCCGCCCTGGAGACCTGCTAAATGTGAAACTGTCGCCACATTCGAAAATTGTTGGGGGAGCCAGCGCAGCGGGGCCCCACGCAGACCCAAACAGGACCTCGCCATCCCTGGGGGTCTGCGACGTGTGAAACTGTCGCCGCGTTTGAGGGCTGCTGGAGTGCGCAACACAATGGGGCGCCACGCAGACCCAAACGGAACCTCGCCACCTCCGGGGTGCTGCGAAGTATGAAATTGTCGCCGCGGCGCCTCTAGCGCCGCCCCTGGCGCGGGGTCCAACGCCGGTCCAAGAAATCCGCGCTGAGCTCCGAACGTTTGTGGTTATGCAGTCCTGGTTATTCTTCTTCTTCTTCGATAAGAGGCGAACGAACCGACCTCGCTTTTGACAACCATCGCTTCCAAACGGGAGCCAAACGATTCCAAGCTGCCCATAGAGTGACCTGCAGCGGTCAGGCTGCGTGACGGGGAGGCGCGTGGTGTGACTCGGCTTGGCCTGGAAGCGAAAGCGCGGTAGGTAAGTCGCCCTCTGATTTACGATTTACATCCTCCTCGTTCTTCTCCTCCGCCCCGCCATGGACGCGATACCGTCTTTGATGATGGGCTGCTTGCGGTGGAGCTCGTTGCGGAAGTGCGACCTGTTGGCCCACTTGGACGTGTCGAAATACTGGCCGCGGCTGTCGATGGCCGACTCCCAGCGGTCCAGGAGGAGGAGGCGCTCCTGAGGGAGGGGGAGGGGCACGAGGAGGAGGAGGAGGAGGGCGCTCGCCAAGTGAGGGAGCGATTGGCAAATGATAAAATAATCCAACTTGAAAGTGGTCAGCCTCGGAAGTGCTTAATCGGAGGTACTAAGTTCGGCCAGGCACGCGCGATCTGCTACACGTGTAGAGGAGGGAAGGAAGAGGAGGAGGGAGAGGAGGTCCGCTACCGCGTAGTCGCAACAATTGTCCAAGCTCAACGTGTAGTGGCCCGTCGGGTTCCCAGCGTTGAAAGTCAACAGAGCCTGCATGCGCTGGTGCGTCCACAGAAAATCGCCGAGGGAGGGTGCGAGCATGTGCCCCAGGAACCTCGAGGCCGCGTCGTAGGGCACGCACGGCATCATTCGCCAGACGATGTCCTTGGCGAAGAGGCGGTTGCTGGCGCACATCTGCGCCAGGCGGGGCACCGTGAGGCAGAAGTCCTTGGCGAGGGAGTCCAGGAAGACCTGCTGCTGCAGCATGCTCTGCTGGATCATCTTCCAGTTCGCTAAGATCGGTATCGCCTTCTTCCAGCCGGGCTCGTAGCGCACTATCTGGAAGTACTGGGTCAAGAAACCCTCGCAGTCCTCGTCCTCCAGGCCGGATATGGCCTTCTCGATGCACCTCTGCATGTTGAGGACCAGCTCGAGCCTGCCAGACACGGGGACGGTGCGCACGCCGTCGGCCTCCTGTGCGGGGTGGCTGAAGGGCCCCACCTTGCCCGTGGCTTTGCCGGCGGCGCTGACGGGGGTGTATGCGACGTTGCTGAACGCCTCCAAGGAGGCAAAACCAAACAACGGCATGAACATCCATTTTCGGAGGTCCGCGCGGGTTTCTTGGATCTGCGCTGGGTCCTCCTCCCTGGCGCGCGGAGCGCGCCAGGGGCGGCGCCAGCGCCGATCCAAGAAATCCGCGCGGACCTCCGAAAATTGATGTTCATGTCTTTCTTGGTCTCCGAGCCTCGTCTGCCGACAGGCCGAACTTGTCGGCGATCCGGTACAGCATGCGGAGCAGGGACCTGTGGCAGGCTCGATCCAGAAAGAGCACGTGGCGACCGCCAGGGCTCGATGCAGAGAACACTGCCTCGCTGCCCTCACCGCCTGCGCCTATCACGCCGGTAAAGCACCCTTCAAGGTTCATCTTGGTGATGTCGTTCGTGCTTCGCGACATGAGCCGCAGTGCACTGCGGACGCCATGAACACCCAGGGCGTTGTTCGAGACGATAAGTTCTTGCATCTTCGGATGACTGTCCAGGGAGTCCTCGATGATCAGGAAGGTCTGATGGTTGATGCGATTCATGGCAACGTCCAGCTTCGTGAGGCCCTTCTCGCGTGAGAGAGTCTCGAGGAAGAGGGACATGGGGGTGTCCGTGCCCTCCTCCACCGTCGCAGAGCAGTTGGTGAGCTTCAAGGTTCGTAGGCGACTACTCTTCGTAAGCGCCTCGCCCAGGCAGAGAAAGGTGTCCGAGCTGAAGCAATTCCAGCTCAGGTCCAAGCTCCTTATGCTGCTGCTGCCGAGCAGCTCGCCAATGCATAGCTTTGACACGTACGAGGAGTTCATGCCAGTTTCTGCCAAGCTAATCGTCTCTAGGAGTTTGTGCTCACCGATTGCCTTGCACAGCTGCACCTTCGAGACACTGTCGGAGGTCCGCGCGCATGTCTTGGATCGGCGATGGACCCCCCTGGCGGCGCCAGAGGCCTGGCGCGCTCCGCGCGCCAGAGATGGGGGTCCAGCGCCGACCCAGGAAGTCCGCGCGGACCTCCGATAACTTGTGTTTACGGCAGGTTCGTGTTGTGACGACTTGCGGCTTGCGCATGTGCTTCTGATACCACGTGGATCGCTCAACATTGAACGATCGCGGCTTTCAGATCACACAAGATCGCTCGATGTCCGCCGCTTCAGAGAGGACGGCGGAGTTCAATCCTGAGCGCCCGCTTTTGGGGGTCGCCGCGGCGTCGCCGTGCGCCGCCTGCTCTTCCTCGATGGAGGAACAAAAAAAAAGGTAAGAACATTGACTTTCGGAGGTCTGCACAGGTTTCTCGGATCGGCGCTGGCCTCCCCTCCCTGGCGCGCGGAGCGCGCCAGGGGCGGCGCCAGGGGCGGCGCCAGGGGCGGCGCCAGGGGCGGCGCCAGGGGCGGCGCCAGGGGCGGCGCCAGGGGCGGCGCCAGGGGGGCCCAAGAAATCCGCGCGGATGTACGAAAGTTTACGCTTATGCAGCCCCATCCCCACCCCCATCCCCATCTCCCTTCCCCCATCCCCACCCCCATCCCCATCCCCACCCCCATCCCCCTTTCTCTACTCGAGCACCCCCACCCCCACCCCCATCCCCATCCCCGTCGCCGCGTGCGCCTGCAGCCGTGTGTTCAGCGGCACGTGGCTGAGGTCCAGCACACGCAGGCTGCTGGCCCTGCCCACCAGCTGCATGACGCTCTCCACGGTGCGCACGCCCGCCCTGGCCACAACCGGAGGGCCCGGGAGAGTGATACGGGGGGGGCACTGGACAAGGAACCCTAAGATAAGGAACTCGGGGTCTGGCAGCTGGTGCAACTCCAATCGCGGATCGGCCGCGGATATCACCGCCACCCTCATCAATTAAGGAATCCTCCAGAGTCTGAAGCCTCCTGTAGACATTCCTTAACGAACGCCCACACCGTAGCGTGTGGCGCGGAAGGACACGCTGTCCCAGAGTTCCCGGCCGTACGTCCCTGGGGGACCCATCGCATCGACGATCTCTCGAGGGTCGATGGTTCCATCAGGAGGGTGAGGACCACAGCTCCCCCAGTTCTGGGTGGCCCACCTGATGCAGTTCGAGAGCATCAGATGCTGCAGCGTGTGCACCGCGCGGCCGCGCGAGAGCTGCTGCAGAAACGGCACGAGGCCGGCGTCGGATAGCAGCGAGTTGGAGCTCAGGTCGGTCACCTCGATGATGGCCGCGTCCTTCATCATCCCCGCCATGACCATCAGCTCCTGGTCCACCAGGTTCCTGCCACTGGCCTCGAGCTTCTTCGAGTGGCCGGTGACCTTAGTGTCTGGCTGATCACTTGGCCGATCACGCCGCCAGATCACGTGATCCGATCGCAGCCCTGATCACGATGGCTGCCGCACCGATCACGGATCGACGACACATTCCAGCTCGGACGATCGCGTGATCAAGTCGAACCGATCGCGCGATCCGCGATCACGCGATCCCCCGATCACTGCGATCTGTGATCGCCGATCGCGTGATCAGCAGACACCAAGCCGGGGACGAACGCCAGCGGGATGGGCTGGCCGCGCGCACAAGGGGGTAGGGGGAGGGAGGGCAAAACTTCTTTGGAAGGAGGCTGCTTCTCAGAAAGCGCTGTCCTTACTTGAGCAGGGACCGACCGTCCCGGCATTCCTCTAGGCCTACCACGAAATGTCCTTCGAACCCCCAAATGTTTTAAGAACACAATATCTGCCAGCGTTGACTCCAAATATATCAGACGACTCAAATCAAGGAATCAGAGGAATCAAGCATGCTTGGAATCCGCAACTCAGCAAGCAAGCAAGCAAGCGTGCAAGCAAGCGCGCAAGCAAGCAAGCAAGCAAGCGAGCAAGCAAGCAAACAGGCATAGACATTGGCGTAGTCATGGGGGTTATTAGGGGGAGGCATAAGTAATAGGCATAGCCATAGGAATTAGGGGGGGCATATTAATTAGGGGTGGGGGGAGGGCAACAGACCAATTAGTAGGGAGGACTCCTATAGGCAATATGGAGAAAAACAGTGTTCTTAGAACATAAACCCGATGTGTTAAACCAAGACAGTCCCAGCCAGAAATGTTATAAGATTATTCCATTGAAACCACACAAGGCTCTTATAACATTCTTTGGTGGGCCTATAGGCAAACAAGGGCGCTTCGCCACTGCTTGACTTCCATCTACAGACAAGGCCTGCGCCTTTTGAGAAGCAGCCTCCTTCGAAGACGCCTTCTCCCCTTCCCTACCCCCCTCTGCGCGTGGCCGAATGGGGATGCGCTGGAAGGTGTCGCACTCCTGCAGGTAGCGCCGCTGATGGCCCTTCAACGCCGGTAGCCTCGTCGAGTCGCTTTTTGCCTGGATGGGGCGGGCGCTCGCCTCGCAGATTTCTTCAAGCGCGGAGGAGGAGGAGGCGGAGGAGGCGGAGGAGGATGGAGGAAGGAGGGAGGAGGGAGGAGGAGGAGGAGGAGGAGGAGGAGGAGGAGGAGGCTTGCTTCTTCATCTTCTCCTCCTCCTCCTCCTCCTCTCTCCTCTCCTCCTCCTCTCCTCCTCTCCTCTCTCCTCCTCCTCCTCCTGCTCCTCCTCTCCTCCTCCTCCTCCTCCTCCTCCTCCTCCTCCTCCTCCTCCTCCTGCTCCTCCCTCCTCCTCCTCCTCCTCCTCCTCCTCCTCCTCCTCCTCCTCCTCCTCCTCCTCCTCCTCCTCCCTTTCCTCCTGCTCGCCTCCCAGGACTTGTTGCCGCCTGAGGCCTTGGAGGAGGCGTGCTTGCCAGCCCCGCCGTGCAGGCTCGGCAGGGAGCTCGCCTCGGTGGCCTGCATGCCGCGCGGCTGCGGCGTCGCACGGCCGCCCTGGCGGAGCTGCCCCAGCTGCCGGGAGGGCGGGCTGCCCAGCAGCCTCAAACGGACACAGGGGGCCTCAGACGCATCGACACAACTTCCTGGATGCCCCGCCTGCTTCGTACCTCCCAGAAGCTCCTCTTCGCCTCCCCTTCCCGCGTGTTCCAAGATCCTCATGGAGATCGGCGCTCATTGTGCTCGTGCAGATGTTTCCCTCCGGAAGCCTGCGGGACTGCTGGCTCTGCGAGGGGCGGTCCCGGCCGCCGTCCCCTCCGGCCCCCACCGCCGCGCGGAAGCCTTCGCCCGTGGGGGGCCACGTGCGGCCCGCAGCGTCGGCCTGCTCTCCGCGCCCGGGCGAGTCGGGCGCGGAGGACGCGGAGGAGCTGCGCGTGTCGGCCAGTGCGGGCGTGGCACTCCTCGTGGTCTGATCTGGCGCCCCTCTGTGCAGGGGGGTCTCCTTCTTCCCGTGGAACGTCGTCCAGAACTCCTCCAGGCGCGCCTTGCGCTGCCACAGGTCCTCCGACATGGGCAGCGCCTTGTTGTGGAGCAGCTTGTACCGCGTGATGAAGTTGTCGACTTCTGCTCGCAGGCACACCTCCTCCTTGCAGGATGCACGATGGCATGAAGACTGGAAAAGCGTAAGCGAGAAGGAGAACGATGCTTCGGAGGATTAGTAGAATAATAAACATCGACATACAGTGCGGGCGCGGCCGCAAGAAACCCTCGCAAGAAACCCAACCCTGAGAACCCGTGCGCGAGGTGCACCTGAGGGGAAACCTGGAGCACCCTGAACGCAGCAGCTCCTTCAACGGCCGCGGGAAGTCAAAGCGCAGCGCGCGGGGCAAAGAAACCCAGGATACCCTGACGAAAAGTAGATGGTTTCTTGATGCGCGCCCCCACTGTAGACAAAATGATAATTTTCGGGATCAGCGCGGATTTCTTTGATCTGCGCGGGGCCCCCCTTCCTGGCGCGCCTGGGGCGGCGCCAGGCGCGGCGCCAGGGGGGGCCCAGGCGCCGACCCAAGAAATCCGCACAGACCTCCGAAAATTTATGACAATTCATGCGTACGCACGTGCTCGTTCGCCAAAATGAAACTGTGCAAAGCAATCGGTAATCACAATCGGTGGCGTCGCCTCCGGCGCCGCCCCTGGCACGCTCCGCGCGCCATGGAGGGGTGCCCAGCGTCGATCCAAGAAACCCGTGCGGAGCTCCGAAATATTTATGCAGCTTTCTCTTGAGAGGGGGAGGGCGATAACAACACAGTGGCACAAATTCACTCGAAATCCGTCCCCAAACCCCTCCTGGGGTCCATCCTGATTCGTTTTTCGACGCGGATCCAGCCGTGGCGACGAGAAGCCTTTAAGAGGCGCGACAAGGGCGGAAAAAACCCAGGGAACGCCGCCACTGCCTCGACCCAAAAAATCCACGCGGAGCTCCGAAAGTCCAAAGTTCATGATTATGCATTATGCAGCTTTCCTTTTTCCTTCTTCGGCGGATGACGGGGAGGACGAACAGCTCTCGTGGCCCCCGTGCCGCCCCAAATTTCAAATTGGTCCGAGGAGCTCGTCAGCACAGTCGTGAGAGGATAAGAAAAGTGAAGCCCCCATGGCCTGCGAGAGGCCGCACCCAGCTTTGAATCTTGGGGGAACCGTGCGGAGGCAAAACGCCCGGTCGAACACGAAAGGTGGAGGGGAAAAGACGAGGACCATGCCCAAGCTTGAACGCGGAACGCCGGTGCCGATTTTGGTCACCATCCATCTTGGTCAGCGTCAAATGTTGAGGATCATCCTCGCGATTGACGGCGGCTGGCATGGATCATGACCAAGATCGGCGTCGACAAGATCCAACGACATTTTGGCCATGGCCATCGGTTGCGTTTGTTTGCACACCTGCCGGAGAACGACCGCCTCCCGTTGTTGGCGGCGAGCACAGCGGGGCTTAGGGGGATGGGGGGACGCTTCCTAGAGGGAGGCTACTTCTTAGAAGGCGCCAGCCCTATCCTATAGACAAGGCCCAGCGCTTTCTAAGAAGCAGAAGTATTTCCAAGAAACCTTTTCCCCCTCCATCTGCCCCCTTGTGCGCGCGGCCAAACCAGCCCGCTGGCGTTCGTCACCGGCTTTATGCCTACAGATCACACGATCGGCGATCACAGATCGCAGCGATCGAGGGTTCGCGTGATCGCGGATCGCGCGATGGTTTCGGCTTAATCACGCGGTCGCCCGAGCTGGACTGTGCGGTCGATATGTGATCGGCGCGTCAGCCATCGCGACCGAGTTTGGATGGGGTTGGGAAACCCAACCAACAGCTTCGCCTGAGGCGAAGCCCAGCTCCCACTCTGTTGAACCGTAGTAGCGATAGTCCCAGTAGTAGGGGGCAAGCCATCTCAAGCAGTATTTTGGTATCGACGGCAAATAATACACCTCGCGCTGAGGTGTAGTCAGATCTGGGCGGCCGGCCGCTTGCCACGCGGCCGCGGGCACACGTTCGCTTCCGCTCCCTATGTGCCCCAGCTCACTTCAGAGTCGGGGGGAGACGTGGGTCCGCCGCCCCTATACAGCAGGCACAGCAGCTACTATTTTCAAAAGGACAGCAAAAAAGGCGGGGCCGTAAGGAAGGTGGACCCGTACGCAAGTTGCCTTGCCTGTACTATTCTGTACATAAAGATACTCCTCAGGCAGCAGCAGAACACGATGTCTGGCCAGCCCGATAGGGAGTATGACGCTTTAAGTCATGTTTGAAGGATTGTATACCTCCCATGACCTGTAGGAGCATCTCTCTGTCGATGCTCCCCTTGGTGTGACCGTCCGCAGTCATATCGCGGGTGTCGCACCACTGAATGCTGTGCACGATTCCGCGCTCCATCATCTGTCGCATCCAACTGATGTGTCCTAGAAGGGTACACGCAGCCGGCTTCCTCAAGTCTTTGCTTGACATGGACTTAAAAACAGACTCATCATCTACGGTCAAAGTGACCTTGATGCTCAGGCCACCCAGCTCGAGTATGTCTTTCAACTGAGTGAGAGTGAACGGCCCTGCGTGGAGCTCGTGCAGAGTCACGATCGTGGGATAACAGTCTTCCAAATCACGGGTAGCTGCCAGTGTCTCTGCTGAATAGCTCGAGCGGACTTGCAGGCGGTAAGACTTACAGTGCGCGTCGATCAAGTGGACGACGGGTTTACCAGATGGCGTGTTTCCACGCCGCAGCAGGTTTGCCCCGCAAATACCATAGCCCTTGACGTCGCCATCGGCGTCTCCACACTTAGGCGTCGGTAACCTGAGACGCCGTGCAGGTCGACCTCGCCCGTAGGGGTCATCGCCTGATAGACGATCTTCTTGGGACATGCCTGCACTTTCCTGGTGATCGCGTTCAGTCGTCGTACTTGTATATTGGTCGGTTCTTGGACGCGTTGTAGAGATACTACATGCACCATCAACCACACCTGGGTGATTAATGCGTACACCAGCGCGCCTCTGAGGCTGACGGACATGTCTGCAACCATCTTGGATGCCTGAGCGTCAGCGTCAGCGCCGGTAAGTTCAGGATGTTGTATAGGACGGAGCTGCTTGATGTATTCATCTTGGTCCAAGGTAACATTGCCGTCCTCATTATTCGTATACCTCGCAGCACAAGTGGTGTAGGTGTGCATGTTGACTTTGCACTTACCAAAGGTGTCCTCTACGCACTTGACATGTTTGTCAATGGTGTCCTCAGTACCAGCCATGTTGATATCATCGACATGTTTGGCCGCAAGTAGGTTGCTGCTCGTCTCGAAGTCCTCGTCGTAGGACGTGGGTCGGGGACCAAACCCTCTGGCGGTCCGACTGAGCTTTGGTGAGAAGGCTCGGGATGCGTCTCTGGTGCCAGTGCCTGGTTTGAGGCACTGTAAACAGTGCTTTGACTCGTCGTTGCGTTCGAAGCCTGGGAGAGCCCGAAGCACCGTGGCCGATCCAGGCGGCAAAGTAAAACACATTACCCGTTCCTTTTTCACCAGTTGCGCGCGCAAATCCCTGGAAGGTCAACCCCTTCGGGAAGGCCATGCTGATGTCGAGGGAAGCAATGATTCATTGCTTCTTGCGCGCTGCCGTGCTCGCGAGTAGTCTCTGGCTTGACCGCCGCGCTGTTCCCGAAAAGGTTTCCACGTCGAAGGCATCAAGGCCCATGGGGCCTCGAAGCATCGGGCGCAATCTGATGGTGCGTTCCATCTCGCCCTTCTCGTTCTTCACAAACTTCAATTTGCACGCGTACCTCGAAGTCATGATGTTTGACACTTTGGATATGTCTGGCAGTTTGAAACACCTGTTGCCAAACCATGTCTTGAGTTCGGTGTAGAGGGCCTTCGATACTTTCTCGGGATTCGCCTGGATGTCAGCCTTCGCGAGGAGGTCGTCTTCCTTGACGACCGCAGCTCGATTAGCAGCGGCGGTAGCGTATACTCGCATAGTGGTCACACCGTCGGCATCTAGTATCATATGCTGCTGTTCGGACAGGACTACCCCTGACATGTCTGCGTGGAAGCAGAGTTCGACATCTGGTCCGTTTTCGTCTGAGTCCAGTCCGTAGCTGCAGTCTTCGACCATGGGGCACAGTGGGACGTGATGCGTTTCCTCAAAGTCGGGGTCGTGTGGGTGCCCCCACTTAGGCAGGGGTCCCTGCTGTTCTTCAGCTACAGTGATCAGCAAACTATGGTTTGGAACCATATGTGTGGGTATTGCGAAAAGGTCAGCAATTCCTCTTCATCTTGAAGTTCTGCATACCAAACTTCCATTGCGTGTGACTCGAGGTCAGCCTCCGATCCCACATAAATCGTAAGAAGCCATCCATCCTGTGGTGGTTCGGCTTCCGAGGCTTCTCTTGCAGTTTCATCCGGTGTCGGCGCATCCGACAATTCGTCAAACCTTGTCATGTCCTTGCCGAAACCTGTTTGAAGTTTGGTGGACTTCAGGCACTGAATGATTCTCGAATGTGCTGATCCAGTTATATCGTGAATGTTCAGCGCGGTGCCTTCTGCTTCATAACGGTGAAATCCTGGATTCACATCGTTGTCATAGTGGGCCAATCTGCAACTGCCAGCATAATCAACCGGAGTTAGCTCATGTATACTTTTAGCTAACCTGGCCGAAACAACATTCTCAATGCGGAAGAAGTTTCTGATAAGGTACTGTAAAGCTAGATGTACCTTAGGAGATAGACGGCATGCACTCGTCATCTGAAGCGTCCCCTTCTTGGTTGATATATAGCCAAATATCATAGCAGGTCTCCCCGCAGGTAAACCGGCCACGAATGTCAACACTGTCCGCAGTGCAGTGCTGTCGGAGCCCATTCCTCTGGCTATTAAAGCTTCAATGTAGAGCGAATGTCGTGCATCGCGGTACTGTGCCTGAACATCGCGGTTTCCCACTCGAATGATGACTTGACCCCTTTCGGGATCGTTCTTGACAACTGGGAGTGGGCCATTCCAGCCTCCCCAGTCGTCCTTCGTGGTTGTGGGGCGATGGTAGTCAACTAAATCTTCTTCATTGTAGTTATGCTGACCGGGAACAGCTGCCTTGGTGCGTAATGCACGATTGGTCTTGGCTGCTGCTGTGGCCTGTGTGATAGCCTCAATGCAGACCTTGCGTATCATCTGTTCACGAGAATGATCCGACGTTCCCGTCGGCTGTTCGTGATCCAGGACAGGTAGGTCAGGGAGCATTGCTGGTTGCCGTCCAAACAGGGCGTTGTATGGAGACACCTCGTCATAGAAGGTGAACGCGCTGGCGGCAAACAGGGCCTCGTGCAGTAGTCGTGTGAACAGAAGAAGTATGTCTAACCTGTGGAATTCAGCTTCCATGGCGTGAAGTAGATGGCGCAATATGCCACTCCGTGCTTCGATCGTCGTAGCGTGTTGTCCACGCGCACGTATCCTTAGTTCAGTGCCCTTTGCCTTAAGGACTGCTTTCGCAGTGTCGTTGTTGCGGGCGCCCTCTCCATCGGAGTAGAGAACCTTTGCAGGTCCAAGTTGCATCCAGCACTGATGGTTTGCGTCTAGGGTACTGGTCATCGTTTTGTCTGGGATCTCTCGATTCCAGTGGCGTATCGAATGCAACGATCGATGCTATGAAATGTATTATGGTGTGTTTGTAGAACATCAGGTAACATTCCACTTCTTCGTTGAATTTGCCAGGCAGCGCAGTATATGGCAGAACCGTATGCCCTGGCGTGTCCCAAGCCCTGCACTCCCGACATGTGCCGCAGACACCCTGATCAGGTTGAGTCTGACGTTGCCCAGACCTATCTTGGTTTAAGATGAGTCTCATCTTCTGTTCCGTCGCATGGAAACAACGCAAGCGTAGCTTCCGCAGCTCGCGCGTTACCACGCCTGGGTCAAGTCTTCGTAGATTTTGAAGACTGATTTGTACATCGAACCGTGACCAGTCTGGTAGTCGTGGTCACGCAGCAGGGTTACCCGCTGGTGGCGGAGGAGGTGCATCTCCACCTTGCTGTCGACCACGTCTGACTCTAACCTGTGGTAGGAGGAGGTGACCATCCGAACTCCCAGCTCCGCTCGAGGCAGGTTGCCCTGCAGCAGGTTCAGCAGCATGTCGGAGGTGATCATCCGAACTCCCAGTTCCACTCGAGGCAGGTTGCCCTGCAGCAGGTTCAGCAGCATGTCTGCCTACTGTAATGTCGTGGCTGCTAGCGCCCGCCGTGGGTCCGGCTCCAGAAACGGGTCCTGGTGCTCGTAGCCGCGCAAATGGTGGTGCGGCTTGCGCCTCGGGTGGTGGTGCTGCTGGTTCAGCAGGAGCCGGTGGTGTTGGTCCTGCTGCTGGTTCAGCAGGACCCGGTGGTACCTGTCCATGATTGTCAGGCAGCTTCCAGGTTTTGGCAATCTTGCATTTGCCAGGTGTCAGTACATGTCCAGGCTTGTTCTGGCCGTAGTTCTTCTTGCAGCTCGGACATTCCCAATGGTAGTCTTCCTTATCGCACCACCTGCAATACTTGGGATTTCTGCCATGTGAGGGAAAGTGCATGTGAATATTATCAGCACACGCAGGACATCCTAGCCCTCCCGAGGCGGTCTCGTGATCGAACCGTCGGGCTGCCGAGGGAGAGTTGGATCGTCCAAATCATATCCCCTCACGTTGGTAACTCGCACCGTGGAAGAATAAGGGTGACCATGAAGGGATCACGGTTCACCTGGAAAAGATCGTGTGCAATCTGAACTGCGTCAACAAAGAGAGACTGCACCTCTGAAGTATAATGTACAGCCATGGACAATTCTTTGTTACATACCGACTCATGTTGATGATGACCAGCACATCGTCTTCCTTCAAAGGGGGTGGGTAGAAGGCGGTGGTTGGCCATGAGCTCGGAGGGTTTTCGTATCAATACCCCAGGGAATCGCGTGGGCCAGTAGTACATAGGTCCAGATTCATCTTGCAAGTGCCCTTGCACTTGGCCAATGTAGTCCATGGTGGTATCTGATCCACCCAAGTACCCACTGGGTGTTGTCCTATATAAAGCCGTCGAAGATCGTTCTGACGTATAGCAACCTTACCACAACACTTGATATTCGGCAAATCTTCTTTGTGGTGTTCATGCCAATTATCATAGTTGACCTGGAAGTTGAAATTTGAAGGTAGTCCAGTCGTTCTGCAATTGGGTTGTAATATGACAACTTTCACGAAACAAGCGACTAGGTAGTGCATCACTGCGTCCTGGACATCCTTGTTTCCAAAGTCAACGAGTGAGCGTTTGTCTAGGTTTCCCCCTGAGGATAACCCTCTGCTGAATGCTAGCTGCGATATGCCTCCACTTCCTCCGCGTAATTCCAACATGTCAACCCTGTTGTGTCGTCCATAGCATAAGGCTGGGATTGTGGAGAATACGCCTGCGTAGGACTCAGCAGGTAGCCCCGCAGGTAAATTGATGAAGGTTTCCTCAGCGTCGCTTTCCGTGTCGGAGTCAAGGAGTACGTCGGTGTAGTACGCAGTACATCCGAGACCTTTTAAGTCATCTCCGCAGTCATCGTTGCCTTCTTCGACTATCTTGGGCATCTTGCGTGGCTTGATGCCCGCTTCTTTGTCGACTTTCTGTTATTCTTTTTGTTTGATTCGGGCATCGGTCGGTAGTGCTGTCTGTTGTTCAACGCCAGCTGAACTGAGCGTCGCAAATACGGGAATAGAGGGGGGCACGCGGCCGCGCTCAACCGAAGGGGGAGGGGGGCGATCGTCGTCGACGAACGCAACTCGCCTTGGGCGTGGACGCGGGTCCCGTGTCCGAGAGCCGGTTCAGGCTGCTCCCAGTAAATTCGAACACGAATGATAGTTGCACCAGTCGGCAACGGTGCATTGTAATTGTACCCGCTAGGCTGGTCCTGGATCTTGATGTCTTGCATGATCTGATTATCATCCAGGTTCATCGTTACCCGTCGGACGACATGGTCCTATTCAGGGCCGTTCTTCGGAGACAGAACATAAGTTCGAACTTATTTATCCACGCGCGTGTGGATGCTAAGGTGTACAGCACTCGTGTGGTTTCTCTGTGTCTTGTGTGAATCGATTTGATCAATCAATCTCGCGGTCATGATAGCCATTGCTTTGTTGCGCCATTCGGCCTTCTGAGCTCCTCGGCCATGCCAGTCCAATTCATGCTCAGTGAGCTGTGCAGATTTCCCTGCTGTTTAGCACGTGCACCTCCACAAGTTGGTCGGGATGCGCGTGCATGTAGTTGCCACTTGCAGATATGATCCGCTAGGCAACTTACTTGAACGGTCGTACTTCAATCCGAAATGGCAGCATCGCATACGCATGACCTGCAAGTCGAGATGTCCAATGGTTTCTTGCATGGGGCCCTGTTTCTACAAGTAACCTGGTGGCCCCACAAGTACAATAGACATACGTAGAGCCCGAGCCTTAGACATTAAACTTTGGATGCGTTGAAAATGTGGCGCCGCCCGCTTTCCAGGCAATCGAACGTACCGATCAGCGGGTGTTGCCACCAACAACAGTTGGTAATCTCCCGAGAGTAGAGCACCCAAATATTGTGTACCAGTAGAGGTCATAACCTCTGTATGCGTAATACGGTCACACATATAACCACGAGCTCGGAGTTCAGCGCAAGCTGCCCGCATGTCCTCAATAGCAAGTGCACGAGAACGATAATGATGTCATGAGCACTGTTTTCCTGCATCGGCCACACAGCCGGGTCCGCTGCTATCCGCGGCAGCCGCACAGCCGGGCTTGCCGCTGCCCCTGGCGCGCGCAGCCGGCGCCTGAGGAAAGAATGCAGGTTTCCCCGCACTTGATGACAGCTCCTGAGTGTTCGGCCTGTCGGAGCAAGCGAGGGTGGCCGTGGCGCGCGCCTGCCCCCGTCACTCATGTGGCGATGGGGGCGTCCAAATGCCCGTGCCATGCTGCGCTGCAGAGCCGCTGCTCGAAGTAGAAATATCAAACTCCTCAACGGTATCATCCACTTCCGCAGGTGTCCCTGCTTGTGCGTCGGGCGACGTCCACTTATTGTCCCCCTCATAAATGGCCGGATATACCTTCGCCTGATCGTAAAAGCGAGCGTCGCCTCGTTGATGGAGAAGTTGATGCCCTTGGTATCCTGTGACATCTATATATATATATATGTATATATATATGGGCATCGCTCATAGCAGGTGTCCCCGCGACTGGCTCTGTGTCAGATGCATCTTTGACGAGTAGCGGATCATCCTCGCATTGGGGGTCGGCCGCAATAGCAAACGCCAGCGACCTTTTATCCTCAGCTGCGGTCCCGTATTCGTCGCCCTTGAGTGCCAGATGCCAAGAAGGCGTTTTCATCAAATCAAGTACTCTGGCACCCTTTCCAAATAGAGGCTTGTACATGTCAGAGCCAGGGAAAATCATCTTCTCGTGCCCCTGCCCCAGGATCCGGATAATCCTCATGTTAGACATACTCCTCAGTCCCAGAATAGCAGGGGCATGTTCCCCTGAACCCTCAGCCACGTTTGCTGAGTAGGTAACAAGTCTCGGCGCAGCAGGTGCCCCCGCCGGGCCCCCCCTTTCTGCGCACGCAATTTTGCAGCGCATGGCCTTGTCACACACCGCGGCACCATGTCCCACTCCAGACACGTAGAGCCTCTTCGTCAGGTTCAGCTTCCTGATAGCGTGTCTATGGGATGAGGGTACCTGTTCGACTGTTTTTAACCAATGATGTTGATGTTGCTGCCGATGTCCAAAAGGATTGTCAGCGTTCCATCCGCCATGGTCCCACTGTTTGCTGCCAGAGCCAATGCTGGCGTTCTCCAAATATTCCTGGCACTTCAGACAGCGTCGTGCCATGCATACCCCTGCGGCGACTCTAATCCAAGGCCCAGTCGTTTCTTGACAGAGATGTAAGGACGTTCATGTATCCACGGGCCTCCTCTTCCGTAATGGGGGTTCCTCTCAAAAATCCAGGCCGTAGGATACTCGTCATACGTGCATGGGCGTGATGCAGATGTAGTAGGCATGTTCCTGAACGTATCCTCGTCAGCACGCATGCCCATCTGACCATCTGTGTGTATCATTAACACAGTGTGTAGCATGTCGCGCTCGATATCGCAGCACTAATGCCACTGCGCACGCTCGCTGGGCTCTCCGTCCTGCGCTGGCTGCGCGGGCGGGTATCTTGCCCGCATGGCATGTAGCCATGTGGGGACTGAAGCCACTGAGCACTCCTATCGGTGGCTCTCTCCATACGCCTCAGCCACATGTCGTTGGCTGGCAGCGCGGCAGGTGCAGTCGCGGCCAGTGTGGTCGCGGCGCGCGTCCCTGCATTGTTGGCTGCTTCTGCTTTTGAAAGCATGGGCGTATCCAAAGCAGCCGCGGTGGCTTCCGTCGGCTGCCCCGCGTTGGCTGATGAAGCAGATTGCCCCGCTGGTGTTGTTGCAGGGGCTGCCGCGTCGTTCATCATCATCGCCGTGACGCGGTTGAGCTCTTCACGAAGGTGTCGAAGTTCATTGGCCCCTAGGAGGATCTCCTCATGACGATTCAATGCGTCCTGATCTCCAGCAAGGGCATAATGAAACTCAGCTGTGATTAAGCCAACGCCCCTGCAAATAGCGCAGGGCGCCTCAGTTGCAGTACCTTCCATATTGCCAGCCAGCTGTCTGTCGACAAGCACATGTGCAACTCGGTCCCAGCACTGCGCATGGAATATGAGACCACAGTGAAGCCTCCAGACCTTGTCGTGATGCATGAAGAGATCCAGGCACATGGCACACTTGTTAAAGCCACCGTCACTGATGACTGGTGGTGTTGCCGATGGCCTGATACGCGTCTGGCGCTCCAGAGTGGGACCGACGGTAGCTGCGTGGCTGCAAGTGCTGCCGGGTTAAGTGCAGGTGTCCCTGCTGTGGTTGGAGTAGCAGGTTGCCCCGCACGGCCCAACATCCTGTTTGCCTGACGCTCATGGTTGCGACGCTGGCGGGCCGATTGCATGAAAAGGTTGGCCTGCTGCGCCTCGTGAGTGGCTAGAATCTCTGGGCGCAGCTCCCCCATGGATGATGGCACTACCAGGCCAGGGGCCTGCTGCATCACATCTGAGTCCATGGGGGTAGCCAAATATCCACACTGAGGAATCTGGCCCGGCACACCTGACGCGTAGCCAGAGCCGCGAGTCAACTGAGACTGGTAGAAACCGTCGGCTGTCGCTCGTACATACAGGCTCTCCGGCTGCATTCCCACACGAGGGTTACCACTTGCCTGAGCATGGTAGTTAGGATACAACGGGATGTCCATCGGTGGCGCTGTAGGGCGCTCTGCAGCTGTCGGATCGTATGTCGGATGACTGAAAAATGCTGGCACGTATCCGTGCCGATTGGGGTTGTCCGGTGATGGATTTGGGTCCGGGACATACTCCCATGGCGGCGTCCAGTTGGCGTTAGGGAGGTCGATGCCACCCCTGCGCATGCTCTGCGCGGCTTCGCGCATCTGCCGGTGCATCCACTCTTGCTGACCTGCTAGGCTCTCGGCCCTCTGTGCAGCGTGGTGATCAGGAAAAGCAGGTTGCCCCGCATGTGGACGCGGCGATGCGAACGGCGATGTCGCCTGTAAAGCGTGGTAGGAGCTGCGGGTCCATCCGAATGCTTTGGAGCCTCGCCTGTAGGCTATTGGTGCCCCCAGCACTCTGTGGAGTCCCAAATGGAGTCGTGGCTCTGCTCGTAGCTGCGAACGACGCAGGTTGCTCTGCAGGTACTGGCAATTGCTGCACCTCAGCACGCCACGGATCGTTGGCGCACAGCATGTCGGTGGGAGTAATGCCGCTCGAAGTCATACCTGTCACGTCCGCACTTTGGGCCTGAATCCATGATCCGTCAGATCCCCCTGCAGGTGCCCCCGCTTGATACACATCTTGCAGCATAAAATACTGCAGAGAACTCGACTTCCTGAAAGGGTGTCGGTTCGGGACACTTCAAAATGTAGGGGGTCTTTCGAATAACTTTCAACGACGATGCATCATTCCAAGAATCGTACATGTCTTCGATACAAAGACCACTGCTCGGATACTTCTGATCGTTGTCCCGCAGGTACAAGGGATTGATCCATGCGTGTCCCACGCGGTTGCACCTGCACTTGTCATTGGGCAGACTACTTATACTTTGGACGATGTGAGTCGGAGGAATTCTGCCGTTCCGGCCTGCCGACATTAAATATCGTTTGCTGAGCGTCAAATAGCCATGTTATCCCGAAGCAAGCTCTTCAAACTAACCATAACCAATACCTCGGAGTCGACGCGCAGGCTGGACTGGATTCTGCTATCGCCCGGTAAATACGGGCAAGCATGAACAAACTGTCTGCATTTTCTCTTGATGGTGTCGTCAGCGCGGCATGACAGCCCGATGCTAAGTATACTCGGGATGTTTACCCACTCGGTACCATGAATAAAATAGCAAGGTGCACCTGGAATAATCAAATCGGTTATCCTCATGCACATTGATTCGGAACATTTTATCCCAGGGCTGCTGTGCCCATTGCTTGGGCGGGTGAAATACGTCTCGTGCGCCTCAGAGGCGCACTGGCACTTCTTGACCTGTAGCCTGTTTTTCTGCATCCCAAATGTTGTCGACCATGCCAATCAAGTCCAGCACAATTAATGCTTGGCATGCCCAGTGACGGTTCCTGAGACGCGGGCGCACAGTCTCCAGTTGTTTGTGATGATGGCGATCATATCCTTCAGGTGGCCAATGGTTGCGCAGCTCTGAAAGCTCAACCCATCCATCGAATTAATCGAAAGACGGCACTGCTCGCAGAAACCCATCAGAAATATGGTTGTTATGAAATGGTTTGTGGCGAAGAGCAGCCGTGGGCCACTCTGAGCAGTGGCGCTGCTCCTCATGGCTCAACCTTGAGCCTTGAATATTCTCTGCGTTAAGGATGCCAATCAAGTCGTCCTTCTCCGAATCGCACGCGTGCGCTGGGCGTTTGCGCAAAATATTACGTACCATTTGGCGCGCATGAGCGCCCCTGTCGGCAAGGGCGGCGGCGTCCTCTATGTCGCAGCACGCCGCAATGTATCGATCTGACCCGTCATCATAGTTGGGGTGGCATGCTGGATTGATCTTCGCACGGTTGGTGCGCAAACGGCCCCAGCACTGTCGGCATTCAACGGGCACTTCCAAAGTAAGAGCAGGTTGCCCTGCAGTGCTCTGAGCAGGCTGCCTCGCAGACCTCTGAGCTGTCGCCGATGCTGCGGGTGCGCGAGCGCCTGCCAATGATAAGGCAGCGCCTGCTGTTCCCATAGGCGTCCGAGGAGTCCCTGGGGGGTGCTGATGTCACAGTCCCGGCGTTTCTTCTCCTTGACGTTGTAGTACTCGGCTGTCTTACCTTTGGGAGCTGCCCCCGACGCCTTGGATATAGTTTTCAATCGCTTCTTATCGATGCCACGCCGCGTCGAAGAGGCGCCCCTCGATGCCCCCTCCAATGTCGGCGTCCAGCCAGTCCTGTGTCTGGCCAGGCGCAGGGCCGCGACCTGGTACAGGGTCCTTCGCAGCAGGAGTGCTGGAGCCTTGACGTGCAGCTGCTGCGGCGGCCATTGCTGGTCCACTGGATCGACGTCGATCAGCAGGTTGCTCCGCAGGTCGCTGTTGCTTGCTGTCTCCAGGGGTAGGATCATCTGGGCTCTTCCTCTTCTTCTGTTTGGGCGGTGGCCGGAGCTGATCAGGTCCGAGCGACTCAGACGGACTCGACGAATCCGAAGGCGGAGAAATATCAATGGGCGGATCTGGCTTCGGCTTGGGAGCTGCCTTAGCCGTTCCCCCTGCCCGTGCCCATGGCCCATGTCGCACGGGTTCCCTGCCGGGGTCCAGGTCTATACCGTCAGGATTTTGAATGCCATATTCCCTATGGCGGCCTTTCCCCTGATGCACAGGTTGCACGTAGTAGCACTAAGCCTTTGGTTAACAGTAGCCCTTGCTCATCCCCCAGATCCAGCGCGGCAAGCGACCCTTCTTCCTGGTGTGACGGCGCACTCAGGATTCATAGGGATGCCCGCATCGCACGCGACGTCAGCGGCAAGGGATAGTGCGTCGGAGTACTCCGAGGCGTACCCTGCAGGAGCCGCTTCCGCGGGATCTACTTCGGCCATCGCATCGCCTTCTTCTTCATCAGCTACTTGTTGCTTGTCTTCTTCTGATTTGGGTGAAGCAGGTTCCCCCGCGTGCCAATCGCGAGTAAACTGCTTCAAATAATGAAGAGGTGAAAGATCTTTCCATATCCTGATAGACCTGGGTATTTCCTCGGCTGCTGCTTGCTCGTAGTCGTTTTCCGTCAGCTGCTCCTCATATGGCGTTGAGTGGGGATCGGTGCAGTAGCCCCGACCATCACCATGAGACCAAACCCACAGTGTCCTTTTAAAGTTCGGGCTTCTTGATGTGCGTCTCATGGGGCAGCCAGCCTGTGGGCGGCATATTCGGGGCATGAGCAACGGGCGCCTCTGTAGAGCTTCCGTTCCTCGACGATAGCTCTCCCGAGGTCGCGCTTGACAATCTTTTCTTGTGTTTTGACAGGTCCTGTCCTTGTTGGGCGAATTATCTCGCCATCTTCATGTCGTTTAATATTACGAAGAGAATGCCAGCGACGAATGCGGTGCTCAGTCCAACCCTTGTTCAACCAATATCGCATCGTATCTGGAAGTATGTACTAGCGAGCCAATCCAGCTTCCGCGTAGTCAACAAGGCGCTGTATTCCACCCTCTGGATGTTCTTCTCGCGGTTGATCTCACTGAGGCGGATGCCCCCGCAGACGCCCCCTCCTCGGGGGACTGCCCGGTCTACTGGTCCGCCATGGAGGGGCCTTTGGAGTTCCCGTTCCCGCATCAGGAAGATGAGGGCGCTGAGGGCCGCTAGAGCGAGCGCCGCTGGAGCGCGCGCGGGCGCGGTCGGGTGAGCGACTGGGGATCCGACCGCGACGTACCAGACGATCGTTCTCTTCCCATTCTTCGTCCTCGTCGTCGGCGCGCTACCTTTTTTTTCCCCAGACCTGGCGGCTCGTCGATCGCTGCTGGCGGCTCATTGGGCGGTCCGGAGCTACAAATGCGCAGTGCATGTCTCCATTATGGCCAAGTTCATATTGAATGCGCTCAGACAGGTCACTAACGTCTCGCGGGTTTCCCCGCAAAGGGTCATCGCCACCCAATTCCATGTTTGTCGGAATTCCAATGGCCCGAGGATAAAGCATCAACTGTATTTCCTCTTCTGACGCAGGAATGATGACCTCGGATTCCGCGGGTGCCCCCGCCATTTCGGCATCTCCTTCGGCGGGCATATGGAAGTTCTCGGCAATTTCAAAATCTGCAGGTTGCCCCGCGATGGGCGCGCCCAGCCAGTCTGCCAGATCAATGCCATTGTTGCCGGCGAATACCTCCTCGAACAGCTCGTCGGCGCAATTCTCGAGGGATATACTGGCATTCAAATATCTGGCAACCATGAAGTTGACAACTGCAACTGAGCTAGCGGCAGGGTCGGCTAAAAGTGACTCCCAGTCAACGTACTATATGTCTGAATCAGCTTGAGCCACATGTATCGACGGACCTCTGCCTCTCAAATCGCCCTGAGGGCATTCGCGGTGAAAGTGCTGCGTGCTATGGAATATGTCACACTCCATAGTTTTGCCGTTGGCATCCTTCGGTCCCCCCCGACGTCCCTTACCTTTTCCTGATGTATGCCTGCGACTCCTGCCTGCACCGAAAATATATCTTCATATTGTGGCCCGGTAAGGGATGCTAGGAATGCTAGTATGCCTCTGCCATGCAATCGCCGACGCTTACCTTTGCCCTTACCTCGGCCCTTGCACTTTCCCTTGAGTGCTCGTTGTAAGATACGCCGTGCCTTACGGACTGGCTTCTTCATGAATCGCATCCATCTGCGCTTATGTTTCTGGTATCCTAAGAATAACCATTGCGCCCGTTGCTCTTCCGTGAGGTGTGTAGGCATGTCGGAGTAGTCCGCCGTGACCTCGTCGTCCGAAGACGCATCGGCGTCAGTACCGGAGTCGAAGTCAGACTCGGCAGGTTGTCCCGCTGAGCCCATTAGGGTTGTAGCCTGCGCGGGGGATGCCGCATCGGGCGGCCCCCGAAACCCGGCCCAGGAGTCTTGCGACCCCGAGGCCGATCCACCGTTATGAGCCAGTAGTGTAGTGGTCTCAGTTGGTTGTGGATCGTCATTCCAGACGTTAATTGCAGGTTGCCCTGCGTTTGCCTCAGCGCGGAAGGTCTCGGTTCGATGACCGTGACTGAAAATACCACCAATACTGCCAGGGGTTATCTCGGCAATGTGTGCATATGACCTCATGCGTTCAAGTAGGGCGTCAAACTGTTGCTGGTCTCTCGGCACGTGGTGGGGCAGCGGCTGCAGGAGTTGCTGTGCACGCGATGTCCCCACACCGAGAGCTCTGAATAAAATAACTGTTAAGATTTGGACGCTGGGGATGTTCAAGCCTGCCGTTTCAGTTTCATAACTGGCTATATCGAAGCGTGCTAACGTCTGGTCGACTCGTTCTCCCGCATGGACTCGGAAGTCAATGAGAGCTGTACCAGAGTTGGACTGGCGCTCCTCTTCTAAATTCCCGAACTTCGTGCTTAAGACGAACATGATGTAGGTGACGCCGTTGGTATGGCGACCACCAGTGTGAACGCCAAAATTGACAGCTGCTGGGGGGACTCTTATGGCATGGTCCGTGCGAGACCTTCCAAACCTCGCTGCAGGGCTGCAGGTTGCTGGGAGGGCGTCATGTTGCCTGTGGTCACGTTGATCCAGGCATGCACCTCGCGGACAAATTCGCGAAAAGGTACCTGACCGGCTGGGTCCCACTGAGGTCCGGTCGTTTTTGTGTCGTCTCCGCCACGCATATGTCCTACCGCACACCCGATAGCGACCCATGCGAGCCCTAATATAGTAACACCAATCCGATGGCCTTGTAGGTCGTAGTCGGATGTAGTCGGTTGGGGTTTCTGATGTGTGGTCGTAGGTCTGCGTGGGGGTGGAGGCAGCACCGTATCATATCGCATGTTTCCATGCATTGCATCTTCGAAGAAGCTTCAAAATGGAGTAGGTGGGTGGACTTCAGGAGTGTAGTAGCAGGGATGTAGGACGAAAAGAAGAGGCCTCCGCGTAAGCAGAGGTGTCACTGCAAGTGTCCTTGCTATACAGCGTAATTCTAGACACTCCTCCGCGCAAGCCCATGACACCCTGATGTTCCACCATGTCTGTAGTCCACCAGGTAGTACCGTGGATGGTGAGGAATAGAGCAAGAGCTGGCCACCATAGATCAGCTCCGCTACGAAGTTTGAATGGGGTTGGAAGGCCCGACCAACAGCTTCGCTTTAGGCGAAGCCCAGCTCTCGCTCTGTTGTACCGTAGTAGCGATAGTCCAATATTAGGGGGGAAACCATCTCAAACAGTATTTTGGTACCGATGGCAAATAATACACATCGCTCTGAGGTGTAATCAGATCTGGGCGGCCAGCCGCTTGAGCCACGCGGCTGCGGGCACACGTTCGCTTCCGCTCCCTATGTGCCCCAGCTCACTTCAGAGTGACCGACGTTGGGCTCCTTCTTCCACGCGCGGATCTGGAGGGCCCTGCTGCGCATCACGGCGAGCGGGGCGTCGTGCCCCCGCGTGGCTTTCCAGATCCCCGAGCGCTTGGCGTCGTTCGTCACGGCGGTCATCAGGTCGCACGTCAGCTTCTCGATCATAATGTGCGTGCCTGCAAGGAGAAAAAACCTGCGCAAACATAATAATGTCGTTCCGCTTGGGGCGACGAGGGCCTCTGGGACGGCCGTCGTCGCCGCGGCTGGATTCGCTGCGAAATCCTGGTCAGGACGCGCCCTGAGAGGGGTCTGGGGAGTGGCGGTATCGGTACCTCTTGGCTTCCTCCAGCCAAGCGGCACAGTCATAAACTTCCTGCGCTTCGCGCAGAGTTCCCGGGCCGGAACTGGACCTAGATTGCCGCGCTCCGCCCCGCCAAGCCAGGGGGTGCTCAGCGCCGACCCAAGAAATCCGCGCGGAGCTCGGAACGTTTACGCTTATGATGTTTCTCTTCGAGCGCCAGCATACTCATAACCCTGGAAGTCGTTCGACGACATCGCGCTGAGGAACTTTGAGAGCGCCTCCGACTCGTGATCCTTGTGTTTCTTGCCACTTTTCTTTGCAGCGTTCGCCTGATTCGCCAGCCTGGCCCGCCAGCGCAGTATGTACTCGACCACCACGCCCGAGCTGTTGACGATGTCATCCGCCAACTCTTCAATGGGGATGTTGTGGACCGTGCTCCGCTTGCGGAGGTCCAGATCCTCGTGTTCGAAAGCGGCGCGCCCGCCCAAATTTGTCCCTTCTCGAGCCCGAGTCCCCTACTCCTTCCCGTCTGCCTCGCTGCCTCCTTCCTTCGTGCATTGTTTTGGGCTGCCGCACTCTTTTTTTCGACCTTATCATCTAACGCCCTGGCGATATCCCAGGTTATCGTGTATCGGCCACAGGACAAGAAGTGGGAGTCGAATCAAGATAACTCCCAAAACGAAGCGGGATAATCAGACAGATATGGGGGAAAACTACCCTGCGAGGTGCCCAACACATCAGCATCAAGTGACAAGGTGAGATGGTCCGAACATTCACGGACAACGACAGTGCAGGCGTCGTCATATGTGGTGCAAACTACATGGGGTACGCGCACGTATCACGACTCACAGGACAACGACAGAAGGACAAGGACTGATGACCCAGGCTCGAAGAACGGAGGCGGGAACACCAGATTCGCAGTTCGCAGCCCCCCAAGCGACGGCGAGGTCCCGCTCTGATCTGCCGAAGACGTCCCTCCTTTTGACCCCCGTGAGCCCTCGAAAGTGGCGACATTTTCGCAGTGCTGAGACCCCCAGCGACAGCGAGGTCCCGCTCTGACTTGCTCAAGGCGCCACTCCGATGGACCCCCAAGCATCCGTCGAAAGTGGCGGCACGTTCTTAGTTCGCCCCCCCCTCCCTCCCCAGCTGTACCCCCTTAGCAACGCTCGAACGTGGCGACACTCTCGTAGTTCGAAGAGCCCCAGCAACGGCGAGGTCCCGCTCTGATCTGCGAAAGACGTCACTGTTCTGAACCCCCAACAACGCTCGAACGTCGCGACACCTTCGCAGTTCGCAGCCCCCCAGCGACGGCGAGGTCCCGCTCAGATCTGCGTAAGGCGTCCCTCCTTTTGACCCCCCAGCAGCCCTCGAAAATGGCGACACCCTCGCAGATCGCAGCCGCCCGACGGTGGCGAGGTCCCGCCCTGATCTGCGAAAGACGTCACTCCGCTGGACCCCCCAGCGGTCCTCGAACGTGGCGGCAGTGTCGCAGGCCGCAGCCCCCCGGCGACGGCGAGGGGGCAGGGCAGCAGGCAAGCAGGAGGCAGGACAGAAGGCAGGCAGGAGGCAGAGGAGCGGGAAGGTGCGACCGCAGTATTATGCTCAAAACGTGAACCCCAACGCAGGAGGGTTGGGAGCAATAACATCACGGCATCACTTAAGCTGGAACTCCTCTCCCCGCTCGTGTCAGCACTTCCTGGCCCGCCCCTTCAATATTACAGTCTGCCAGGGGGCGTCCAGCGCCGATCGAAGACATTCAGGCGCACCTCCGCAAGCGTATGCTTATGCCTAGACTCTGTCTGCAGAAGCACAGTTTCGGAAGGGAGGCTGGCCGAGAACTTGAGCTCCTCGGGCTGCGCCTCTTCCTCCCGGAACCCATGAGAGATGCAAGAGGTGCTGAGAGATGGCGGTGGAGGCATCGGCAGACACAGGGATGGAGACGGAGAAAGGGATCCACTGCCAGGATGCGGACATACTCTGGCGGTGCAAGGGAGACGGAGACAGGGCCAGGGACAGAGTGACCACTATCGCGCTCACAAGTAATTGCCGCAGGGAGGTGCTGAGATATATTCTCGATCTGCAAGAGGTGCTGCAAGAGGTTTCTGCAGCTCTCGTGTTCTTCGATATTTGGCGCGATAATGATGTCTTAGTAAGATTGGCTCAGGATGCGTTCCAGGATTTCCAGAGTATCTAGCGGCCCTCGCTTGGGCAGCATTTGTGGAACATTGGCAAATCTGGGAAATCCTGGGAACCTTCGAAAACTTGGCACTTTCTTTATCATGACCACTGGCCCAGTTCTCCCGAGGACGCAACACACAGCTTTTGGGTCTCCCGATGTTAGGTCTCCCTTTTTTTTGCCTTCCAGCCGATTCCAGCCCCTAGAATGCAGTCAACCCGTATAGTAACGATGCGCGGTAAGGGTGCACGGCCTTGGAAAACCATGCTGACGTTTTTCGAGTGGGGCTGACCAGCGAAAGTTGCCAAGCATGGCCGATGAGAAAGAATTCAAGGGTATGGTGGGGGCAGTGGATAAGGAAACCTTAGATAAGGAATCAGTCTGGAAGCTGGCGGAACTCGCGGATCGGCCATGGATATCATCGCCGCCCTCATCAGATCAGGAACCCTCCAGGGTCGAAAGCCTCCTGGGCACATTCCTAAACGAACGCCCCTACCGTAACCTTGGAAAGTTGCTCATCCTGAGTGTGCGGGCTGATTGTGCCCATCCCCGCCCCGCACCCCCCGATGGCCCAAAACCTCTGGCCGCACGGGTCTGGAAGGCGGCCGGCAGGCCGGCACGCACAGAAACACCAAGCCGCCCACGAGCATGAGGGGCGCAGTCCGACCAAGCATCCGTCTCCTCCTCCTCCTGCTCCTGCTCCTGCTCCTCCTCCTCCTGCTCCTCCTCCTGCTCCTGCGAATCCTCCTCCTCCTCCTCCTCCTCCTCCTTCTCCTCCTCCTCTTGGGGCACTGAGGCACTGATGACAAGGTCTCCAGGCGCAGCCATCCCCCCCCCCCCTCCAGGGCTGGTGGTCCCTTGGGGGGGTGGATGAAACTAGTGAGCCAGGTGGGGGCGGTCGCCCCTGGAGTCACCGCCTGGTGAGGTAAGCTGTAATTACGCCTCCTTCTCCTCCCCCCCTCCTCCTCCTCTCCTCCTCTCCTCCTCCTTCTCTCCCTCCTCCCTCCTCCTCCTCCTCCTCCTCCTCCTCCTCCTCCTCAATCTCCTCCTCCTCCTCCTCCATCTCCATCTCCATCTCCTCCTCCTCCTCCTCCTCCTCCTCCTCCTCCTCCTCCTCCTCCTCCTCCTGTGTCTACAAGCACTGCGCAACCTACAGAGCAGCGTCTCGCCACAGGGTCGTTTTCGGGCGTGGACAGAACCCCTTCCACGACAAATCCCTGTAGTGAAAACGACCTCGGAACATGTCTGACTGGCGCAAGCCCGCGAAAATTGCGGCCGCAAGACCCTCTCGAGAATCGAAAAAGGGCAATTCGCAAACAAATCGACTTGGCAATGTGGGGGTTCTATCACCCTCCCATGTTTTCAGAAGCCAGATGAGGTCCCCACGGAACCGCTCCCTGGGGGCTCCGTTGCCCGCGTCGTCAGGTCTGGTGCCGTGAGCTCCCTCGCGCTCGCTCGAAGACGAAGACAGAACCCGGACAAAATCGGACCGGGACAAATCGGGAACCTTGGAGATCCGCCGGATCTGGAGGACGTATCGGGCGCCGAGGCCGTTCCAGCGCTCTGGAACGCTTTGACAGCGTTCCAGAACGCTCTGGAACGTCTCATCCCGGTCCTGGGCCCACCCGACTTCCCCTTCTCCCTCCCTCCCTCCTCGAGTGCCTCTCGCATGCCCCTCCCCTGAAAGCCAAATACAGGCTGCTCTGGGGCGTGGCTGGGGCAATTACTCGTGAGCGCGATAATGCTCACTCTGTCCCTGGCCCTGTCTCTGTCTCCCATGCACCGCCAGAGTATGTCCGCATCCTGGCGGTGGATCCCTTTCTCCGTCTCCATCCCTGTGTCTGCCGATGCCTCCGCCGCCATCTCTCAGCACCTCTTGCATCTCTTGTGGGTTCCGGCAGGAAGAGTCGCAGCCCCAGGAGCTCAAGTTCTCGGCCAGCCTCCCTTCCGAAACTGTGCTTCATCGTCCGAAAGAAACTAGGCGGCATGAGCATGTGCTTGCGGAGGTGCGCCTGGATTTCTTCGATCGGCGCTGGACGCCCCCTGGTGGCGCCTCCGGCGCCGCCGCTGGCGCGCTCCGCGCGCCGGGGAAGGGGTTCCAGCGTCGAGCCAAGAAGCCCGCGCGGAGCTCCAACAGTTTGTGCTGCTTATGTTACTTCTTGTGCCTCTGGGCGCTTCTTGTGCCTCTAGACAAGGAAGGCAGACTGGGAAATCGGAGGAGCGAGCCAGGAAAGGCTGACATGAGCGGGGAGAAGATTTCCAGCTCTGTGATTTCGTTGTTCCCAAACCTCCCTGGCGCGCGGCGCTCAGAAAGTTTCTCTTCGTGCCGTCTCTTGTTTCTCGAAAGGCGGAGGAGGAGGTCGCAGAGAGCGCCCCCGTGGGCAAGAATGCACTCCTCCTCCTCCTCCTCCTCCTCCTCCTCCTCCTCCTCCGCCTCCTCCTCCTCCTCCTCCTCGGCCTCGTCCTCGTCCTTCTCCTCCTCCGCCTCCTCCTCCTCCTCCTCTTCCTCCTCCTCCTCCTCGTCGTTCTCCTCCTCTTCGTCCTCCTTCTTCGAAGTAAAGGCGGAGGAGGTCGCCGATTGTTTCCCCATGGATTCTTGCGGGAATGTCAGAAGGCACGCTCCTTGGGCCTGGCGTCCGCGGCATCCTTCGAGAACCTGGTGACCTGCGCCTGGCGGCGCGCCACGAACGCCATGGTCCGCCGCTTCTGGTCCGTCGTGACCTGACCAGCCTCGATCTCAGCCCTACCCCTAAGACTGACAAGCCCAGAGGCGATGACAGTCTTAGGGATGCGCCCTCAGAACCTGAGGGCGTCCTTAAGATGGGCATCGAGACCGGGCAATGCCAGTCATAGGCATAAAGAAGTGTTCCAGGCTGGCGGTGACCGTGCCCTTGCACGCCGCCAGGCTCTTCCTGGGGCCCCCAGAGTCTTTGAAGGCCTCCTGGAGGGGAAGGTCCGGGGGGAACCGGCTCCGGGGGGGGGGGGGGAAGGGGAACGTCGCCCGGGAATCGGCGATGCATCGCCGAGAGATCGGCGATGGGCCCTGGATAGCGAAGCCGCACGGTCCTGGGCGGGATGGGCTGTCGGGCCCCGTATCGGCGATCGATGGGCGATTGGGGATCGATGCGTCCTCCCCCCCGGAGCCTGCCCCCCCTGACGTTGCCCCTCATCTCCTTGACGAACTCGATGTCGTCCTCGTTCTGCGAGTTGCCGCCGTCAAAGGTCTCCGAGGAGCCCGAGCTCGAGCCCGACGAGCCGCGCCGCCCGTCGGACACCTCCACGAACGCGGAGAACCTGGCCTTCGACTTCTTGCTCGGCCGCGCCTCCTCTGCGCTGCCAGAGTGTGTCCACACCCACTGCCGCGGGGTCGTGGCCCAGGGTCTCGGGAAGCGGTTGATGTGGATATCTGCCCGCCAAACGGGCGGGTAGATATCCATACTGGCCACTCGTCGAGATCCCCAGGCACGACTCCGCCGAAGCGGTGGAAGTGGACATACTCTTGGAGGAACAAGACACGTCGTAAACATAAATTTCCGGGGTTCCGCGCTGATTTCTTCTATCGGCGCTGGAACCCCCTCCCTGGCGCACGGAGCCCGCCAGGGGCGCTGCTGGAGGCGCCGCCGGAGGGCTTCAGCGCCGACCCGATAAACTTGTGCGGAGCTCCGAAAGCTTATGCTTACGCTGTCTTTTCTTCCTCTACGAATATGTCCACATCCACCGCTTCGGCGGAGCTGTGCCTGGGGATCTCGACGAATGGTGGACATGGGTATCGACCCGCCCGCAGGGGCGGGCAGATATCCACATCAACCGCTTCCCGAGTCCCCGGGACACGACCCCGCGGCAGTGGATGTGGACATACTTTGGCGGTGGATCCTTCGACGACCGCTTGCCCTGGCCGCTCTGCGGCTGTGCGGTGGCCTCGTCGTCCGAGGCGACCGCTGACCTCGCCGTCGGCGTGCCGTCTTCTGGCGGCTCTGGCTCGGCGAAGCCGATGGTGAGGACCCGCCGGGGCGCCTTTTTGACCACGGGGGCGCCCTCCGCGACATCCTTTGGCACCCACACGTGAGCCCTACCCCTGCAGGTCAGATTTCTGAAAGATCGGCCGGAGTTCAGAACTCGAAGGATGTCTGCAGCCAGGTGGACCCCAACGGGGGTGTACCCGCAAGGGTAGGGTTCGCAGTTGGTCGCGGACTCTTCTGCCTGTAGAAAGGAAAAATGATCCAGGCGAAAGGCCCAACCATGCTCAATTGTGAATACCGCGTTGTGGGTACCGCTTTCGGTGGAGCTCCGTATGGGGCCAGGAACCGTGTGAGGGGTGTGTCTGCCAAAATGGGCGTCGGGCGAATGCGCCTGTGCCACTGGGGCGGGCCTTCGGTGGAGCTCCCTGTGGGGCCACGATCCTCGTGAGGGGTGTGCCTAAACCGGGTGGCGGTCCCCGCATGCGGAGCCTGCCGCTGGGGCCTTCGGTGGAGCTCCCTGTGGGGCCACGATCCTCGTGAGGGGTGTGCCTAAACCGGGTGGCGGTCCCCGCATGCGGAGCCTGCCGCTGGGGCCTTCGGTGGAGCTCCCTCCTGTGGGGCCACGATCCTCGTGAGGGGTGTGCCTAAACCGGGTGGCGGTCCCCGCATGCGGAGCCTGCCGCTGGGGCCTTCGGTGGAGCTCCCTGTGGGGCCACGATCCTCGTGAGGGGTGTGCCTAAAACCGGGTGGCGGTCCCCGCATGCGGAGCCTGCCGCTGGGGCCTTCGGTGGAGCTCCCTGTGGGGCCACGATCCTCGTGAGGGGTGTGCCTAAACCGGGTGGCGGTCCCCGCATGCGGAGCCTGCCGCTGGGGCCTTCGGTGGAGCTCCCTGTGGGGCCACGATCCTCGTGAGGGGTGTGCCTAAACGGGTGGCGGTCCCCGCATGCGGAGCCTGCCGCTGGGGCCTTCGGTGGAGCTCCCTGTGGGGCCACGATCCTCGTGAGGGGTGTGCCTAAACCGTGGCGGTCCCCGCATGCGGAGCCGCTCG